>VZQC01011251.1:3370303-3550843 GCA_009823505.1 Rhizomys pruinosus
AGTGGTCTTAATTTGCATTTCCCTAATTATTAGTGACGTTGAACAGTTTTTAAGATGTTTCTCAGCCATCTCTAATTCCTCCTCTGTGAAGTCTCTATTCAGTTCTTTGCTCCATCTTTTGAGTGATTCATTTGTTTTCTTTCTTCTTTGTTTTTTGAGTAGCTTGTATACTCTGGAAATTAATACATCTGCTTTGTCAGATGTATCTGCAGTGAAGGTTTCCTCCCACTCTGTGGGTTTTCTCTTCACTTCCTTTATTGTTTCTTTTGATGTACAGAAGCTTTTGAGTCTAATGAGGTCCCATTTGTCAATGGGAAAGGGGCAGGATAATCCTGCACCAGGCTATACCAAACCTGTAGGAGATAAAGAAAAATCTTTTATTAAAAAAAAACTGAACGAAGTCTGACTCTGTGGAGCAGGAGTAGCACATTCCAACAGGGGTAGCATTCCTCAGCATTCCTCTCTGAATTAAGAATTTATGTCCATACTAACCTATTCTGACAAATAAAATTACAGCAAATCTAATCCTAATCACTAAAAACTAAAAGCAACCAAAATAAGCAAATGGACAGGCACTGTCAAGACTATCCATAAGATGGAAGGCTCCCCAATGATTAAATGAATTAATTACCAAACCACACAATGCAGTGAATAACCCTAAAAATATTTTACTACATGGAAGATGTCAAACAAAACATTGCATGCCCATACTCCATTTATATAATTCCATGAATGCAAAATACCCAGTGACAAATAAATCAGTGTTTCCAAGGACTTGGGAGAAAGGTGACTACTTGCAGAAGTCACAGATAATATTTAAAGTGGCAAAATTATTTAGGTGGATTATTTCATGGTCTATGTAGGACCTTTGTCTGGATTCAGATGGTAACAGCATAAATTTGTCCAAACTTGTAGAAGTTTACAATACACAGAGTGAAGCTTAAAATATGTAAATCAAATAAAAACTAGTTCAGTGGCACAAGATTCCCATGATGGAACAGGGATTATAATTCAATAACATAACTGCAGTATTTACATTCCCAGCAATTCCTGATGGGAATGGCACAAGTATATATAAATTCACCAAACTTTGGAAAAAGTGGGAATTTTTGTCTGAAAGTAAAAGGAATTTATGATTAAATACATTGTAGTTTGGGTAATTAAGTGTTTTTTAATAAAATTTCTAAAACCAAATCATACACACATAGGAATATTTTAAAATTGTATGCATGCTGGAAAAAGAAATTCAGCATGGGAAATTAAAGAGAAGTAAAAGGTGAAGGTTAAATACTCCATGTGCTAATAATTCTGGAATTGGAGACACCAGCACTAATGGAAGCTTATTTCTGCATAGACACAGTTGGTTGTTGTATACATACTTGTGGGCATGTGCAAATAAACAAATTAGTGCATAAAATCTGCAGAAGACCAGTAGTAAACAGTACATCTAAAGCTCAGATCCTTTTATTTTCTAATAGAATTCTACAGTCAAGGAAACTGAGAGTCCTTAGAGCAGAATCCAGTTCTAGGATAATGTTGGAAATGTATAAGACATTCTGAAACATGTAGCAGCTGACAGCAAGAAGGAACTCTAAAACAAAGAAAAAAACAAATGACAAGTGACCAGGGGTCAACTCCAGTGGGGTGGGGTAGGATGGGGGCATGAAATGGAAAATAAGTTTAAATTGGAATGAGAAATGATGTATGAAAAAGTTTAATAACAGTAAAAAATAAACTAATAATAAAATAAATAAACATACTTAGATAAATACTTAGATTAAGGTTGACAAATTTCATGCTGAAGCATGCAACCTGAGTTAGAGTCTTTGTTTTGAAGCATCTAGAGCCTAACTATACTTATGATAGTCTTGTAACTAATGAAATATTTGTAAAAGTATGGAAAGATAATAAAGGAGTTGTGTTACAAGTAGGACTTATGACAAATATTGTCACAGCCAAGTTCTAGGTCAACATGGATGGTGACAATCCTTGCTTGAAAGCGCATTTTAGACCTGATGGATTGAGGACGGCACTTTGCCTCTGTGATCCTCCTCAGAAAATGCAATAACTTCAGCCTAATCATAAAAAAACACCAGGTAAGTCTGAGCGACATTTTACAAAGTATTTGACCTGTGTTCTTCAAAACGGTCAAGGTCTTCAAAGATTGGGAAAACATAAGAACATGTGACAGCCAAGATGAATATACAGAAATGTCTATGTCTATGTAAATCTTTAATATGGAGCAAGTAATCGACGTGATTAAAAACTAAAACACTACAAACATAATATGAAGTACATGGCATAAGAATGTGTCAATACTGCTTCAGTTATTGTGAAAAAGTCTTATGCTCTGCAGATTTCAATACACATGAAACAGTGGTGTATGGAAACTACTCTCCCCTGTTGTCTCACATACTGCCTTTGATGAAAAAAATTATCATTTTTATAATGAATTAAGTAAATAATCATTTTTATAATAAATTAAGTGAGCACAGGTTATTATAATTTTTGGAGACAAGATCTCCCTGTAGTCCCAAAAGTCGCCATACATACCAGACTGGATTAAATTTCACAAAGGGCTACCTGCTCTGTCTTCAGGGTACTGGGATTAAAGTTCTGCACCATCCCAATTGTCAGGAATTTATTTTAAAATACCCAAGAATGGCTGGTGGCAAAGAATAAAGCTGATGAAATGAAAATTTAAAATAATAAAATATAAATTAGTAGGCAGGAGTATTACATAAGTGTGATACTTATATATTATGTGAGGACTCATGACGAACTGTGAGAGACTGTTTTATTTCTACTTTTTGGTTTGTGTGTTGAGATAAAGGACAACCTCTGGATTGTAGCTGAGGCCTAACTTCATCTTGTGATAAATTTCATTTCTTTAAGTATTGTTTTCCCTGAAATATAAAGGGGAACTTAAGGATCCGTTTCTTCTCACTAGAAATATGTGTCCCTAAAAGCCTGGCCGTAACTGCTGACTCTCACTTCGGTAATTGGCTTGCTTGCTACCTGCTACTCCTTGATTTGGTATTATTTTTATATTAAATCTGATTGGCTATTGTACTTACAAAAGCTGTGTAACCCATTTCTTGGGTCCTCATTCCTCTCGAGCTTAGTAACTAATAAACCATCATTTTAACTTCTCGTGGTCCTGTAAGTCATATGTATCTCTGTCACAACACTGTTACATGTGTGTGGGAGGGTATGTGTCTGTACACTGAAACTATTCCTGGGGAGAATTGGACAAATGTCTATACATCCCAGAGAGGAAACTGATGACCGACCAAATTAAAAGTAAAGATGCCCATCAACATACAATTTGGTGAGCCAATAAATTTTATTGGGGGTTATTAACATGAATATGAGAGAGGGATTACTTACAGAATCAGAAATGACTCAGAGACAGATGTATCATCAAAGTCTATGAGCATGACTGACAGTTCTTGAAAGCAGCAAGCCTGGAGCATAATGCATAACTTGAAAGTTACTCAATAAGTTGAAGGGCATAGCTCAACTGGTCTGAGCCTCTTACAGCAAGCTTGCCTGGTTTCTGCCATATCCAGGCAACTCTGGTGGTCTCTGATTCTTTCACACAGTTTGGCTTGTCAGTTAGTGTCTCTCAGAAGTTCTTAGGGCTTATTTATGTTGGACAGGAAATGACTAAGGAACCTGATCAATTGTAAGAACTTCCTGAAGATACTGAGTTACTTCGTCAGTCTAAGGAGCTTCCCTACAAGACAGAATGTTTTACCTCCCACCAAAACACCCTGCTTTACCTGTTTACTTCCCATTAGGACTCCCTGTTTTTCATCTCCTTGTGTGTGAGTGTGTCTGTCTGTCTGTCTGTCTGTCTGTCTGTCTGTCTGTGTCTGCGTGTGCCTGTGTGTATAGTGCTCACAGTGGCCAGAAGGGGAAGTCAGAGCCCCTTGAGCTGGAGTTACAAGCAGTTCTGAGCGATCATTCAAAGGCGCTTGCTCTAGTTAGGTTCTCTGTTGCTGTGACAAAATACTGACCAAAACCATCTTGGAGAAGAAAGGGTTTATTTGGCTTACAAGCACAATCTATCCTTGGCAGGCACTCAGTGCAGGAGCCTGGAGCACAGACCATGAAGAATAGCTGCTTACTGGGTTGCTCTTCTGTGCTGTGCTAAGCCTGATTTATTTAATTGTCATATGTAGTATCCTTGACTTTTGTGCATTTCATATAATAGTCAAATTTAGACCCCCATTCCCCATAGACCTCCTCCACCAGATTTCAGATATTCTGCCTTATATATAAAGGCTTATCCAGTCAAGCATTTCTACTCAGCTGTCCCTGAGTTCTTGCCTGGAGCCTAGTCAGCCTATCTATGGTCACTCCCTTAAAGTAGATCCACTCTCTCTCACCCCACAGTAATCATTTGCTAATGGTTCCTTGGCTAGGATTGGGGCTTGCTGTCCATTTTCCCTATGCTGGGTTTTTGTCTGATTGAGTTGGCCAGGACCATGATCATGGTGTCAACACTGCAGCAAGTTAATGTGAACAAGTTTTCACTGATGAAATCCTGTTTCCTTGTGTTCATGCACCAACCTTGCCTCTTACAATCTTTCTGCCCCCTCCTCTGCAATGTTCCTGAGCCATGGGTGTGTGAGGTTTAATAATGGAGTCCTATCCAGGAACACACACTCTGCAGTCTCTTATTCTCTATAACTTAGCCAGTTGTGTATCACACTGTGTTGCATAAAGAAGCTTTGTGGATGAGAACTGAAGGATGTATTAATATTCTTTCTCCCCCCCACACACACTGTTCCACTATGTTCCATGAGCCTTAGGTGTACAGATCTCACTGTAGATGTGTCCCTTGGGCCTGAGCATCTCTTAGACATACATTTTCTCTGTGTGACCAGTTGTGGAAGTGTGTAATAGCCTCTATTTTTTGCAAAAAGAAGCTTCTTTGATTAGTGGTATACAGTTCTTTTGTCTGTAATAGGATCCATATGTAGCATGTAGTAAGAAATGTTATTTATCTAGGGATATAACAGAAACAGGATTTTCTCTAGAATCTAACACCTCTCCAGCCATGTATATTTGGCTATATTTACAGTGCCACCCCTGAGTTCCCTCCCATTCAGGGAGATTTATTTACAATCGGATAGCTATTGATTACCCCTAGATAACAGTGCCACTACTAAACCAATAGAGCTAGTTTTCTGTGCCAGTTGTTCTGGTTATTAGGCTTTAGAGCTGTTTTGTACTGTTGATTCATTTTCTTGCTTAGCACCTTACATAGTATCCACTAGAACTATAAGATCTATTCCTCAAAGAGAAGGCTTCCAGGTCAGTTCAAGTTCCATTGCTCCAAGTCCTGTTTCTCAAGCATGTCCTTCATTCAAAAATTGAGACAATGCCCCAATTCAATGGATGAAACTTCTCAGTTGAAGTTCTCTCTACCCAGGTGTATCAAGTATGCAACTTAAGCTGGACAGCACAAGTGACCCCCTTTCAATGTGACCCACAAACTTTATACTTTAAATCACACACTTCAACTCCTCATCCTCGATATCTCATGTTAATATCAATATTACAAAATAAAAGAGTACAAATATAGAAGTCCCACAGTCTTTAAAATTTTCAAAAACTTTAAATTTCAAACTCTCTCTTAAAAGTCTTTCAACTGCAGGCAAAATTCAAAACAAGTTAAAAACTGTTTTATTTCATAAAGAATAATTTAGGCATTCTCAAGCAAAACCAAAGTCCAACAAGTAGCTCAAGGCTCTACTGTGTGTGCCACACACAGCTTGTCATAGGCTCAGGTCAGCTCCACTCCATATCTGCTGCTGCCCTTGGTGGTCATCCCACGACCCTGGAATCACCAATAGGCTGGGGTCTCTACTGGAATGGAACTCCACATTTTCCAATGGGGTCCCCTGGCATCTAAGGATGCAAAACCTCAGATTCTCTTCATGACCTCTTCATGCCTTCAACATCAGAACCATGCAGGATACTTACACATTATCAAGTCCTGCTTCTAGCTTAAGAATGAGGTTCAGACTCCCCTTTGACCACAGGTTCTGTGTGCTGAGTCTGAAGAAAGAAGTCCCAGAAGATTTTTCCACAATGATACAGGCATCTTGCTACTTACAGCTGAATTTTCAGCCCCAGCTAACCAGCATCAAGTGATTTACAGAAACCATACTTGTAATTGAAATCTAGCAGGAGTTAAAAGCAAAGGGAAAATGAGTTACCTTAATCCTCTCCTCAGCAGGTCCCTAAAATCATCATAATTACTTCTTACTTTTTGGCCAATGATTAAATAGAAGATAGCTTTCATAGACACATAATTGACAATAATTGAGACTTTCCCAGGGAAAAGATAAAAATATTTTAAAACAATTCACCGTAGTGATAAAGGTATGTATACACAATTTTCTTTTCACCCCATGTAATCACCACATGCGTCTCAGTTTTAGATAAACACAGTAACAACTGGAAGAACTCCTGGAGGAGTGGGTTTGCTCTGCTGTGTTTTCTAGGTACCAAAGACTCCAAGTTGAGAATTTTGAGTGCATTCTGAATGGAACTGGACAGAGCTGTGTGTGAATTCACCTAAGAAGTGCTTGGGTTTTTTTAATCATAGTTACTTCTACCTCATACCATGTGCATTCATTCAATAAGTCACAGTCAAGTACAAATCTGGCTTCCATTCCATTCAAAATAGGAAACACCGTGTATCTTACATGGAAAGGAACCACATGGAGATGCATATTTTGTGGGTTTCTATGTCATTCCTGTGGTGAACAGTAACTATTCTAGTTTCTCTTCAATTGCTGTGACAAAACATTCTGACTGACACAAACTTGGGGAGGAAAGGTTTTACTCAGCTCACATCTCTTGGGTTACAGTTCATCACTCAGGGAGCCCAAGGCAGGAACTCAGGATAGGAACATGGAGCCAGGAGCTGGAGCACAGGCAATGGAAGAGTGCTTCTTACTGGCTTGCTCCCCTGACCCATGACCAGCCTGCTTTCTTATACTGTACACAACAACCTGCCAGAGGTGGCACCACCCAGAGTGGGCTGGGCCCTTCCACATTTCTCATCAAGACAATACTCCACAGACATGGCCACAGGCCAGTCCAATGGAGCCAATTCCCCAATTGAGGCTTCCTCAACCCAGGTATGTCAAGTTGACACTAAAGCTATCCAGCACAATAACAAACTGATGAAACATGTTCTTTGATATTAGACAAGTGTCAATGAATTAACCTAATAATCTATTATTTAATCCTATATATGATGGGTAATGGTGGCCATATGCAATAATAACAAAAAGTAACTGATTTTATGAGTTTTAAGGTTGTGGTGTCATTAAAAAGAGGGCCAAAAAGATCATTTATCAACCACCAAACATGAAACATTTTTAAAGATGCTTTTTTGGGGTACTTTTGTTGACACTTTAACACATTTATGTAATATGTTCTGATTTCCCTGTTTCCTATCCTGTCTTGTACCCTTCCCATCCCTATCAAGCCCCCACTTCCCTCTTCCCTCACAGTCCCCCAATCCTATGGTAACACATATATCCCTGGGAAAACTAAATAGGTCAAAAAGCAAATCCAAGAATAGTGATTTGTGCTAATGGTTCCAAGTAAGGGCATGCCATTTCACCAGTATTTAGCTGCTTAACACTGTCACAGTTGCTTCAGTTTCTGGTGATGACTATTACCACATAGTCTGAGCAGGTTTGCTCACCAAGGTGACATTAATGAATACTGACACCATATCCAACTTGGAGAATTATCCTCAAGGAAGTTATTTATGTAACTTATATTCCAGACTGCACACCAATAAAAAAAAAAAAAAAAAAAAAAAGATGAGACTTTAACAGGCTGAGCCAAAAGTTAGCAAACCTAAGAATGTCTTACTCCTTACAAATCAATATGTAGAAGTGTTTCATTTTATTCCACTGGAGCAATTAAAACATTTGTAGCCATGCTGATCCATAGGGCATGATGCATGGCAAATTTAGAGCAACTCCCTCTAATCAGTACTATATCCTAGCATCTTCACAAATGACAGCTGAAAGGGACAAGTGTAACATAAAGTAGCATTCCATATTTATTCATGCAGAGGAGTTCTACCGTGCTGTATATTTCTGGTAGAATGTTTAATAGCTGAAGTGAAGGAATCCATAAAGCATCCACAGGAACAAACTAGCCGAGGTTGTTCATAACTCGTAGGAAATTACCTCAGTTCTTAGAAATTGGAAGATCTACACTTTTCATATAATGACTTATGTAAGACTTTTGCTGCTGTTAACTCTTATTTCTATCAAAATAATAATGTATATAAATTAAAAATAACAATGATATACATACTTAAAAAGTGTTTTGCTCAACCCTTAAGTTCTGCTCTTAAGATGAAAAATGTGTGTGTTTGCATGTCTCTGTATAAGTGATTTATTTATTCATTGGCTACCTGTTAGGACAAATAACAGTTTAGTTTTATTATATGATAATCTCATTACTTAATTTCTCTTACATTCTTAAATGATATGCACATAATAAGATGATATTACCCTAAAAACCATTCATTAGAAATTAGTCACCTTACATCCAATTCCTAAAAGTGATCCTGTATTACACAGTATTTTCCATTCATTTTTTTCTTAATATTTTATATTTTATAAGGATACTGTGTGCATGTGTGTAAGTTTATCCATGTTGTACAATACCTGTGGAGGTCAGAAGAGGGTCTCAGATATCCTGGAACTAGAGTTATACATGGACATGTGCAAGAGTAGCCAGTGTTATTAACCACTGAGCCATCTCTCCAACCTCCACATCCAATTCTTAAAGAAAATAATATATAAATAATATTTTTGAAAAGAAAATAATATTCTAAGACTATGTTACACAGTCTCAGTAAAACAAACAATGTATGTCATCCCTCACTTGTGGTTCCTAACACCAAATCCTTATATGTAAGTCACACTGGGTAATTGGTAAAGATAATGTCAGACTGTGAGACTTGAGTGCACAGAGTTTAGATCATGGACTTCCCAGGACCACCTGAAGCACAGAGTACCAGGCCTAAGCAAGGCAAACCCCCCCCCAGCTGACTGGAATTGCTGAGGGAGTATCCAAGTGGATTGTTTGGAGAGCCTTCAGAACAGAAAGGGAAGAGTGAGTTAGACTTGCAATATACAAACAAAATTGAAAACCTGAAACCTAGACAAGTCAACACTCCATAAACAAGGAAGAAAAAAAAAGGCATCTGAAGGAGGCAATCAAAGTAAGCCTTCAACACATTGAAGAGGAATTTGTGATTCTCATCTGAATACAGGCAAAAAGGGAAAACCACATGCCAGGGACACGATGAAAGTAGGACATGGGAAAGGTGCAGGATAATTCCACGCCAAGCTCTACCAACCCTGTGGGAGATTTCTACAGTGGGACCCCCTGGGGTGACCCAGGACACAGATCTTAGAGGAACAATTGCAGACATATTCAGAGAAATCAAGGAATATAAAGAACAAGTCAGAGAACCAAGGAGAGAGAATGAAAAACTCAAGAAGGACCTAGAGGGAGACAGTGACAAACTTCGGAAAGAACTAAAGGGAGAGAATGGCAAACTCCAGAAAGAAATATAGGGAGAAAATGACAAACTCCAGAAGGAAGTGGAAGCACTAAAAACGGAAGCCAACCAGTGAAGCAAGGAGCTACAAGAAGAGATTGAGAAGCTCCAAAAGAAAATGGAAATATTAAAGCAATCACAGGCTGAAATGAAAATGGAAATAGAACACTCATCCAATCAAGAGGAAAGGAATGGAAGAAGCCTAAGAAATAGAATGGAGGAAGCAGAACAAAGAATATCAGACCTGGAAGATAACACAGAACAACTAAAAACCTCAAGTAAAGATTATGAAAAATTTTAAAATACAAAAAAGTGGAACAACCAGGAAATATGGGGCACCATGAAAAGATCAAAGCTCCACATCTTAGGAATAGAGGAAGGAGAAGAATCCCAAGAGAATGGTATCGATAAGATCTTCTACAGAATAATAGATGAAAATTTCCCCAAATAAAAATAGACAAACCCATACAAATACAAGAAGCACATAGAACTCCAAACAGACAAGATCAGAAAAGGAACTCCCCATGCCATATCATAGTTAAAATGCTAGATGCCCAAAACAAAGACAAAATTCTGAAAGCCACAAGAGAAAAACAACAAGTTACATATAAGGAGAAACCCATCAGAATTACAACTGACTTCTCAGTGCAAACTATGAAATCAACAAGAACGTGAAGCAAAGCATTCCCAATGTTAAAGGACTATAGATGCCAACCCAGGTTACTATACCCAGCAAAAATGTCAATTACAGTTGAAGGCGAGAGAAAAATCTTCCATGACATAAACCAGATGATAGAATACATGTCCAGAAAACCAACCCTTCAGAAAATAATTGAAGCAATTCAAAGGACAGAAGAGAGGAGCAACTCTCCCCAGGCAACTAGAAAGAAAAATTATTAAAAACATAACTTCATAAGTAGAAACCAAGACATTGGATTAGGAATCAAAATGGATCTATATGCCATATGCAAGAAACCCATCTCACTCTCAAGGATAGGTACCAACTTAAGGTGAAGGGATGTAGAAAAACATTCCAAGAAAATAGTACCAAAAAGAAAGCAGGTGCTGCTATTTTAATATCAGACAAAATAGACTTCAAAGTAAAAGAAATCAGAAGAGACAAAGAGGGCCATTACATCTTTATCAAAGGAAAAATTGACCATGAAGATTTCACAATCATGAATATATATGCACCAAACTCTGGTGCACCAAACTTTATAAAGACAATTCTCCAGGACCTCAAGGTACAGATTAACCCCAGCACAATCATAGTAGGGGACTTCAATACCCCACTAAGTCCTTTGGACAGATTGACTGAACAAAGAATAAACAGAGAGACATCTGAACTGAATGATACAATATACCAAATGGACCTCACAGACATCTACCAAATATTCCACCCAAACACCAGAGAATGCACTTTATACTCAGCACCCCACAGAACATTCTCCAAAATTGACCACATACTGGGACACAGAAGAAGTGACCACAAACACAGAAAGATTCAAATAATTTCGTGCATTCTATCAGACCACAATGCAATAAAGCTCACTATCAACACCAGGATAAACCCTACTATCTACAAGAACACCTGGAGACTAAACACACTAGTCTACAGGGTGCATGTCTGCCTCTCTATCCATGAACACAGCTCTTCTCTCTGGTCCCCGAGGTGGGAGGTAGAGCCCCTGGCTGGTCAGCAAGGTTCTGTGTAGGTGCCTAACCTGGCCACTGAGTCTGCAGGCTGCCTGTATCATAATCCACCTCTCTTAAGAAAAGCATTGGGTGTGAGTGGAACACTTGAAGGACATGTATATGAGAAAGCCAAATGGAAGCTTAGTATTTCACAACAAATTAAAAAAAAAAAACATGATTGGAGGGATACCAAAATACACATGTTTTGAAAAAAGAGGGAGGAATATTAGAGGCTAAAAAATTAAGTAGGAATGGGGTATGAGTAAGAGAAGGGAGGAGTGGATTGGTAAACTAAAACTAAGCATGATTAAAAAAATAAGGAAATCCAGTATTTAGTGAGCTAATTTCATAACTCAACTTTTTAAAAGGAGACTTGTAGCTTATTGATTTTAGAACATGTATGTCAGGAAACTAATGGAGAAATGATGCTCCAAGGAAAATAAATGTGGATGCACAATGCTTGAGAAGATTATAAGCAGAATTGGGGCTTTTCCAAATGCATTTTAGGGAAGAAATAAAGAGGCTAGAAGGATGCTCACAAGACAGGATAGAAAAGTCAACGCCTGATAATTATATAAGAAGAGAAATTAAGATTTAAGCGGGAAGCTGAACAACTGAAAACTTTGGTAGATCAATAGATAGCAGGGTTAAATCTTATAAAGCCATTTTGGAGTGAACCAACCAGATTCAAAGGTAAATAGCTCAGATTAACCTGGGTTGGGTTATGAACATTATCTTGGGATATGAGAGGTGTGAGGTTTGAGCAGGTCTAAGAAGTCTATGGTAAGACAGGAAGAAGAACTAACTGCAAATGATGGATTGGTTTCCTTGATTCAATAAATGATATTAACAGGGGCACAAATTGAAGTGCAATCATGAGCAAGGAAACAAATTGTTCAGTGACTGAGCCATGGATCTAGGTATATAATGGCAGTTGTTTAATGGAATGGAATGAGCAATGAAAGAGCGGAAGACAAGTATACCTAATTGAAAATTGTCACTATATGACACAGACACACACACACATTTGCATATGCATAAAAACAACTATAAGTAAGTAGCATATTCTTAATTAGGAAATCCTAATTTATGAAATAAGTGTAGGACATGTTTAGAGGAGTTGAAGTCTGAACTATATGTGCTACTTGGTGCTGACATTTGTAATAAAAAATGTTTCTAAGAATCCTGCAAACGGAGCTCAAGAAATGGCTCAACACTAAGAGCACTTGCTGTTCTTGCAGAAAACCTGGCTTCAGAACTTAGCATCCATATCAAAGCTCACGACTGTCTGTTGTTGCAGTTCCCAAGATCCAAACCTTCTTACGGCCTTGCAGGCAACATGTGATAGCTGATAGATAGATAGATAGATAGATGATAGATAGATAGATAGATAGATAGATAGATAGATAGATAGATAGATAGATAGATAGATAGATAGATATAATGCCTATGAATTTGTTCATATACTCCCTATTATAAATTAAATTCCTTCAGGATAATACCTTGTTTATATCTGTGCTCCCATCACTGGCAGAATCTCAAGCATGATGATCCAGTATTTGTTGAATTCATAGTTCTGAAACCTTGAATACATGAAGCTATATTCCTTCACTAATAGCTGAAACAGGGGAGAATTCGGGAGACTCTAAAATTAGCCATTTCAGACCAAGTGGAAAATGTTTATGCAACAATGAATCACGTCTAACCTAAATAGCATGTCCACATATTAGACATCACAGTTTTTATTTCAATGTTCAGCTCATTTCCAATTTACTAAAATAAACGTGGATTGAAATATGATAAACTATTCTTATACATTTAATAGCAAATACTTATGCATATTTTAAAGGAAATCAAAAGGTAAGACCCCATATAACCCTGGAACTTTTCTCAGACCATCTGTGGTCCTGGTTCATTAGTGATATGCTCTACCAAGATGGTAAATAAATAATCATTTTCATTCCCTTTCATGCTTCTACCTCTCAGGGAGGCCATTAGCAGATAAAAGTGACATTAATGCACATTTTCTATAATAAAGGTCCCATGAACCTGAGAATCTTATTTTCCCTGTCAAGGGCCCATAACCACAGTAGGAGGATGATGAATATGAGATAAAAAGCCAGAAATAGCAAAATTCAACACAGTTTTAACTGAAGTGCAACCAGTAATGTGAGTGGAAAAATGTAATTATATGCCTGCAGGAGAATACTGCAGATAATTAAGTATGTGTTTATGCACGTATGTTTAACAAATATATTTGTATAGATAATATAGATGAATGTTGTTACTATAGTATCCATATAGATTATGTATACATGTATATAAATTTTGATATGTATTTGTGCAAAATAATCATCTTCAACCCTTGCCTGGCAGCTCTTAGGAATCTTCTTCATGTTTTTAAATAGCTATAGCTAGTTGGCACAGGAAAAATACATGCAGCACAGAGCATTTCAAACACTTATACAAAAATGCTCAATGATGACACAGGGCAAAACTCCCTTAATAAAAATGCCCTGCCTGTCTTCTGTCTCCATTTACTTATTGTATTGGGAAAAGTAATTTGGAAAGACGTTGGCTTATCTTTCCTTAGTAAATACAATTAAGGAAAACCACTGCTGTATAAATATTAAAGGAGTAAAAAACAGAGATTTCTGCTCTTAAAATACTGATTCTCCAAAGGCAGGGAATCTTTGTTTCATCAGAGTCATGGTTTTAAGTATAATTTAAAGGACATGTTTTTGAAAATAGCATTTTAGTTTATATGATAAAGTAAATCAGCCATATCAAATCATTTTTATAATATTTTTTAAAATCTGTAAGCCTACATTTCTGTAAATTATAACAAAAGAATAAGAAGTATATGTAGATTTACTAGGAAAGGACTCAGAGAAATAGCTTAGAGTCTAAAAGCCCATTAACTATTCACAACAACACTGCAGTGCTGCTAAAAGCTCGGAATAAGCCCACTCCAAACAATGTATAAAAACTACATAAACACAGGTAAACATGCAGGAGGAGCTCTACACGTGTTTTTAAATATTCAGGTTAGCTTTCACTTGAGACAAAGAAGAATCAGACATCCCAGCTCATATGTGTTAAACCTTGTTTGAGTGAAGAGTTTCTCAGGGAACAGACAATGGCACTTCACCCTCTCAAAGGAGATGCAGCAACTGTCATTCTCAATGACTCACAAAGATGCAAAAGACAACAAAATGGAAGAGTTGAAGCAAATTCCAGGGGAATCCTCTTTCAGTTCAGAGAATATAGAACTAAATGCAAACTAAGTTTTATTTCTAAAGGGCATATCAAAATATAATCACATTACTTTAAAGTTTATTTATTCCATAGAAAAAATATGATAGAAAATTACACTCACTATCTAAAGCAACTTGCATCAAGTATTTCCTTTAAATAATAAATAATAGATTACATGGAATTTTTTTTAGTCTTTTCGAGACAGGGTCTCCCTGTAGCCCCAGCTGTCCTGAAACTCACTCTGTAGACCAGGCTGGCCTTGATCTCACAAAGATTCACCTGCCTCTGCCTCCCGAGTGCTAGGATTAAAAGCATGAGCCACCACGCCTGGCTTTTTTTTCATGGAATTTTTAATATTTTTCACTGGCTTGACATCCCCCATCATTCTACAGTTGATAAATATCCTTCCAAGATACATTGCTTCATCACCTTTGTAGATAAAAATGTGTTTGTTAATATTGGTGTTTGCTTTACTGAATAAATACCAAAAAAAATTTGTTAACTCCTGTTTTGTATCTATGGCATATGGTGAATGATCTATGTTAGTCATACTTTCAAGTTTTGAGTGAGTTTATTCAGTATATAGTAGGTCAAAGTAAAATAATAAGTAGAAAGTGATAGAGAGACAGATAGATGATAGGTAGGTAGATAGATAGATAGATAGATAGATAGATAGATAGATAGATAGATGATAGATACATAGATGGATAGATGATAGATAGATATAGATAATAGACAGATGACAGATAGATACATGGATAGATACATAGACAAATGATAGATGCATAGATATATAGATAATAGATAATGATAGAAAGATTAATAGCTAGGGTTGATTGATAGATGAGATAGATGATAGATATATGCATACAAACATAAACACATACATAGATGATAGATAATGATAAGAGATAGATTGATAAATAGATAATAGATTGATAGAATATAGGTAGATAGAGATAGATAGATTGATAGATTGATTGATAGATAGATGATAGACAGATATTAGATAGATAGATAAATAGATAGATGATAGATAGATGACAGATGATAAATAAATAGATACAAAGATACATTGATAGATGATCTTATTAATGACTCCCACCAGCAGGAAGCAGTTACAATGATATATGATGCCACCATTCCCAGCCTATTCCTCTTCAGATCTGGAATAAAGGGAAACCCCCATAAACTTCAAACCACAAAGCAATTCTTGCTCTGCAAACAACTGCATCTAAGACCTCAAATCATAAAGCAGTTTCTACTCTGCAAACAGGTCCTGCTCTGTTTCCTCTGAGACTCTTCTCAGAAAAGAAGACAGACCCTAAATTCTTTACAAAAGTCCTTACCTGACTCCCAAGTCTCTATTTACATACACAAATGTACTTAACCTTGCCTACTGTTTGGTCTGTGTGGGTACTCTTGACACCCATTGGTCAATAGTCACCCCTCATTGACTAATAAAAGTTAATTTGGATTGTTGAGGTCTATTGCTTTTTCTTTACACCTGCAACTCTTTCAACTCCTAATCCTAACATTTAGAAACTCAGGAGAGTGTTCTGTTTAAAACTCCTAACAACACTCACTTCATAAGATGGAGTCCATAACTGACACTATTACTAGGGCCATGAACCTTGGTCAGGAAGGTTGGCAGGTTATAGACCATAGGGGAGAACCCAATATTATCATTCTGGTAGACATATTAAACTGACTCATCAGGGTTTATTGTTATGCCCATAGATTAGTGTATGTCTCAACTCTCATCAGAGAAGTTTCTTAACACATAGACTCAAAAACAGTCAATGCTCAACCATAAATGGGATACATATATTGTATCTTTTAAGGCTCAGAGACCATTGTTGAAGAGGGGAAGGAAAGATTGTAAGAGCCAGAGATGACAGAGGAATATGAGGAAAGTGTGTTGTCTGGACACCAAGAAGAATTTGAACATATGAACATAACAGCAGTTTTGACAGCATGCACAAGACCTGTGCAAACTCAAGCCAGACAAGGGCACAACATGGACAGAGGAGAATGGAAGCAAGCCCCAGCCCTAGCTGAAGATTGGCATTTTATGAGTGAGAGAGAGGGAGAGTCAGTTTTCCTTATTTTTTTTAATTAGTTTTTATTGTGTTTGTGCATTTCATAATTTTTCAATTCAGTATCAGGCTTATTTCCTTTCCCTCCCCCCACCCCCACCCCATCACAGATTATGCATTCTGCCATATACTGTCTGCATATCTCTCCAGTTTTTTTTTTTCATTTTTAGCTATAAGTGATACTCCATGAGTACACAAGCATCTTCATGCAAAACCTATCTGCAGGCTGTTTGCCCAAACACCTACAGCCCCACCATCCAGTGGGGGGTGACAGGTGTTGTTCAATCAAGTTGATAATGAGTGTCCAGACTACATTGCTGTAGTTTCACCAATTAACCCCAATTGCAGCCCTTAAACTCTACCACACCCCCTCTTCCGCAATTGTTCCCTAGCTTAGAAAGGGGCACAGGTGGATGAGAGGTAAAACAGTCCACTCTCTTGGAGCTGTTGACTTGGACTCTGGTCAATTCTGGCTGTTTCCTTTCATGGGATGACAGTTTGTCCAGGAATAACCTTTTGATCCTACTAATGAAGAACAAGCATTAGATATATAGGTATTTTAAGCACACTAATAGTTATGGTAGGTTACTTTAGCATAGACACATGTTTGGATATGTTATCCATGAATTACAATTTTCCCCCCTGTTAAATATGACAGGGTCTTACTGTGGCTTATAACATCTCCTAAGCTGTAGAGGATGTAAGCTTGTGGCATCAGCCATGGTTATTTCTCCAAGGGAGAGCCAATAGCCAATTAGATTTGGGATTATAGACACATGGCTTCCTCTGTGACAGATTTCCAGGCAGGTGGGTGTAGCTGGTGCTGATGGGGAGTCTTGCTTGTACGTAAAAATTAAGTTTGCTTCCCAAGTTAATCATATATAGTCACCCAAACAACATGGGTGCATTTGATGAAATCTGTGCCTTGACTCACCCCTATAGTCATGTATAATACAAACTGTCTTCTGGAGGACTCATACGCTAAAAAAAAAGGGGGGGATAGAAAGACATGAAACCTTTTATCAAACCCTTGCAATTCAATCTTAAAACTAACTATGGGGAAAATTTGTTTGTTCCAACAGACAAAACGTCACCAACTTAACGCTGAGAAAGAAAGATACAGGTTTGCATGAGTAGGATGTACCAAAAAGTGGACGGAAAGGCTGACCCGTCTGAAACATTAAAGGAAGAAAGCCTCAGATTGCCATAAACATCGAACCCCTCTGTGGATCCTACATGTAACAACTAGTATAATGAGTCTAATGAAACTTACTTCTAGGTGCCACAAGGTTCTGATATGAGAGCTTCTCTTGCCTTCCCACCCATAGAACAAGGAGAAATATGACAATGATGAGGTCGCTCCCCCACTGTAAATTGGAGACAACTATTGTAGAGGTAATCTCTTATAAAAACCGGTAAAACTGCTTTCTTTAATTGACTAATATACATAGAAACTGTGGAAGGGATTACTCTCTGTTCAGAACCAAATATAATACTAAAGTCCTAGGGCTATGCACTCAGGCAAAATATATTAATACAGGAGCTCTGACATCAGCAATGGATTGTTCTACCAGTTTTCCTTATTTACCAGACTGCATGCAAGGTACAGACCCACATCCAAGAACACTTGGGAAACACAAACACAGATTAGACTTGATAGGCCTTTAAAAAAAAGACAACTAGTAATAGAGGACATAAAGTCAGGGTGCTAGTGTAGAGACGAAGAGGAGCTAGAGGGTCTGAACACATTCAAAATGCACAGTATGCATTTTTGGTATCAATAAAATATTTAAAATTGGTTCAACCACATTTTGCCACCACTAATATTTCTACTATTGATGAACTTCTTTAGAATGCAGAGTATTTAACATCATTTCGTACTGATCACTGAAACCCAGCTATTGTTTCTGAAGCAAAGAGAAGAATGAAAGTCAACATTATATTATCCAGAAAATTAAATGTTGGTTTGTAAAAATGTGAATTTTCAAGCTTAGAAGATAATGATGACAAATTGTTCTTGTATGTGGCAGTACCAAACTGGTTTTCCATCAGTAACTGCATTTCCGTCTCCTTGTGTTATTAAGACATTAAAACAGATTTTTTAATTCTCTAAACGTAGAGAAGCTAAGTATAATTTCCTGGTTGTTTTGATTTGTACAAACTTGATCATTACTATCATTATATGCTTTCAAATGATTATGATCATTTGCTAACAAGCTGCTTTCCAATGGCCTGTTTATCCACTTTGTTTTTCCTCTTGCCTAGTTTCATTTATGGCAGATCTATAGGAATTCATCATATATTGCAAATGTTAAGCTTTTTCTGTTATGTTACAAGTATCTTTATTGTTTTATAAACATTTCTCATATATTTTAACACAGTCAGATATATCAATCCTTTTTATTGTTTATATAGGTTTTTTTTTCCCTTTGGTACTTCAAGTAATAAATTTTGTCTTATAAATCTGTTATATTTCTCCATTTATTTAGCTCCTTTTATGCTCTTCTATAAATATAATTGTTTCTTCAATAAAACTTCTGCATAAATTCAATAGGCTTGATTTCTAGATAAGCTATAATTTTTTGCTTTCTTGGATGATATAAATTTGTCATCTAATTTATACTTGAAATGCAAGAGTGTTACTGATTTTGAAATAGTGGCATTACATTCAGGAACCTTGCTGATCATTAATTCTAATAGCTTATAAGATCTTTGAGTGGGTGTTAGGATTCTGGTCTTTTCTTATCTCCCTTTTCCTTCTGGGCTGTGAGTGGACTGGTATTACTCTGCCATGCCTCCTTGCATGGGGACCATCCATTGTGGACTTGACCCTCTAAATCTGTGATCCAAAATAAATCATTCAATTTACAAGTTTACCAACTCAGGTATTAGTTGCAATGGGAGAAACTAACCCACATTTCCAGTTTGTTCTTGAATTTGTATTAGACTTATAAAGCAAATGTTGCTTCATTGATGAGACTGCTCTAAACTCAAATCCCTGATTGTTCCTCCAGCGGAATGCAAGAAGACTTTTACTGAACACACACAGAAGTAAAATTAATAAAACGTTTGACTGTTTGGAATTATAAAGTGGCCTTATTTCATCTACTCTACCAGGACCAACATATTCACATAATTCTAGGTCAATTATCAGCTTCTGGTTGCCCTGTCTTTCACTTTGCTTTAATATAGCATTTCCAAGCGATATCCTAAGTTAAATATCACTTATGTTTGCAAATCAAGCAAGACTAAAATCCTTTATGACGCCCACTTGACATTATCTGTCTAGAATTATCTAGGGTCTTTTCCATTTTAAGTTACTTTAACACTTTAAACTTATTGGTGTAATGTTATTCAACGCATTCTTTATGAACTCATTGTAAGGGCTACTTTTTCATTACTTTCATTATTTTTGCAACACCTCTTCCTGCTCCACTTTTCTACATGTTCATCTGTGTTCTCAGCCTTTTGTCCATTCTGCATTGTTTATTAGCTTCCATCTTTAATATTTTCATCTATTACTTTTCTACAATCTCTGATTTTATTATTTAAATTACTTTCAATTGTCATATATTCTCTTAAATTTATTTTTTGTTTATAACCTCTAATTCCTAATTGTGCTGCATATACAAGTATTTAGTAGTAGTTTTGCTTGTATTTTATTACAATTTTATTGCCTATGACATAACTCAAGGTATGAATAATAAGATAGTACTATGTGTTAGTGGTGTACTTGCCAGTAGCATTAGTGTTTTAAAGATTTTCCCACTATTCATATTTTGTCCCACAATATGCATTAAACATTTCATTAATTTTTACCTTTTCTCCTTGAAGTAATGCCTGTAGTTTACCTTAGAGCATACTATCATTATTTAAAACTTATTTGTAATTGAAAGATCAATGAAAGAGAACATTACTTCAGATATATAAAATGGAGAAAATGTGAATCTATTGTTTGCTAAGAAAGACAGATTTACATTTTCAAAGTAAGCCTTTCCAAATAAGCCAGGCACTGAACTTACTCAAGGTGGGATCTATTCAGAGACTCAAAATGTCCAAGCCTTCAAGATATTTGTTGTGTGCAATCATTGTACTGCTGTGAGTTTTGAAAACATAATACCTGCTTCTAACTGATGGAGACCAGCCTACCCTTCATAGCTAGTTCCAAGCCATCTGAGGTGTCAGAGAAACCCAGCTCAGAAGAAAACAGGAACAAACGGATATCAGTACGCTCGACTTTAGACTAAGCAGAACTTCTCTTAAGACATGTAAGAATGATACAATTAGCTGGGCATGGTGGTGCATGGCTTTAATCCTAGCACTTGAGAGGCAGAGGCAGGTGGATCTCTGTGAGTTCAAGGACAGCCTGGTCTACATAGTGAGTTCCAGGACAGCCAGAACTGCAGGGAGACCCTGTCTCAAAAAAGACAAATAATAATTTTAAAAAGACAAGAATTATACAATTAAATTCACTGAAAGGTTACCACACATATACCATTTTTTAAAACTTTTATGAATTTGCTTTCCTTCCAGTCGTATAAGCACATCTATTTCACTATATCTTCACAAATACTAAAGTAATTCCTATATCTCCAATATAAGTATATATACGTGCATATGTATGCCATAGTGATTTCAGTATCACTATGACTTCATGATTGGCAAATAGAATATAATTATGATATCTGATTCAAAGAAAATAGAGTTTCTAAGTGTGAAGCCAGAGAGAGTATCATGAATATCAGGAGTTATGTATGGAAATTTATTAACCTCTGATTATATGCACCATGAAAACAGTATGACTGAAGCTGAAAGATGGGAAAAACCAAATATGACTGAAAATTGTTCTTCAGAAAAACCTGACAAAGAGGGAAAAAAATGTGTGATGTGTTCTGAATAGAGTTAAAAATGGCTGTGATGTGAGATTTGTGAAAATTCTACATGTTTTAGAGTATTAACCTCACTTGTGGAGAGCATTTTAGATAATTTCAACCCTTCTCTTGCTTATACCTCAATATTCTAAGACAACTAACTTTAAAAACAAACGCTCCCCTGGAAAACATTGAGAAAGAATTGGAAGAAATATTTTAAGAGCTGGTGGTCAGGAAGGACCAGAGCTACACAGCATGTTCTGAGCCTGACAGGTCATAGGAATGCTGTACTCAGAAACTCACAGACACTGTGGCTGCCAGTGAGAGACCTTGACTAGAACAAGCCAGTCAGCATTCAGGATAGAAGGGGGAGAGCTGAGGAACTCCCACCCTGAATTGAGGAGTTATGGATAGTTGGTAGTTTCTGGAGTTCTCTGAATTTTTACACACTGGTTACTAGATATAACCAATTATTAATTTAAAAAAAGCTTGTTTTATAGAGATCATTTCTGTTTGTATTATATATTTTTTAATTTATTTATTTTTATTTTCTGTGTGTGAGTGCTTTGTCAGCATCTGTGCAAGTGACCAATGTACATGCACTGTTCAAAAAGACAGGAAGAAAACATCAGACCCCCTGGAACTGGAGATACAGGCAGTTGTTAGCTGCCAAGTGGGTGATAGGAACTGAAGTGAGGTCTTCTGCAAGAGAAGCCAGTGCTCTTAACAATCTCTCCAGCCTGATGTATCTCGATTATAGAAAGCATTCCAAAGTACAAAAGTGAGTCTTTTAGTCTTAAAAATAGAAAAAAAGAAAAATTTCTCTACTTTCTTAGACAACCAGTATCAACAGGTAACCATTAACAAGAGTTTGTGGTTTCTAATGAAAAACAGTTATGTGTTTATAAATAAAAAGTGTATGCAAAAAAGTATTTGATACTTAACTGTATCATGCATTAAAGTTCATTAAACATGTTGTTAAGTTGCTAGTTTAAGCAATTCTACACATAACTGTAGGTGCTGACTCTGGCCAGTTCATTGATAACCATGTGACCATGCAAAATTATGCAATTTCTCATGGTCTATATTCCTTACTTGCAAACAAATAACAAAAAGGGATAAAAATAAAAACATATTTTAGTGCATTTGTGAAGATGAAATATGCAAAAATCATGCAAAATTGTTAGAACAATGTCACAAAGTAAGGGAAAAACATGATATTACCCTGGATTCCTCACTATTTTTTATTAAAGATCTTTTCATATTTGCACATACAGATACAGAACAATGTTAAGTTTTTTATGTTTTTAATTATTATTTTTAATTTATGAGTGTATTGCTTGCATGTATGTAAGTACATGCAGTGCCTTCAGAAGTTTGAAGAGGCCAGGGCATCCTCTGTAACTGGATGGAGTTACAGACAGCTGTTAGCTGCTGTGTGGGCATTGAGAATCAAACCCAGATCCTCAGTGAGAGTAGCTTGTGCTTTTAACTGCTGAACCATCTCTCCTACCCCAACAATCTTGTTTCCATTCCATTCTGTATGGACAGTGTAATGCTCAGCATTCTCAACTGATGTTTAAATGAACATTAAAACGTGAACTTTGGATATACTGAGAGGTAGAATGACTGATACAAATTAGAATTATCTATGCATATGGAAAGTGTTCCACAACAGATACAAGGAAGGAAAAACCTCCAAAAATTGTATCAAATTGTTTTAGATGTATAAGCAGCAAATGGCGTATGGAAAGCAGGACAATGGATGAAATGCTTTCATAGTTGTGTTAGAGACACACAGTAAAGAAAAGAGACCAATGATGTGGGTGATCAATACCATAACCAGAAATATATAGAAGACAGGAGCACTTAACCTTCATTTTTACCTCTATTTTCTTTAGGGAAATCGTCTTCAAGTGCAATATCTAGAACAGCCAGTGGCTAATGTAAGTGAAAAGATCATGTGTAGCCTCCCCAGTTCTTTATAAACTTGTATTTAAGGTCATGTGATTATTGTTGAGAGCTGTCTCTAGGGGAAAAATGACCATTATCAGGGATCTAAGCACTGGGAAATTTTTGGTGAGCCCTATAATAATATTTATTAAGTAATACATGTGAAAAATAACAGAAATGGCCTAATAATGGCTGCAGAGCAATCTTGATTTCATACAAGGCTGTGGAGGGTGAGATGACTGCACCATCCTCATATCTTCATAGATGTATGAAAATAGGAACATGGGAGCTGGAGAGATGGCTCAGTGGTTAAGAGCACCAACTACCCTTGCAGAGGACCCAGGTTTGATTCTCAGTACCCACATGGGGGCTAAGAACCATCTTTAACTGCAGTTCCAGGGGAATCCGACACCCTCTTCTGAACTTCGTGGCATTGCATGACATGGGTACACCAACCTACATGCAGACAGTATACTCATACACATAAAAAATAATAAATAAATAGATTTTAAAA
The DNA here is from genome assembly GCA_009823505.1 of Rhizomys pruinosus. Taxonomy (NCBI): domain Eukaryota; kingdom Metazoa; phylum Chordata; class Mammalia; order Rodentia; family Spalacidae; genus Rhizomys; species Rhizomys pruinosus. Next base: position 3,394,316 of record VZQC01011251.1, read on the forward strand.
AATATAAAAAAAGAAATTAGGAACAAATGATACATAATGGAGGGATTAGAAGCGATGATATCAAGGAGGCAGCGTGAATTCTCAAAAGCAAGTCCTAGGAGACAGGCCTCATTTCCTGCATTACCTGAAACAGAATAGTCATCCAATAAGAAGCCTACTGAAAAAGGAAATTCTAAAGGGCTGAAAACTACTTGGAAAACATCCTTTCAGATTTTCCTTATCAAGATGAAAATCTACTTTTATTTGAGCAAATGGAGGTAAGGTAAAAGAAACACAACAAATACCACCTAATCAATGTGCAAGCTAATTGGTGCTATCGTGTTTTACTGCTTTTTATCACAATAAGAATCTATTACTTGGTATACAGATAACACAGAGCTGTCCAAGTGGGGAACTTACATAAAAGCTGAACTCATAGAAACAACTTGTTTGACAAATAGCACAAGGAGCCAAGGGAAATTCTCACAGCTGGAATAGAAGACCACAACAATAAAAAAAGGAAGTTTGTGTTCATTATGAAATAAAAACTGTGGACCAGAAATGCTAGCTGCCACAGGAGTGAAAAAGACTGAGAGATGGCAAAGGATATACATGTAAAATTACCACAGGATTGTCTATAGATGGTACCAGGCTCTGACACTACCGTGAAAAAAAAAAAAAATGGAGATTCAGGATCACAGGAGTCAGAGTTCCTTTCAAGCTAAAGTCACCAAAATCATTCATAGACTTTTCTTTTGCCCAGGGAAAGGGACAACATTTCAGAAGGATTTTGACAAATGGGAGCATACTTAAGAAGAAAAGTACAGAGTAATAGCACAAAAGCAGACATCAGTATTATTTGCATGAGTTAGAATTTTTTATTATTTATTGATTGTATTGAGTTTGTGTGTATTTCATACAAAGCTTCTTAATCACCGTTATACTCCTTTCCATATCCAAACTTTCCCATGGTCCATGCCACCAGATTTCATACATTCTATCATGTGTGTTAAGGCCAATTGAGTCAAGTTAATGTGCACAGGTGTCCCACAGTGCAATTTCATCCATCATCAGCCTATTTACAGTCTCTCTCTTAAAGATCAGCTCTGCCTCACCCAGCAGTAACTAATTCCCTAGTGTTCTTTGGCTAAGGTTGGGGTCCACTGTCCATTTCTTCACTTCTATGTAGGGTTTTGCTCTGCCAAAGGAACCTGTACACCCAAGACTCATGGAACATCCTGGAACAAGGGGAAGAGAGAATACTAATGCATCTCTCAACTCTTATCAACAAAGCTCCCTCATGCAACAGAGGGCAATAAACACAAAGGACCACAAATGGCCAAAGCATAGAGAATAAGAGTCTGTAGAGTGTGGGTCCCTGGACAGAACTCCTATTTTATTTTTTTTTATAATTTTTTTTGAATTTTATTTATTTTTATATGTGTATGAATGTACTGTCTGCATGTAGTTTTGTGCACCCGTGCCGTGCAATGCCGCGGAGGTCAGAAGAGGGTCTCGGATTCCCCTGGAACTGGAGTTCTCCTGGAATTGGAGTTACAGACGGTTCTCGGCCGCCATGTGGGTGCTGGGGATCGAACCTGGGTCCTCTGCAAGAGCAGTCGGTGCTCTTAACCGCTAGGCTATCTCTCCAGCCCCCAGAACTCCTATATTAAACTTCACCTACCCAAGAATCAGGGACCATTTCAGAGAAGGGGTAGAGATATTGTAAGAGCCAGTGGGGGAAGTACATGACCACATGGAAACAGAGTCTTACCAGCTCCTGGGACCTTGCTCACCTACAGCAATAGTGTCAGCATGCAAAAGACCCATGCACACTGATTGATTGACTGATTGATTGATTGATTGATTGATTGACAGTTTCATTTGTGTGTAGTGATTTTTATCCATTTCTACACCTCCCATTACCTTCTCTTAACCCCCTTTCCTTCTGTTGAAACCCTCTGCTTCTCAAGAAATCCCCATCCAACTTTCTTGTCTTTTGTTTGTATATGACCCAGTGCGTTTAATTAGTGTTGTTATTCACTGGACCATGGCTACTTTTTAGTGGATTCACCATTGACAAAAATTGCACCACTACCAGGTGAAGATTAGCTGTTTATAGTTTCTCACTGAGGAGTGGGGTCTCATGCACTCTTCCCTCACCCATGATGAAATGATGACAGGCCCCGGTGATACTTTCAAAATGACAATGCCATCCAAAGGGACCTAGAGTTTCACTGCAGTAATCCCAATCAAAAACAATCTTACAATATGTATGAGACTACAAAAGATTCCAAGTAGCTTAAGCGATCATGGCTAAGACCAACAATACCAGAGATAGCATGTTTTCTGATATCGAGTCATATTACAAAGATGAGATACTAGTTACTTTCTTCAATATTGTGACAAAATAACTGACAGGAAGCAATTTAATGAAGGGAAAGCTTATCCTGGCCTATAGTTTGAGGGGATATATTGCATCAAGTTGGAGAAGGTACAGTAGCAGGAACAGAGAGGAGCTGTTTACATCACAACCTACCAGGAAGACAAGAGTTAAGAGGAAATGGTCAGGGCTATAACTTATCAAGGCTTCCCCTCACGGGGCTACTTCATCCACCTGAAGGTTCCACATGCTCCCAAACACCACCAAGGGCTGTGAACCAACTATTCAACCACAGGAGCTTACAAGGGACAATTTATATTCAAAACACAGCACATGAAGGAACCAAAGCTATGTCGGACTTACATGAAGATACTGAGGCCAGTGGAACAGAAGAGAAAACTCTGACATCACCAGAAAACAAAGGCTCCAAGAATCCACAATTGCAACATTATCAGGCACATAACAGCTGATACCTTGATAAAACAGTCTTTCAGAGCATTGATATGTCAATTTTCAAGCATACCCACATTTATTCCTTATCTTTGGGTGGAGGAGGAAATTAGAGTTCAAAGGAATCAAGATCAGGTGCCCAGACCACAAGAGCACATGGTTTAATGTCTTTGTAGTTTTGGGTTGCAAGACTAAAAATCATTAGTCTAGGTTTTGTGCATTTTATAAAAGGCAGTCGTAGGTCAACAGGACAAAGAATAAACAGAGAGACTTCTGAACTGAACAATATGATACACCAAATGGACCTCATAGACCTCTACCGAATAGTCCACCCTAATACAAGAGAATACACTTTCTACCCAGCACCGCATGGAACATTCTCCAAAATCGACCACATACTGGGACACTGAAGAAACCTCCACAAATACAAAAAGATTGAAATAATTTCATGTATTCTATCAGACCACAGTGCAATAAAGCTCAACATCAACACCAGGATAAGCCCTACTGCCTACAAGAACACATGGAGACTAAACAACATACTCTTGAATAATGAATGGCTCAAGGAAGAGATAAAGAAAGAAATAAAAGCATTCCTGGAACTGAATGACAATGATAATACAACACAAGAAAACATATGGGATACCTTAAAAGCAGTCCTAAGAGGGAAGTTTATAGCCCTGTGTGCCTACATTAGAAAAACAGAAAGAGCACAAGTGAACGATCTAACACTGCAGCTAAAAGCACTCGAGAGGCAACAACAGATGAACCCTAAATGCAACAGACAGGAAGAAATAACAAAAATGAGAGCAGGAAACAATGAAATAGAAACAAAGAAAACAATACAAAAATCAATGAATCCAAAAGTTGGTTCTTTGAAAGAATAAACAAATAGACAGACCTCTATCCCAGTTAACCAAAAGAAAGAAGGAACAACTCGAAATCAACACAATCCATGACGAAAAGGGAAATATCACGACAGAAAAGGAAAAGATCCAGAAAATCATATGGGAATACTTCAAAAACCTATACCCTACCAAGTTTGAAAACCTAGAAGAAATGGATGAATACCTGAAATCCTGGGAATCACCAAAGCTCAATCAAGAAGAGATCAACAGCTTAAACAGACCCATAATTCATGAAGAAACTGAAGATGTAACAAGAAACCTCCCAACTAAAAAAAGCCCAGGCCCAGACAGTTTCACGGCTGAATTCTATAAAACATTTCAAAAAGACCTACAACCATTACTACTGAAATTTTTTAGAAGGATACAAACAGAGGGAATTCTCCCAAATTCCTTCTATGAAGCCAGCATCACTCTATTACCAAAACCAAGCAAAGATACAACTAAAAAGGAGAACTATAGACCCATCTCCCTAATGAACACAGATGACAAAATTCTAAACAGGATACTGGCAAATCGCATACAGACCCACATCAAGAAGATCATCCATCATGACCAAGTTGGATTCATACCAGAGATGCAGGGATGGTTCAACATACGAAAATCAATAAACATCATCAAACACATAAACGGAATCAAAGACAAAAACCACACCATCATCTCAATTGATGCTGAAAAAAAGCCTTTGACAAAATCCGCATCCCATTCATGCTTAAAGTCCTAGAGGGAATTGGATTGGAGGGATCATTCTTCAATGTAATCAAAGCATATACAGGAAACCCACAGCCAATATCATCCTAAATGGGGAAACATGACAGAAACATTCCCTTTAAGGTAGGAACTCAGCAAGGCTGCCCCCGTCACCACTCCTCTTCAATATACTGCTTGAAACACTTGCTAGAGCAATAAGGCAAGAAAAGGAAGTAAAGGATTACTAATTGGAAAAGAGAAAGTCAAGCTATCCCTTTTTGTGATGATATGATTTTTACTAAGGGAAGCTAAAAACTCCCACCAGAAAACTCCTGGAAAATGATTAACACTTCAGCAAAGTGGCAGGATCCAAAATTAACCTAAAAAATCATGTGGCCTTTCTTTACACCAACAACAAGCAACTGGGAAAGAAGATTCTAGGAGACCTTCCCACTCACAATAGCCCAAAAACAATAAATACCTAGGAACAACCGACCTAAAAGACACCAAAGATCTCTACAACAAAAATTTAAACCCTTGGAAAGAAAGGTGAGGAAGACATCAGAGATGGAAAACCTCCCGTGCTCATGGTGGGAAAATTAACATTGTAAAAATGTCCATCTATGGAAACTCTTGTATAGAGTTAACACTCCCAACAAAATCCCAGAGTTTTTCACAGGCTTTGAAAAACAAAGTCCTTTAAATTCATTTGGAAAAACAAAAGGACCCTGAATAGCCAAAACAACCCTGACTAAAAGAGCTACACAGCGGGGAGTCTCTATACCAGACTTCAAACTATACAACTCACAAAAAAAGTCTGGGTCTAGCACAAAAACACGACCTGTTGACCAATGGAACAAAACGAAGATCCCAACTTGAAAAAACAGACCTGTTGACCAATGGAACAAAACTGAAGACCCAACTTGAGCACATTCAATTTCAGCTAACCAATGGAACAAAACTGAAGATCCCAAACTTGAGCACATTCATTTCAGCTAACTCATATTTGACAAGGGGGCCAAGAGACACATGGAGGAAAGACAGCATCTTCAGCACAGTGGTGTTGGCAAAACTGGATCACAACTTGGAAGAATGAAATTAAACCCCTACCTCTCGCCCTGTACAAAAGTAACTCCAGGGCTGGAGAATGGCCTAGCAGTTAAGAGCACCGACCCCGCTGTCTGCAGACAGAGTACCCGGGTTCGGATCCCCAGCACCCACATGGCAGGCCAAAACTGGTCTAAAACTCCAATTCCAGGAGAACTCCAGTTCCAGGGGAATCCGACATCTTCTGACCTCCTGGGCATTGCACGACAGGGGCACAAACTTGCATGCGACAGTGACATTCAACACATACAGAAATTAAATAAATTAACAAAAACAATTTTTACAGTTCAACTCCAATGGTCAAGCATCTCAACATTCAAACCCCAAAACCTGAAGGCAATAGAAGAAAATTTAGGCAGCAGACATACAAGACGTAAGCATGGAAAAGACTTTGCTAAATCAACAGCAGCTGCACAACAATTAAGGTTGACAATTGATAAATGGGACCTCATATACTCTAAAGCTTCTGTTACATCAAAGAAACAATCAAGGAAAATTGAAGAGAATCCCACAGAGTGGGAGGACAACTTCACTCAGAAACATCAGGCACAAAGCATTGATTTCCAGATATGATAAAATTACTCAAAAACAAAGAATAAAGAAAACCAATGACCCGATCAATAGATTGGAGCAAAGAGCGAGCCAGAGATTTTACAAGTGAGGGACTTAGAGCTGGCTGAGAAACACCTTAGAAGTGTTCAAACATCACTACATCATAAGGAAATGCAAATCAAAAACCACTTTAAGATATCATCTCACTCCACATAAGAATGCAACTAGGACTCAAAAAACAAATGATTACCAAGTGCTGGAGATGGTTGTGAGGAAAGGGAAATACTACATCCACTGCTGGTGGGAATGTTAAACTCGTACAACACTATGGAAAGCAATGTGGAGAAACCCTTGGAAGACTTGGAATGAATTTCCCACCCAACCACCATACACTCCTAGGCATGTACCCTCAAGACTCACCCCACCACAGAGCATTGCACGGCATGTTTATTGTTTATTTCAGCTCTCTTCACAATAGCAAGGAGTGTGAACCAACCCAATATGCCCCTCAACTGATGAGTGGATACAGAAAATGTGTGTCACTACATACTAGAGCTTCTATGCAGCAGTAAGAAGATGACATCATGAGCTTTGCAGCAAAATGGCTGGAGCTACGGACATCATTCTGATGAAGTTAACACAGCCCCAGAAAAAACAAATGATGAAATTGTATCCCTCATCTTTGGCTGCTAGGGCCAATTACCTCGTTTTATGTATTTCTGTGAACAACGGCCCTTGAGCTTTGGTCCAAGCAGTTGGGAGTGATGCATTTGGAAACAACAGCAAAACAACACAGAAAGGACTGCATCAAAGAACGACTGAAATAGTAACTTCTGCTCAAAACAGTTAAACTTCCACATGGAGAATATTGAGAAAGACCGAGAAAGAGATGAAAAGCATTTTGGCAGAATGCATGAGCTCTGGTGGGGTGGAGGGATCGGGTGGGGGACTCAGGTCTAGATTTGATAAAAAATATATATAAATAAAATTTAAAAAGTCAGTCCTACAAAAGTTAGGTAACAGGTAGTCCATAAATTGTTTCATGAAAACTGGACAGCCTTATGAAAAATCTAAAATTGGATTTTATATAATGTCCTACAGAAAAAGGAACTCAAAATATAAAATGTCTTAAATACAAGTGATAAATAATTTTTAAAATCTCATAGAATAATCACAGGAGGAAAGTACCATGACAGGAATGTTTGAAATTATGTCAGCTATGTGGCACCATATACACAGGGAACAAAAGCAAAAGTGAACACATAGGACTATCTGAATCCAGAATATTTCCAAACTTCAAAGGAAACAATCAGAAAAATAAAAAGGAAACCCACAGAATAAGAGAAAATTATTGAAAGCACATTGTCTGATAAGGAACTAAAAATCTAAATTATATCACCAGCAGCAAAAGACACTAAAATACACAAAGGATGTGAACAAACATTTCGACAAGGAAGAAATGCAAATGAACACTGAGATTAGAAGACAGCCTTCAACATTACACACAATCAGAAAAAGGCAACTGAAGCTGTAATGAGATCCCTCTCATTACCTTAATGGTAATGAGATACCTCTCATACCCTTAAAGACAAAATTCAATGAGCATTTGCAATGTTGAACAGAAGTCAGGCACAGTTGTTACGGGAGGAAAAATGGAAATTCCTCAAAATGTATGCATCCAAAAGAAATAGATTACCTTGCTGGGGTATTTACACTCCATGGACATTGCAGGGATATAATAATAGTGGAGATATGGGAAAAACCTAGACGTCGAACTAGTGCTGACTAGATAAAGAAAATATGATATATACAAAGGAAAGTTTGTTTGTTTTGGGGGTTATTTTTGTGGTTTTGTTTTGTTTTGTTTTTGGTCTTTTTGAGACAGTGTCTCCCTGTAGCCTCGACTGACCTGGAATTCACTCTGTAGACCAGGCTGGCTATATCCCTTCCAAGTTGACACTTTTTCACACCAGAATTCATACACTTTGTCATCTGTGCTAAGGCCTATTGTGTCAAGTTAGTCTCCCCAGTTTCCTCAGTGCAAGTTCATCCACTGAGGTCTAGTCAGCCCATCCATAGTCCCTCTATTTAAGATCAGCTTAGAAGAGCTATTTTTGGGGGGATCTTTATTTTGAGACATGGTCTGCCTGTAGCCCTAACTGTCCTGGAACTCACTATGTAGACCAGACTGGCCTTGAATTCACAGAGATCTGCCTGCCTCTGCCTCCCAAATGCTGGGATTAAAGTCGTATGCATGCCACCATGTCTGACCTAAAAGAGCTTTTTTTTTTTTTTTTTTTTTTNGAGAACCGTCTGAAACTCCAATTCCAGGAGAACTCCAGTTCCAGGGGAATCCGACACCCTCTTCTGACCTCCGCGGCATTGCACGACACGGGTGCACAAACCTGCATGCAGACAGTACATTCATACACATAAAGAAATAAAAAAAAGGGGGGGGGGCTGGAGAGATGGCCTAGCGGTTAAGAGCGCCGACCGCTCTTGCAGAGGAACTGGGTTCGATCCCCAGCACCCACATGGCGGCTGAGAACCGTCTGAAACTCCAATTCCAGGAGAACTCCAGTTCCAGGGGAATCCGACACCCTCTTCTGACCTCCGCGGCATTGCATGACACGGGTGCACAGACTTGCATGCAGACGGTACATTCATACACATAAGAAATAAATAAAATTAAAAAAAAAAAGAAAAAAAAAGAATAATATGACAAACATTCAGGAGGCAGAGCCACATGGATTTCTGTGAGCACAAAGGAAAAATGGTCTAGACAGTGAGTCACAGGCCAGCTGAGCCTATACAGAGACTAGTATCGAAAAGAAAATTTAATAATAATAATAATGATAATAATAATAATTTAAATGGGACTGGAGAGATGGTTCAATATTTAAGAGCAGTGGCTGCTCTTGCAGAGGACATAGTTTCCAATCTCTACACCCACATGTTGGATAACAAGCATATGTAATTCCGGTTCCATAGAATCCAATGCCTTCTTCCAACCAGTCTCCATGTGTATTGCATGACATTGGTGTACTTACATACACACAGGCAGTGCATTCATACATATAAAAATAAAATATGGGGGGGCTGGAGAGATAGCCTAGCGGTTAAGAGCACCGACTGCCCTTGCAGAGGACCTGGGTTCAATCCCCAGCACCCACATGGCAGCTAAGAACCGTCTGTAACTCCAATTCTTTTTTTTTTTTTTTTGGTCTTTTCGAGACGGGGTTTCTCTGTAGCCCCAGCTGTCCTGGAACTCGCTCTGTAGACCAGGCTGGCCTTGAACTCCCAAAGATGTGCCTGTCTCTGCCTCCCAAGTGCTAGGATTAAAGGCGTGCACCACCACGTCCAGTGATAATGTTTATTATTACATTTTACAATTTGTTATTGTTAATTTTGATTACCAATTTGACAAGGTCTATAATCACCTAGGGGAAAGACCTCTGGGCATAACTATAAGAGAGTTTCTAGAGTGTGTTAAGATTGTTTCTCACGTTCATTGCTGCCCACTTACAATAACCAGGAAATGGAAACAACACACAAGTCTAACAAGCGATGAATGGATAATAAAGATATGGTACATAATGGAAAAATATTCAGCTGTTAAAATCATTTTTTTTTTTTTTTACCTGTAAGCAGTTCCTATTGCTGCCCCTTTCTGTGAACAGCCTCCCTTGTCATACCTGGCAGACAGTTACTAGGGAGCAGGCTTGGCACATCTTTTCTTTTTCTTTTGATTCAAATTCAACTCTTAGGGCATAAACTAGGTCAACATTACTTTAAATTAGTACTGCCATTTGTTCATTTTTATGGATTTCTATAGGTTGTTATATTTTTATGTTACAGGTTTAGTTTGCAAACATGTGTTCACCCTAGGTACATTTTCAGGTAACTTGGTAATGGGAGAGTGGTTTTGTGCACATCCTTCGAAAATACTTACTTGTGTGTTAAAGAAGGGAGGGGATGACTCTTCTAAAAGTAATTTATGACTTCTGATTTTCTAATGCGCTAATATATTTTCTGAATTATAAGAAGTATCAGTATGCTAGTCAGTTTTCTTTATAGCTTTGAATCTTCCCCCTGTAGTGTTTAAGTTCTATGAAGCAGTGGCCGCTTTCTTAAGAAATAATGTACAGTTGAAAATTATAATGGGTGGGGGCTTCCTCCGCCAAGCCCTGCCGCGTACCTCGTGTTGTTTGTGATGGGCATCTCCAAAGAGATGAGTTCCGCACCAAGATGGTGGAGGAAAAGGAGCGGGAAGGCTCAGAGGTACTAGTGGCAGAACTTCACAAAAAGATCAAAGAAGCCTTTGAAATGTTTGACCATGAATCTAATAACACAGTGGATGTCAGAGAGATTGGGAAAATTATCAGGTCGTTAGGATGCTGCCCTAGTGAAGGGGAACTGCATATTTTCATTTCAGAGGTAGAAGATGAAGAACCCACTGGATACATTCGATTTAAAAAAGTTCTTCCAGTGATGACCAAAGTACTTCTGGAAAGAAAATACAGACCAATTCATGAAGATGACCTTCTTCAAGCTTTTGAGGTTTTAGATACAGCTAAACATGGATTTCTGACTAAGGAAGAGCTGGTCAAGTTTATGACTGAAGAAGGTGAGCCTTTTTCTCAAGAGGAAATGGAAGAAATGTTGTCTGCTACAATTGATCCAGAAACAAATTCAATTAATTACACGGACTACATAACAATGATGGTGCTAGATGAAAATTAAATGCTCCAAAGACCTAATTTATTTCTTTTTCTTCTCTTAAGACAACTGTAAAGACTTAATCTTTTTTTTTTTTTAATTTTATTTATTTTCTGTATGTGTATGAATGTACTGTCTGCATGCAGGTCTGTGCACCCGTGTCGTGCAATGCCGCGGAGATCAGAAGAGGGTGTCGGATTCCCCTGGAACTGGAGTTCTCCTGGAATTGGAGTTTTGGAGTTTCAGACGGTTGCTCGGCCGCCATGTGGGTGGCTGGGGAGCGAACCGGGTCCTCTGCAAGAGCTCGGTGCTCTTAACCGCTAGGGCCATCCCTCCAGCCCAAGACTTAATCTTTAATTGAAAGAGAGTTTGAAACTTTGCCTTTTATAAAAATTTATTTTTTTTTTTTTTTTTTTTTTTTTTTTTTTTTTTTTTTTTTTTTTTAAAGGCGTGCACTACCAGTCCTGGGTTTTGTTATGTGAAGATGACCAGAACAATTGAATTATAAATTTATAATGACAAATTGTCGATTATTTAAAAGGAAACATAAATATTTTGACAATAAATGTATTGTTGCTTATTTCCTACAATAAAAAAAAAAATTTTTTTGAGACTCATGGGTAAAAAAAAAAAAAAAAAAAAAAAAAAACCAGTAAACTCTGAAACAACGCTTTTTTTTTTTTTTAAATTTAAAATTAGTATTCTTTCACTTGGTGCGTTGCTGCATTTCAGATACCTATTTTTCCCTTCAGTTCCGGCTTCCTTATCCCTTTCCCTTTCCCTCCCTCCCTCCCCGCGCCCCCCACCACCCCATCCCAGATCATGCATTCTGCCATAACTGTCCTGCATCTTTCTCTCAGTTTTTTTTTTCATTTTTAGCTATAAGTGATAATCCATGAGTACCAGCATCCTTCATGCAAAACCTATCTGCAGGCTGTTGTGCCCAAACACCTACAGCCCCACCATCCAGTGGGGGGTGACAGGTTGTTTGTTCAATCAAGTTGATCAAATGAGTGTCCAGACTACATTGCTGTAGTGAAACAACGCTTTTAAAAAGACGGCTAAGCACTAACATTCATCTCTCTGCTTCCTAACTCTGGATGCAATGCTATCACAGCCACCTCACACTTCGGACACTGTGCCTTCCCTGCCGTGACTGTATTCTCTCAAATTATAAGCCAAATAAGCCATTCCCCCCTTAAGTAGCTTCTCATCATGAGTTTGATCACACCGATAAGGGAAATAACAAATATATGTAGTTGATTATGAGCCGTACCCACCCTGAAAGCTGGAACTTAACTTTATCTTTTCCTCTTCCCATTGCCTCATCGTTTAAGAATGAGTATGCAATCCTTGTGATTCTAAAATTACCTTAGTTGGAACCAAGCCCACACACATGAACAATCCACTGGAACATGCCAAATTTTCAGTGCCCCTGAATTTTCCCATGCTACTTTGCTCTGATCCAATCTAATGGGACGCCACTATGCTGAGGTCACACACAGATGCCACTTGCTACCCCTCCTTCCCAGGGGAAGCTCTGAATTGCATAAATGGTTCTGTTAAGGTCTTTCTCAATTCCCTGGAAATATTCCCTCCCCTTCCCTCAAAGGAAGAAGGTTACACTGCCGTCTCTTTATAAATAGGACAACCAAGACAGCAGTTTTCAACTGTACATTATTTCTAAAGAAAGCGACCACTGCTTTATAGAACATGTAAGTGTTGCTTGTTATTCCTCAGACTTAAACGCTATAGGGTGAATTTTCAAAACTATAAAGAAAACTGACTAGCACACTGATACTTCTTATAATTCAGAAAATATGTTGTGTTTACTAGTGGTGAGGAATACTTGAGGATGTGTTTTAGTTAAGCTTTGACTGTCCCTTTAAAAGCAATAGGATCTCTTTATCTCTGCTCAGAAAGGAAAGGGAGCATAGGAGAAGAGGTGGCACTAATAGGATGAAATTAAAGAAAAGGAAATATAGTCTATTACAGGAGAAATAATGCATTGATGGTGAAATCCATCATGTTGTTGAGGAAGTCTCTGTGGACAAAATGAGAACAGTATCTTCTAGATAATTAATGGGAGTGTGATCTTGTTGATAGGCCATATAAATGAGAATCCTGAAAAAGACTTCCACTTTGTATTTTATTACCTCTTTAAGACCTCACAGGAAAAAAACAAAAGGCCTAAACCATTCATCTAGCAGCAGAGAGCACTTGCCTATGTTCTCTTATTAACTTCAATCTTCCCCTTGTAAACATAAGGTTTCATCAGCTTTTCAAACCTAGGAGATGCTGTAAAGAATTGGTTTTCTCTCCCAAAATTGGAGAGTTTAATTTCTTAACTATGCTGTATCTATTGCAATCCAAAAGAAGGATTTTGCACATAAGAATTAACATTTTGAAATACTACAGCATATTAAAACAAGCTATTGCAACAACTATGATAATTTTCTTCGTCAATAAAATATTTTTCTCAGCCTTCACCAAAATTCCTTATTACTAAAACACCATTTTGCCATCTTTTCATATCTTTGTAAAAACTATTTTTCTCTTGTATTAGATTTTTTTTTAATAATCAGTACTCAACTGCTTGGGGCTTTATACAATGGTCACTGCTTCCAATGGGCTGTGTAGTCAGCATGTGTGGGGAGGGGGAACTACATCTAATCACTCCTTGTACTTATTCAGGATCATATTCTTGTGATGCAGTCATATAAAGGAGAAAATAGAGAAGGGTAAATGTGTAGAAGAGGATTTTTCTCCGTTTTGTAACTGCCTACATTCTATTGATGCCAACTACTCTCAAAGCCCACTTGGATGAAATTCTACTGAGATGTGTCTTACCAAAATTAAACTATATCCTAGCACTTGGTAGGCACAGGCAGGCGGATTTCTGTGAGTTCAAGGCCAGCCTGGTATACAGAGTGAGTTCCAGGCTAGCTGGGGCTACAGGGAGACCCTGTCTCAAAAAAAAATTAAACTATAAATTACAGGAAAAAATAAGAAAAATCCTCTCACCAGCAAGAAATTACACTAATAAAAAGGACAAAACATTAAGTTAATAAATATTAATCTTTGCTTTGCAAATCTGGAGCAAGTTTCTCTAGTTTATTCAAAATTAGCTAATTGTAATTCAACATGGAGTAAATAAATCTTTGAATGGATAGATATTAATGGTTTTGAACATAAATAGCATAAAATGAACATACGTTTTAAAACTATTCTAATATTTTAAATTTTTTGTTGATTTTTATTTTATGTGTATGAGTGCATTGCTTTGCATGTATGTAAGTGCATCTGTATGGTAAAGTGCCTGCAGAGGACAGAGGAGAGGGCATCAGATTCCCTGGAAGGGTTACAGATGGTTGTTAGTCACCATGTGGGTACTGGGATTCAAATCCAGGTCTTCTGCAAGAGCAGCCAGGGCTCTTATCCACTAAGCCAACTCTCCACCCACCACCCACATTCTAATATTTGAGTTGCATACTAATTTTATATACTGTCTTATAAACAGTAAACCAAAGTATGTCTCAAAACCATGATTCAAGATTTCTAGTATGTGACACATAAAACCAAAATATATATGGATATTTTAGAAGGAAGATGTAGTGGAAACTTGAAATGTACTCATCTGGACAAGGGTAGCTTGGTACTGGTAGTATCCACACTCAGTAATCCTCTACTTGGTGACAACACATTGGAAAGTCTTTTGAAATCAGTGAAACTTTACTACTGCGGAATGAAGAAAGGTCATTTTATTTGAGAAGTTGAAGATTTGTACTATCTCATGCCATTAGATGAATTAATTTTTAATGAATTTGTGGATCCAAAAATGTTTCGATTCATTACCCGTATGATTTTTAGTCTTTTATGATTTTTTTTCTTTTGGGGTGAGAACTCACTATGTAGCCTAGGTTGGACCAGAACTCACTATGTAATGTTGAGTAACGCAATTCCAGGCTTAAGTGTCTGATGTCTGTACTATATGGGCTGATTGTCTACCTAGAAGTATACTGTGAATTTAGAAAGGAAAACCTAAGATAACTGTGAGTTTATAAACTGTGTTTCAAATAAAGAATATAGATTACGTAGAAAATATATTCTTGCTTCAACTTGTGTTTTGAAACATAATTGTGTAAACTGTCTTTCATATCACAATGAAGAGGTTATTAAGGTTGACCTCTGTAATCTGGGCTTCCTACCATCCTATACTTTGAGATCCTCATTCCTCAGATGTGAGCATTATCTATGCCTACTACTAAAACAAGATTATCTATGTCCACTCTTAAGACAAGATATGGTGGAAATGTGGGTGGAGAGATGGCTCAGTGGTTAAGAGCACTGGTGATTTTGCAGATGACCTGGTCTCTGTCCCAGCACCCACGTGGCATCTAACAATTATCTGTAACTCAGGCTGGAGAGATGGCCTAGCAGTTGGGAGTGCCGACTGCTCTTGCAGAGGACCCGGGTTCGATCCCCAGCACCCACATGGCGGCTGAGAACCATCCATGACTCCAGTTCCAGGAGAACTCCAGTTCCAGGGGAATCCGAGACCCTCTTCTGACCTCCGCGGCATTGTACGACACGGGTGCACAGATCTGCGTGCGGACAGTACATTCATACACATTAAATAAATAAATAAATAAATAAATAAATAAATAAATAAATAAATAAAAATTAAAAAAAATTATCTGTAACTCCAGTACCAAGGGATCTGATGCCCTCCTCTGACCCCTGGGAGCACGGCATGGCATGCGTGCACTTACACCTGTGCAGGAAATACACTCATACACATAAAACAAAAATAGATAATTTTTAAAAGATATGGTGGAAGTGAACTTTAGGTATAATTGTGTGTATGCAGTTGTGTGATAAAATTATATAAGTCTGTGTCCAAATTGCTAGAATCTCTCCTAACTGCCTTTAAGGAAGCAGGTTACCATATTGGGAAACACTACATTGTAAGAAATAAGATGGTCTCTAACTGATAAGGGAAACTTCTGATCAACAGATAATAAGAAACTAAAGCCCTGATTCTTTTAGCTGTAACAAACACTCCAGCAACCTGGCTGAGTTTTGAAGTGGCCCTGACTCCAGAGAGCAGGAACTTATGGCATGACAACAGTAGAAATGAAAGCAATTATGAACATAACAGGCCAGAGGACTCGGTTATTGGGAGCTCATGAGCATAGGGAACTGACAATGATCAAGGACACAGTCGGACTGCTTTCCAAACAAAAGAACCAGAAAGTTTTTATTGCTTTGTTAGGATCAACAAATTTTTCCTTCTGCGAGACAGCATCCTGGTATTCGGCAAGCTAATGAGCAGTCAACTTCACTGGGGAACTGTCGAATTATTCATCATCCTATATAAATATTCTTGTCTCTATAATTTGATCTGAGCCTTATGATAAGGCTTAGGGAATGATGAAGAGACACAAATGAAGGACAGAAGAAATACATTATCAGCTCCAAAGGGCAATAGACAAGTTCACTTTGCATTATAGTTTTGAAAAAACAATTTTAATATATTGTCTATTTATTTATTTAATTTTATGTATATGGGCATTTATCTGGCCCCATGTGAATGTACCACATATGTGCATTGCCCACAGAGTCTAGAAGAGCCAGTTGGGCTCTCTAGGAACTAAATTTATTGGTTTGCTTACCACTACTGGGGTACTGGGAACAGAACCTGAGGCCTCTGCAAGGACAGCCAATGTTCTTGACCATAGGGCCATCTCTCCAACCCCACAAAACAACTTTTAAATATGCCAATATTTCACATGTAAAGATGTGAAATCTAATCCAATAATTAAGATGGTAAAGGGAAATGGCACAGAACAAAGACAGGGTTGGAAGCTCATCAGAAATCAGCACCTCAAGTGAAGAGTTCCTGCAAAAGTAGCCTTGAAGTTTTTATGAGTAAGCTAGTCAGCTATTCTCATAGCTTAATATAAGAGGTGTTATCTCCAAGCTTGTGAGAATACAGTAATGTGTTGCTCATCTGGATGGTCTACAAACTTAGTGATTTTTACACAGATTTGGTGATTTTAAATCAATTAAAGTGAAACTCTGATCTTGATTTGGCTGATACCTAAAGTAATTCAAGGTTTCCATGGTAACAACTCCATATTGTCTTTGTCATTTGGGTAGCCATCTCAGACCCAATACATTGATTGACCTTATTTCAGTCCTATCAGTCCGTGGCCTGTAGAGTCTGGTCTCAGAGCTGGAGAGATGGATCAGAGAAGTTCAGAACACATACCACTCTTGCAGAGGACCTGAGTTTAGTTCCCAGCTCCCATGTCTGGTGGTTCACACCCTCCTATAACTTCAGTTCCAGGGGATCTTATGCCCCTGGCCTCAGAGAATACCTGTACATGTACATAGCCACACGCTGACACCCACAACCATTCACACATAATTAAAAATATAAATCTTTTAATAAAGATTCTGTCCCCGTGGTTTATGCTAAAGTTGCTGTGAGTAACCAGTGAAGAAGCCAGAGTTTATTTGCCATTTGTTTTCTTGTTGTAGACCCTATCTGTGTCAGTTCCCTTCCTAGTCATCCCTCAGATGGATTGCAGCTTTTCGGGAACCCAGGGAACTTGTGCCTGCAATCCATGAGTTAACAAATGCATATTGTTTTCAGTTGCAAGTTTATTGTAACAACATTATGCAAAAATAGATTACTAATGCACATATCACAAAAGACTCAGGTTTTGCATAAATAGAGACCAAATATATTTTGGAAATTTGGTTTCATCTCATTCCAAAGAATTTCAGAAGGTAAAATATAGTAATGATTGGGTAATAAAGTGTTCATGTTTGTGTATATCTGACTTGTTCCTTAAGAAGAGAGAAAAAGAAATATATTATATTAATGTATCACCAGAAACACAAGGGAGACTTGCCCCACTTCCTTGTTAAATACCTTGAACAAACAATATAGTTTGCTTCTTCTTGGGCTGGCAGCAGGGCAGCATTAACTTGATACCAAGATGAAATTAGGCAGGGTAAAGGTTTGGAATGGAAGGATCCTCAGGTGGGCTCTTAGCCAGGAGTCACACTCACTGACGTGAGAGCTAGAAAAGGGACTCAGAACCTGCAGAAGCAGAGTAAGGAAACTTAGTTGGACAGCAAGGCAGAGACTGCAAGAAAGGTGTCAGACTCAAAAGCCAACAATGAGCCAGTATAGAGCTGAGAAAACACCTGTCCAGTGGTAATCTCTTCTCTCTGATCAACCCAAATGATTCCATACTCTGTACTTTCTCAGCTCGCCTTTCAAAAGTAAGTCATGTCTTATTTCTTCCAAGTATAATGCCTTTGAGATTCACCTCCAGTGCTTAGAGTATCAACAGCAAATTCATTTTCATTGTTCAGTGGTATTCATAGTAAAGATTTAATTCAGTTTGTTTCTTATTGATTTGCCCATTGAAGAATAACAATATTTCTATGTTTTTCACAGTTCTTCATAACCTGGTATACACATTTGCATGTAGTTTCTGAATCTAATTAAACTTTTAACTAAATATCTAGGAAGGGAATGGTTTGATTCTATAGTAAGAGTATTTACTCTAGTAAGAAACTCCCTATAGGTATTTTAATAGTGTCTGTACAATAATCATTCCAGGTGCTCTTTCTTTCCTATAACTTTCTGTTTAATATTTTATGCATTCTAAAAAGTGATTAGAGAAATAAGTCAGTCTTAAATTGTTTCAGAGTATGATACTATTGTATTGCATTCTAAAGCCATGGAATTGTATCTGCTGAGAACAAGTCAGTGGTTTCAGGTCCTGCGTGACTATAAAGGAAGCAACAAGGGAGTTTTCTAGATTCTCATTGTGCTGAGAACCATATTTATCAACAGACAGTGAAAATTCATAGAATCATATCACTTAAAGGTCATCAATATTGCTATAATATTTTTATAATTGTAAAAACTTTAGTAGACTACCTAGATAAATATTTTTGGTCAGATTGATTAATCTTTCTAAATAATAATTCCTCTTTCATTGCAACAACCAAAATATTAACAACAACAACACTTGTAGAAGTTCTCATGTGTGAGGCATTTTCTAAGCAAACCAATACTGATGAACTCATTTGATCCGCAAACATTATTTGAGGTGTATTATTATCTACTCTTCTTAGATGCACTAGAGGCGAGGTGAGAATACATTTCCTGGGATATGGCCTCCCAACAGCTCTTCCCATCTTGATTTTCCCCAGAAAGAAAACTGGTTGTACTGGTTCTAGAGAAGGAGGAAGTAATGCAACCATGTCAGGGCCCAAGCTACTGCTGTTATTCAATTCTCTATTCAAAATATTGCTTCCAGAAAGGGAAAAAGACCAATTTGAATAAATCCGTTTTAGAGAAGCTTGGATTCTTTGTCTGGAAGGGAGTTTTAATCTCAACTTCTAGAGGTGAGCCACTATTTACTGGAATGTGAATGAAAGATGGGTACAAGGGAAGAGTTGCTGATTATCACCTTGTTACCATGAGAAAGGACTCAATACAGGAAGAAACCAGAGACCCAGTGTCCATGCTGGGCCACCAGATCTGAGGCATCCTGGACCGCCCCCTTCCTCTGGACATTTCAACTTCATAATCTAATAAATATTTATCAATATTTTAATAAATTTGTATTCAACTGACCATCAGATTAAAAGCTATACAAAGACATCAGGGATGAAAGTGTCATGTCTGTTTTTCTTATATGTGAACAAAGGATCACGTACTCTCATTCAACACCCATACTTCCATACTTCCTGCTACAGTGATGAATAATTTATTTTTTTACTTTTGTGTATGAATGTACTGTCTGCATGTAGGTCTGTGCACCCATGTCGTTCAATTTCGCGGAGGTCAGAAGAGGGCGTCGGATTCCCCTGGAACTGGAGTTCTCCTGGAGTTGGAGTTACAGACGGTTCTCAGCCGCCATGTGGGTGCTGGGGATGGAACCCGGGTCCTCTGCAAGAGTGGTTGGTGCTCTTAACCGCTAAGCCATCTCTCCAGCCCATTGATGAATAATTTATGTAGAAGTGATTCAGTGAATTAAGCCATTAGCTTGATTCGATGATTGAAATTGTCTTAAATTAATCAACTTCTTGATTTTTACCAAACAAATGGAAATCATGTCCATCTGGTATTTACAAATATTGTCAGTTTACCACTTAATAAAATCATCAGAAATATTTGCTGAAAATGCAGATTACACTACTACATGTTATGGTTAATACTGATTTTCAACTTGACATGATCTATATAATCATCTAGTGGAAAAGCCTGCCAACACACCAATAAGGGGATATCTAGCTCGCTGGCCAGGGTTCCTGAAGGAGATGACGCTGACGTCAGCAGGGTTTTCAATGGCAACAATGGCCCGAGCCGCCAGCAGCAGCTTTTCCCAGGTCCTCTTCAGATTTACGATGTAGATACCATCGCTTCGCCTCTTGTAGTTGTACTGTTCCATCTGGAAGTCAAGGTTGGTGCCACCTAAGTGGGTTCCTGCTGCAAGGAAATTGAGGACATCCTCTTCCTTCATTTGCAGGGCATCAAGGGCTCCGGACAGTTTGTGTTAGTTTTCCCTTTTAAGTTACTATGGGAATCAGAAACAATGCCATTTGGACCCCTCTCTGGGCAGCGCACAAAAAATACACAATTCTTAATTTGGCAAAATTTTACTTCTGTTTACCTTGAGACCCAGGAAAATCTTTCACAACAAAGATTTCATAACACCATAACCACAGTTACTAACTGTTCAATCTGGAAATACTGCTATCAAGTACTCTTTTACATATCATAAGCTAAGGGAAAAGTGATAAGTAAAAAAATCTAATTCAAATAGCATTAGAATATACTGCACTACCAAGAAACTTAGTAAGAAATGTGTTATGTTCATATAAAATGTCTTACTAAAAATCATTTCTTGGGGTTGTAAATAAAATATTAAATATCTGCCTAGATAAACATGTTTCTAGATGATAAAATTCAATATGTTAATCTTCTCTTTCATCGAAATAAGTGGAATAATATTTTCTTGTAAAATAATCTTAAATGCAATCAAGAATACAGAAGTTGATATATTACTGTAAATAATTTTAATTGGAAGAGATTATTTTCAGTATAATGCACAAATATAAATTACAAATATAACATGCTAGTGGTTGAAAGCACTGACTGCTCTGGCAGAGGACCTGAGTTCAATTCCCAGCACCCACATTGAAGCTAACAACCATTTGTAAAACTCCAGTTCCAGTGGAACAAATGCCATCTTCTGCCCCCCACAGGCATGCACAACACAGGTGTACTTATATACATGCAGACAATACACTCATAGAATAAATTAAAAAGAATAAATAAAGCCAGGTGTGGTGTCACATGCCTTTAATCCTAGCACTTAGGAAGCAGAGGCAAGCAGATCTCTGTGTGTTCAAGGCCAGCCTGGTCTACAGAGTGAGTTCCAGGACAGCCAAGCGACAGGGAGACCCTGTCTCAAAAGATAATAATATTAATAATAATAATAATAATAATATAAAAATAAATGTTGGTTTGATCATAGTCGCTACAGAGTTGCTGTCAGGTTGAACAAGTGTGAATCAACAGTGCATCTCAGATGCCGCCACTTTAGGTGGCAGTGGTTGTTTGAATGTCCTTGAAGCCTGAGCACTAAATAATGAAATCTTGGGGTATTTCTATACTGAGCCCCAAGTTTCTCCCATTTGGAAGCAGGGATCAGTGAAAGAAGAGATCATAACAGTGCACTCTGCCCCTAAATCCTGAATCTCATAGGGTGCAACATAAGAGACCAAGAACAAACATAAAAATAACATACATAAAAATAAATTTTGACTTCTGATCAACATTAATGAGTTTTTAATCCTCCCTCAGCCAATTTTCCTGAATTTAAAATTTGAAGAAAAGTGACATTTGTAATATTCTTACTATCTTAAAAAAATGGATGCTTGTCATTAGGAATAGTTCCTTCATTACTGTGGGTTCCTGGGTGCCAGGGAGCATCTTAGCATAGAAAACAGAAAATGGATAATGGAGACCAGTTGCATGCTGCTTCTCTAGTACTGAGGAACCTTTCAGCACAGGGACTTCCCATGTTAAAATCTGGAGCATTCCAAGTACCCTAAGGCTAACTTATTCGTCACAATATAAACTTTAAACAGGTATTTTTAATGAATGATGAAAATTTTGATATACCCTTTTACCATTAGAAGAAATAAGAGTGTAGCTCAGCTCCAGGTTTGATCCTCAGCACTTGAAAATAAAAAAGGAGAAGAAAAGCCGGGCATGGTGGCACACACCTTTAATCCTAGCACTTGAGAGGCAGAGGCAGGCGGATCTTAGTGAGTTCAAGTCCAGCCTGCTCTACAGAGTGAGTTCCAGGACAGCTGGGGCTACAGGGAGACCCTGTCTCGAAAGGACCAAAAAAAAAGGAGAAGAAGAGAGAGAAGGAGGAGGAAGAGGAGAAGGAAGAGGAGGAGGAGGAAGAGGAAGAGGAGGAAGAATAGGAGAAGGAAGAGGAGGAAGAGGAAGAAGAGGGTTTTTTTAATTTTATTTTTTTATGTGTCTGAATGTACTGTCTGCATGTAGGTTTGTGCACCCGTGTCATATTCCCCAGAAACTAGAGTTAAAGACGGTTCTCAGCCGCCTTGTGGGTGCTGGGGTTCGAACCCAGGTCCTCTGCAAGAGCAGTCGGCACCAGGAAGAAGAGTTTTTAATGAGGCAATGTGCATAGAAAATATGACAACTTTTCTTTTTTTTTATTTTTGGTCTTTTCGAGACAGGGTCTCCCTGTAGCCCCAGCTGTCCTGGAGCTCACTCTGTAGACCAGGCTGGCCTTGAACTCACAAAGATCCGCCTGCCTCTGCCTCTCAAGTGCTAGGATTAAAGGCATGCACCACCAAACCCGGCAACAACATTGTTTTTGCACAGCAGCCTTTGGGAAAACAGAACTCTTCAGGTTTGAAAATGAGACAGCTGAGAACACAAGACTTAACACCATTCCAACATGTACAAGACACTGTCCTAAGTAAGATTAATGCTGAAAAACATGCATGTTATAGAAAATGGTTTCGAAATAATGCCATTAATGTAACCTGAAATTTGTGGAATTAATCTGCTTTTAAAAAGCCACGAAACATATTATGGTCTCCAAATATTGCTTTGCCTGTCTTATGATTAAACACAGTAAGTGAAGAATGATCTGAGGTGAGATAGAAGCTATAAAGTGAACTGATTTGCTTTGAGGAAAATAATACTATGGCACTTTACATTAACCTAAAAATCAATGGTCCTTAAGATATGACACATAATACAATAAGCAATACATATAAATGCACATACATAAAACCATATATATGGCGAATAAAGTATAGGAACATTTTATTCAGCACCCGCCTAGATTTGGAGCTCTGTGAAGAGAAAAATTATAATAAATAAATAAATAAATAATAATCTGTTTGATTTTTATAATAAACAAAAAGTAAGAAGAAAGCTATTCTATTTTAAAATAAAATGCCTCTGTATTTAATATTAAAGCAAGGCTATAGAAAAGCTTACAGAAACCCCTGAGAATTGAGAGAAGGATTTTCATCCTAGTGGAAGATTTGTGTTGGTCTGTATTCAGCAGTAGAAGATGAAAATTTATTTTTAATGTGTAGTTACTAAATGAAGTGTGAAGCTTCCTGTTCAGATGAATGCAAAAACATGTCTTAAGGCTTAATGCCAAAAGGAAGAAAAATAATGAAATGACTAACATACAACTTCTTTTCTGAAAATCAATGAAAAAATTGAGGAGCAAGCAGTGCTGGGAAAATAAGAGCACGTGCTTATAAAGTAGTTAAAATATATGAAATAAGGACTGGAATGGAAACTGCTTCTTAAACTAAGAATAACTGAGCTTCAGAAGAGAAAAGAACACAACTTCCACTAAAGGGATTCAAGAAATAAAACTGAGGGCTAGAGAGATGACTCGGTGATTAGGAGCACTGGCTGCTCTTGTAGAGGACCTGGGTTCCTTTCCTGCCACTCACATGGAGGCTAACAAGGTCCCTTATCTCCTGTTCTAGAGAATCCAACGCCCTCTTCAGACCTCCATTGGTATTGCATGACGTGAGTGCACTTACATACATGTAAGCAGTACACTCATACACATAAGAAATATGATAAATGATTTAAGCTGGGCGTGGTGGTGCACACCTTTAATCCCAGCACTCTGGAGGCAAAGGCAGGCAGATCTCTATGAGTTCAAAGCCAGCCTGGTCTACAGAGTGAGTTCCAGGCCAGCTGGGGCTATAGGGAGAATCTGTCTCAAAAAAAAAAACAAAAAAGAAATATGATTAAATAAAAACGAATACATATAAATATGTAAATATAAAAAATTTAAATTAAAAATATGTAAATAATTAAAATTATGAATAAATGTAATAATTGTTCTCAACACCCCAATTAGAGAGTACCATCACTTTTCCTTCTAAGACCCTAGCTACCTTATAAGTTTACTTCCTTTTTTCTTTTTTTTTTTTTTTTTTTTTGTCTTTTTGAGTCAGGGTCTCCCTTTAGTCCCAGCTGGCCTAGAGCTCACTATGTAGACCAGGCAGGCCTTGAACTCACAGAGATCTGCCTGCCTCTGCCTCCCAAGTGCTAGGATTAAAGGTGTGCGCCACCATGCCCAGCTTAAGCTTTACTTTCAAAATGCTCTATGGTACTGGAGAGAGCTCAGCCCTAGCAGATGACGTGGGGTTGGGTTCCCAGCATCCGCATGGTGGCTAAGAAAAGTCAATAACTCTAGTTCCAGGTGATCTGACTCCTTCTGACCTATAAGGGCATTACATGAATGGGCACATTTGCATGCAAGCAAAAGACTCATACACATAAAATAACAAAAATAAACAAAAATTGAAATCCTTTATTATTGCATATTTAAATTATTGTCTTTTGTTCTTTCCTGTTTTAGATGTCTGCTTATGTATTGTAGCTAAATTACTTTTCCTTTGATGCTTAAGTATATAAAATTGAATTAATTTAAGGAAAAGTTTCATAGTTTGTTCTTACCTTTGTAGCTTTCATTTCCTTATTTAAATTATTCATTAGCTTGATAATATAAGTGACTATTCAATGAAGCCACAACCCAACCCAATGCCCTAGAATAGTAATTCAGGAATATTTATAAGTTTCCCATTCCTCTGTTTGTTTATTTCTTCTGTCTTCCTCATGAAAACTAAAATCTGAAGTTCCCTCCTTAGAGTATACATGAGGTTAAACTATTACTTAAAGTGATGCATGAGCTTCCTAGTAGTGAAGCAAATGCAGACGCAGACACTGAGGCATGAGGTCTTACTGTTTGCTCAGCAAAAGTGTAGAAATCTCTCAGGACTGGTGGTGAACAATTTTAATTCCAGCCCTCAGGAGCCAGCCTCTTCTGCATAGTGAGTTTCAGGCCAACCAGGGTTACAAAATGAGACCAACTCAAAAGACAAACTCCCAAAACGTAAGAAGTCTAAAGATACCTAGAATCAGATTTCATACAGATATTTATAGGAATGGAAGTTGACTGATGTTTTGAAATATTTTGTGTTTTCCAGATAACAAGGCGTTTACTCATATGAATTCGCAGCAATTGAACAGCATTAACGAGACCTATGTAAGATCAAGCTCTACAAATTCTCATCATAAAGGAGTGGGGTAGCTAAGAAGCCCCAACCCTAGCTGAGAAAATATTAACAACTGTTTAAAAACTTTTGAAGAAAATCATTTTTTTTCAATTGTTCAAAGCTAAACATTTATATATCCTACAAATAGAATTCCACTCCCACCTATGTAGCTCAGCATCTACTTGAAAAGTATACGCAAGTTTTCACTATATCATGTTCAAAAGGAAGAAACAGCATTAGTGGACATTAACAAAGAAAAGGGTCAAATACGAATACATGTAACAAACGTGTTCTCACACTTGAAGGATGCCACTTCCTGTGAGGTACAAAACCCAGCCTGAAAGCCAGATTATTGGGGGATATCCTGATAAACAAAGTAACTATATATTAAAGGGAAAAAAGAGCTTTCCACAGCAAAGGAATATTTTATTTTTTTCAGTACTTCTCCTCTTGGTGTATCCTTTTCCTTGCTGTTTGCCTTAGGGCAAAAAGAATGCGGTTTAGGGTATTTTTTAACAAATCCATTAGCAATATAACACTGTGACAATGGGAATAGAAGGGTGTTTTCTTTTCTTTGGAAAATAAAGCAGCTTAGAGAACATTCGAAAAAGCAAGGTTTGTTCTTTCTTAGCAGATGCTCCTGAAGGGAATGAGGGATCAAAAGCCCAATAAGTGATTGACACTGAAGATTCTGTTTTTCTGAGCTTCTCAATTTGTGATAGTCTGACACTCCAGAGGTAGTAAAATGTGTTTGAAGTTCCTTTCTCTGACTTAAAAAAAAATTTTTTTTTATGTGTATGAGTGTACTGTTTTTTTATGTGTATGAGTGTACTGTCTGCATGTAAGTTGGTGCACCCATGTCGTGCAATGCTGCAGAGGTCAGAAGAGGGTGTCAGATTCCCCTGGGACTGGAGTAAAAGACAGTTCTTAGCCGCCGTGTGGGTGCTGGAAATCAAACCCGGGTCTGCTGCAAGAGCAGTCAGTGCTCTTAATCGCTGAGCGATCTCCCCAACCCCTTCTCTGACTTTTTTAAAAATTAAATTTATTCTTTGACATTTTCATACATATGTGCACAGCATTCCGAATGTTCTTAGCAGCTGATGATCCCACCATCTCTAATCAGCCTCTCACCCCTGTCAATCCATTCCCTTCTCCTCCGAGTCTGTTTCTCTTCTTTTTTTTTTAAATTTTATTTCTGTATGTGTATGAATGTACTGTCTGCATGCAAGTCTGTGCACCCGTGTCATGCAATGCCGCGGAGGTCAGAAGAGGGTGTCGGATTCCCCTGGAACTGGAGTTCTCCTGGAATTGGAGTTTCAGACGGTTCTCGGCCGCCATGTGGGTGCTGGGGATCGAACCCGGGTCCTCTGCAAGAGCGGTCGGCGCTCTTAACCGCTAGGTCATCTCTCCAGCCCCTGTTTCTCTTGTTCAGGCTTCTGTGTTTTCTTCGGTAACACAATGGGTTTGTTACCGAAGAAAACAGACCTTACCCAGAGCCTTTCTGTGACCGTCCTTCACATTTTTCCATCCTCTGGCCTCCAGGAAGCAGTGAGTCAAAGCAGAGATCATCCTTACCCAGTTCTGCAGATGTGAACTGGTCTCTATTACATGTATCTTACAAATCTAGTACAGTAGCACACACTTATTAATGACAGCACCATCAATTATGAAACCATGGTGTAAATCCTTGATAAACAAATGCTTATCACTAGCTATGTGTCAAGGTGTGTCTATAAGAAAACTATGGCGGTCATCATAGAGGTCAGAAGAAAGTGTTGGATTCCCCTGGAACTGGAGTTACAGACAGTTGTTAGCTGCCATGTGGGTTATTAGCCACTGAGCCATCTCTCCAGCCCCTAAGCATATTCATCTTATAGTTCATCATCATAAGCTATAATTTTAGTATCCCCAACTCAAAGATCTTGCTGAGTTCAGCACTCAGAAGCCATATATTTCACACGTGTCATCTCATTGATCCCCCAAACTGTAAGGCATAATTTCAAAAATCTCTATTGAATAAATGAAGTTACTGACTTTATTTAAAATCAGTCACTCAAGGTACCCTAGTTTATAAGTGATGAAACCATGATTTACAAATCAGTTGTTTTTATTCTCATTTCTTTGCTTGTATATAAGGTGATCAACATCATTACACTAACTGCATTAGTCTATTTCCATTACTGTAACAAAGTGCCTGAGACTGGCAAATTTTTAAAGAAAATGGGTTTATTCTGCTTATGATTTTGGAGGGGTTTTGTTGTTGTTGTTGTTGTTGTTGTTGTTGTTGTTTGTCTTTTCAAAACAGGGTCTCCCTGTAGCCCCAGCTGTCCTGGAACTCACTCCATAGACCAGGCTGGCCTTGAACACACAAAGATCTGCCTGCCTCTGCCTCCCAAGTGCTGGGATTAAAGGCGTGCACCACCACGCCTGGCTCGATTTTGGAGGTTTAAATCTCTGATGTTGATGGCAATTCAGCTCTGACCTCGTGGCACATAGTGATGAGGTGACAGGACCATCAGAAGGAAAATAACACATCATCATAATGTTCCATAGAGACTTCAGGGTCCTGTGAGCATCTTCTTTCCAAAGGTGCACTCTCAGTGACAGAAAGACCTCTACCAAAGCCCCATTCTTCTCATATTCACACTAAGAGCTAGTCTCCAACAGAGAAGCAATGGAGAATAAAGCATACTCAAGCCACAGCAAGAATTATGTTCTGAAGCAACTAATTTATCTAGTTTATATAATTTTGGGTGGGGAAATATCTTCAGCTTTTTGAAATATTGAAAATAAGCATTATTAACCTTGAGTGTATTGCAAAATTCACAGACCTTATAAATCCAATACTGGATTTAGCTTTCAGCATATTCTGGGCTGTGTTTAATAGTGAAAAGAAAAATATAAATTTCCCTTTCATTTTGGGTTTAATAGCCCAATTAGTATCACTTTCATTTGATGACATATGTAACCCTCACCTGCTCTCTGCCATTCCCTATAACACTTATTTCTCCTTAGGAAACATTCTTGATTTCATTTTTAAAAACTTAATTATTAAAAGAATAAATGTTTCAGGTTATTTCAGTCTGTAAATGCAAATTGGTTTATGTCTAAAGATTTTAAGAATCTAAGTTTCAAAGTCTCCTTTTAAAACATTCTAAAACCTGAAGAACAAAATTAGGGAGTCGATTTTCCCTTATAAATGCTCCCATCAAAGAACTCCATATGCTGTTTGGTTTCTATGTTATTACATTTCATAATGGACTTTGAATGAAGAAGGATGAAAGTGAACATCATTAAAGCAGATGATTCATACAGAGCAGGTCTTTAAAGAAAGTTATCTATTGATGAAAGATGTCAGTATCATTATAAACTTGTAAAGTTGAAAAGGATTAAAAATTTAGAAGCTAGAAAAAGATAAGCTTGAATAACCTAGAAACTACCTTTAAGAGGAAACAAAGACTAGTCTATGTTCCTTCAATATACAAGTTGGAAGTAATAGGGATTTGCTTGATAACATCAAATAGAGACATTGTACTGATCTAAACATGATTCAGTGATTCTCTTTTTATTCATTCATTCATTCACCCATTCAACGAAGCTTTATTGAATAAATATGGAAAAAGACACGATCATGTTAACCAAATATTCAATTTCAATACTCTATTTCCTGATCTTCCCTGCAGTTAAGAATCACATGACTTGTTTTAAGAAACCAAATGCAAGGCGAAGTTGCAAGTGTTCCTTCAAGATGAGGCTAGAGAAAGACACTAGGAATTTCTTCCCATTTCATATCTGCAGACACATGAATGAGTGGAATCTGAAGTATGGCAGGTGTCTGCAATGCCTAAACAACTGGGATTCCTAGATTAATGTCCATCAGCAGAACCATCATGAAACTAAAATTTTATCTTCAGTCAGTGACATGTAGAGATATTATTTTCTACAGCCCAGACAAAATTTCCCTGAAATACACCTATCATGTCAATCATTCTTCTGACAAATATTATCCAGTACTTTGTATTTATCTGGTGAGTGGTAGGTTCTAAAGATGTCATAATTTTTAAAAATCCTTGACAGGTACAATGAAGCTCCTTGATCTAATGGGATAAAAGGTAAATCAGTTGTTCAATTCATTATTATGGTACTATTTGTGTTAATTTGCTGTATATTATATGTAAATCAGCTCAAGTCAGAAGATACCTTCTTCAGACTTCATTCTGCAAAATAGTATATTTAATTCACATGGTAATTCAAAGACCAAAATCTTGACATTGTCAACTTCATGACTGTTTGGGTTGTGAAAATGGCTCCAATACCCATTAGTTTATCATAGCCCAAAGTGCAATTTAAAACCAACTCGTGATTATTAGAAACTTATTTATAGGAATCCTATGAGACATATTTACAGTGTATTTGCAGAAATGTTACATTTGCTTCCACCAAATGCCTGGCAAACAACAGCCACGAAGCACATCAAATATCTTTTAAGGTCACCTAGGTAATGTAATCTCTGGACAAAAAGTTAGTTGCACACCGGTTTTGCATAAAGTACTTCCATTGGAGACACTTTTCTGCTTCTTTCTAGAACAAAAGCTAAGAATGGTAAAGTCCTTATATTGTGACATTCTGTACAGAGGATCTTTATTTCTGTTCATCTTTTAACCAAATTCATTTTCTTTCGGAATCCCAGCTTATGTAGAGAACTTTGTCTTACTCCGTATGCTGCACTGGCTCTAGGCATTGCCAACTCTACCTCTCAGAAGGCCTATTAAAATCTAAAGGACTTAGACCTTTGGCAAATATACTCAGGTCAAATATTGATGCCAGAAATTAGTACATTTTCCTAACTTATACTCTTGCTAGATTTTTACCGCTGTGAATTTTTGTTGCTGTTTCTAGGCCAACTATGAATTTAAAGGAGTGTATTAATATTATATCTACTATCAGTCTTTTTACCTAATCTTCCAGATTGCCAGACATGTGACAAACTAAGTAAAAACACTAAATGATAGTGGGTACAATGTTTAAACATAACACTAAATTCATGTTACATTTGCATTTCCTCATGTTACACACACACACACACACACACACACACACACACACACATACACACAGGACAATAGGACATGGATAAGGGAATACCACTCCTCCAGTTCTGACTTTTTATTTCTCTTCCTCGGTCACGACTGCAGCTTATATGACACATTATGTAAGCTGAAATGCTAATTCAAGTGGCAGATAATATTAATTATGTCTATCTACAATTATTCAGAATACAGACTTAATATATTACGATTTAATATATGTAATATACTTTAATGTTCTTGTAGCTAATAATGTCACTGCTTTCTTTGAATTCACAATAAAAGCAGGATCACAGAGAGGGTGTTTCCTTTTAAAAAAAGGAAAATGATTTTACTAATTTTTTACTAATTTACTCACCAACATTTTTTTACTAATTTACTAACCAAAATTATTTTACTAATTTTTAGTTTCATTCATCATATTTTTATTTAATTTTAAAACTTTTATTGAATTTACACATATTTCATAGAGAACATATTAATCATCTTTATTCCTGCTTCCTTAATGGCACGCTCCCATAGCTCTCCCACTGGATTTCAAGCATTCTGTCATTTGAGACCTTTGGAGTCAAGGTAGTGTTTCCAAACATCCCTGGGTGCAAGGTCATCCACTGATCTAGTCAACCTATCTGGAGGCCTGCCCTTTAATCAGATCAGCTATTCCTCCTCCAGCCGTAATCAGTGCCAATAGTTAAAGAGCTACAACTGGGTCCTGCTGTCCATTTTCCATAATTCTCTTCTGGGTTTTTGTCTACTTGGGTTTTTCTGGGTCTTGCACATGATAACACCAATGGCTGTCATTTCATATGAGCAAGGTTCCAGCCTGTAAGACTCTATTTCACTATGGTCATGCACCTCCCATCCTGGCACTTAAAATTTTTTTCACTCCTTTTCAGCAATGATCCCTGAGCCCTGGGTGGGTGATGCTTATTATAGGAATCCTGTCCAAGGACTCACATGATGCAGACTCTTATTCTCTATGCTTTAGCCATCCATGTCCTTTTTCTGTCCATGGAACTCTGTTGCTTGAGGGAGCTTCCTTGATGAGAGTTGAGAGATGCATTAGTATTCTATCAACCCCCTGTAAGCCTTAGGTGTGGAGCTTCCACTGCAGATGTGCCACCTAGGATTGGGCACGTCACAGAAAATTTCTCTGTGTGAACAAGTGTGGAACTCTGTACTAGTCGCCATCTGTTGCAAGAGAGGTTTCTTTGATGAGAGGTGACTGGCATACTTGTCTGTAAATACATTGATCTATATTGAGCATGTAGTAGGAAATTTTTCTAGGGAAGTGACATCCTTGGGGTTTTCTCTGATTAAGAGCTATGGCTTCCCCAGCCATGTTTATTTGGCTATGTTTACAGTACCACACATGAGTTTTCTCTTATTGAGTGGGCCTTAAATCCAATTAGGTAGCTGTTGATTGCCCTGAGAAAAATGTGCCACTACTGCCCCAACATATTTTTCTGTACTAGCCATTGTTGTGATTATTAGGCCTTAAAGATGGGGTTGGACAATTTATTGATGTTCCCCCTTAGCGGCTTACATAGTGTTCTCCAAAGCTACAAGAGCTAGCTTTCAAGGAGGTGGCTTCCAGGTCAATTCCAGCTCCATTGCTCCAAACCCTGTGTCTGAAGTATGTCCTTTCTTCAGCAGTAGAAACTTCTTTTCAAATTCTGGGAGGCATTCTAAGGATGGGGCAATACCACACATAGTTTTGAGAGTCTCTCAGTCTACTCTGGCCAACAACTCCAAGTAAGGTTTCCGGCACTGGTTATATAACTTCAGCTATGCACTTGAACTTCTCTATAGATACTCTGTGTTAATTTTCAGTGGGTTTTTGAACTGATATGTGTGCCTCTGGTTTTTCAAACCAGCTAAGCATTATTTATCCCTCCCCTCACCCCTCTGCCTAACCTTTTATGAAGGAACTGAATATAGAAAATCTTAATTCTCCAATGATAATGCATCAAGCTAGGAGAAGTGTTACCCCTGGGGAAAATTAATGAAATTGAAAATGAAGGAGACTGTAGACCTAAATGAAGAGTTATGGGAGAAGGCACAGGCAGAAGATGAGAAGGACTCTCTTTGTATAAAAATGAATATTGACACAGCAAATGACTGGCCAAGAGTATCTGAGAAGCAAGCCCAGAGAGGAGTAAGGTATGAACAATCAAGTGATTAAGACAGTTAACTCAGCCAGGCGTGGTGGCGCATGCCTTTAATCCTAGCACTTGGGAGGCAGAGGCAGGCGGATCTTTGTGAGTTCAAGGCCAGCCTGGTCTACAGAGCGAATTCCAGGACAGCTGAGCCTACAGGGAGACCCTGTCTCAAAAGACCAAAAAAAAAAAAAAAAGACAGATAATTCAAAGCCAAAACTGTTAAGCATTCAGTATAGAGCAAAGCATTCCTTACATTCTTTATATGTGGAATAGACCCATTCATCTTCCCTGGATTTGAAAACAGGTGTAGCACGCGTTTATTAGAACCAGAAGGCGGAAGGGACTAATGCTGAGAACATATGCTGGAGGCAACAGACTCCCATGTCTTCATAGTATGAAGGCTTCCACCAAACTCCTCAATGATTATTTTTCAACCTTACTAAAATGCTTTGGTGACGTGATCTCTGCCTATTGCTCAACTTTCATTGAGTTGGAAAATTGATTCCAAGCTGTACATCTACTTATTGGAGTGTCCTCTATCTGACACTGATTGCTGATGCTGTGGTTCATTAAGAATTGACTCTTCCTACCCCATCATGGTTCTGCTGGTTCAGTATTTGAAAATGTCAAGATCATTTTTATTTCAAATCAGTGTGGGGATTACTGCATATAGAGTTTTCTTTAAGGATTAAAAGAATACATTTTGTTCTTTATTCAGAGTTTAAAACTTGCATTCTCAATAATACCTACTCTGTTGTTTTGCAAATAGGTTTCCCAGACAATCCTTCATGAGATATAGAAAAGCAGAGGATTTACAGTAAGACAGATAATTCTACGGTGGTGAGTAACGCTGGTTAGAATTACAGCAAAAAATTACCTATAAAAATTACATACATGGCAGCTTTTAGTATCTTTAAATCCATCTTAAACTCATTTGTCCTTATGCATATCCTGAATACTTCTTTGCTTATCAAAGTTTATAAAGGCTCCACTAATGTATGTCTCTGAGATTATAAGATAGGAAAATGAAGGTTGCTTCTTGAAGTAAGATTATAGAAGGAATATAATACAGTAAGAGAGAACAGATTGCCCTGTGAAAAGGGAGCCAAAGAATTAAACTGAGATGGACAACTCTGAAGAAAATATGGAAAAGTCAAGAAAAACTGGTGTCTTCAGGCAAGTTTCCCAGAAGGCAGACTCTGTCTGACATGATAGCGTAAAGTGAGCGGGTGGGAAAGTTCACAGCATGTACACTGGTGAGAATGAATAATGCAAGGTCAGGCAGAAGGGGAAGTTGAGTCTAGATTTGTCAGATTTAAAAAGTGCAAGGTGCCCACTTGAATTTCAGAGACCTTGTAAGTAATTTTAATATAAGTAAGTATGATGGTGAATCTTGGTTAGATCCACAGATGCTTAGAAATTCCCTGAAGCGCACTCCCAGGTGAGAACACATTTCCATGCATGATCATTCTGTGAGTCAGCAGAAGACCCACCTGAATGTGAGCAACGGTCTAAAAGGCCATTGCACAGATGGAGAAAAAAAAAAAAAAGAACAGAAGGGGGCTGTCCATGCCTGCTCAGCTCTTCCCACATGGGTGTGATTTGTGAGAAAGCCATTGCTCACAAACATCAAACCAGATTCCTTACTCTGTCGAACACAGGCTTACCTTACCCACTCTCCCTTAACTTTCTAGGCCTTAGGTCTCTGACCAGGTCAGCATCATTTGCCCCTCTTGTTCTGATTCTTCCATCTTCTTGGGCTGAGCAGCTACTCCTGCTCTTCATCCTACAAGTGGACATTGTAAAATAATATAGGTGCTGACCATGTAAACCACTCTAATAAATCTCCTGTCTACATATATGGTCTACTGGCTGTTTCTCTGCGGAAGTCTGAATCAAGTTATAAATATCTTGTATATTTATAACTTGAGTTATAAATATGAGTTGAGCAACTCCTGTCACCTTCAAGTGTCATTACAAAGAATGTCACTTAATTAAGACTGGCACCATTAATACAGAATGCACTCGGATACTGATGATAATCAGATTTTAGAGTATAATCTCTAAAATCAGGAATTCATCATCATGCACTAAATGGGCACTTAAAAATCTCTATGGTGACATAACAAAGTGGCTCAGCAGTTAAAAATGCTTTCTACATAAGCTGACCATATGAGTGGAAATCATAGTACAAAGGGAAAAAACCAAACCCGAAAGTTGTCTACTGATTTCTACACATTCACAATGGCCTAGGTATCTTTCAATCACATGCATGCATCATGTACATATATAAACAGTAATGATAAGTAAAATAATGTTTTAAAAATTAGATATTAAGATCTGGAAAGATTGCTCAATGGTTATGAACAATTGCTATTCCTCCAGAGGACCTGGGTTTGATTCGCAGCACCCAAATGATGGCTAAGAACCATCCGTAATTCTACTTCCAAGGGTATCTAACACCTGTTTCTGGCCTCTGCTAGCATTGCATGACACAGGTGCACTTACATACAAGTAGGCAAAACTTTCATAGACATGGTAGGAGACGGGGGAGGTCAAGAGAGGGTGAGGGTGGAGATAGGGATGATGGGGGTATTGGGGCTAGGGAGGGAAGAGGGGTGGGAAGGTGGGAAGGGAAGAAGAAAGAATAGAGATGGTTGGAGGCCTGGGAACCCAGCATGTAATGTAATACCCCCAAGAACTCATGAGAAAGACACATACACTGTCTGAGCATTAGTGTATAGGTGTGCAACCTGGTAGCTGTGTGCCATGGGACACAGTGTAAGGCAGAGCATACCTCACTTTGAATGGTTGGTGAGAGGAATCCAAGAGACTCTCAAAATAAAGCAGGCTATGACCAAAGCTCTTCATTATCTACCAGAAATAGAAAATAAGACTCTACTGCTCAGAACAGTACACATGCTTCAGGGACAGGACTTAGATCACTGGAGCGGGAAATGACCTGGAAGCCTTCTACTAGAAGTTAAGCACTCATAATGCTAGGTAATGTATTCTGCCATACATATTAAGTCCTATACATTGAAGCATTTGTACCCAGTTGTCCTTCAGTGCAAATTCATCCCCTGGAGTCTAGTCAGCCCATCTAGTGATTGTAAGTAAAGCATACTCTTCTGCACCCATTAGTAATCAGTGTCCAATAGTTCTCAGTCTAGTGCAAGCCTGGCACACATTTCACTTGTTCTACTCTGGGCCCTTATTGAATTGATTTGGCAATGTTTTTTGGTGCCACCATTGCCATAAGTTCATATGTGCAAGCTTCAATGCCTGAAAGCCTCTGTTTTCCTGAGCCATCCCTGCCTCTTGCAATCTTTCTGCCCCCTCTTCCACAATGGTCCCTGAGCTGTAGGTGGATGGGGTTTAATATACTAGTCCTATCCAGGGACACACACTCTGAAATCTCTTATTATTTAAAACTTGGCCAGTTGTGGACTTCCGTGTGCATCACACTCTGCTGTATAAGGAAACTTACTGGTGAGGGTTGAGGGATACATTGATTTTCTCTATACTCCTAGTTCTGCTATCTTTCATGAGTCTGAAGTATAGAAGTTCAACTGCAGACATGTCACCTAGGACTGAGCCTCTCTCCAACATAGAGTCTTTGACCTGTTGTGAGTTTCTACCTGTTGCAAAGAGAAGGTTCTTTGATGAGTGGTGTATAGTATGCTTGTCTATAAATATAAGGATCCATATTTAGCATATGGTAAGAAATTTCATTTGTCTAGAGATATGACAGAGATGGGGTTTTTCTCTAGGATCTGGGTCCTCTCCAGTTATGTGTGTTTGGGTGAGTTTACAGTGCCACTCATGAGTTCACTCCCACTGAGATGGCTTTGAGTCATATTAGGTAGACATTGATTAGATAACAGTGCCACAACTGCACCAATAGAGGTCATTTGCTGAGCTGTTCTGCATGGTTATTACGCTTCAGGCCTGGGTTGGATCATTGATTGATCTTCTATCTTAGCAGCTTGCATATTATCATCAAGGATTATGAAAGCTAAACTTCAGATAGAAGGCTTCCAGGTCAGTTCCTGCTCTATTGCTCCAAGTCCTGTATCCAAAGTATGTCCCGTCTTCAGCAGTAGGATCATATCTTCTACTTCTGGGAGTAACCAAGAGCTTTGGCAATAGCCTGTGTTTTTTGGGGGGGTCTCTTGGACCACTCACACACCATTCAAAGGGAGGTCTCTTCTGTCTGGCACTGTGCTCCCTGCCAAACACCCTCCAGGTACACATATGTACTTCTTTTCAGACACTATGTGCATTTCTCAGGGGGAAGAGATTTAAGCCAAACTGTTCAGGTGGTACATAGCTACATATTACATGTGACATATGGTCTTATAGCTACACCTTCCTAAAAGGTTGTGAAATGAGATACCACATTGATGGATCATATTCTTCACAAGCCCATGGAAGCTGTAGAAACTGAATCCCTGAAAGGTAGGAAAGTCTAGTAGGCATGTCAATTTTAATGAAGACAGATTATTGATATTTCTAAGATTTGGCCAGATCATCACAGAGTCAGATTCAGTAAAGGTTTGCAAGCATTCTGAGTTTTTCAAAAATGTTGGTCCCCTTCTAACCAGTGCAGTCCTTTGTGGTTTGACAAATAAAGTACCCTTTGTGCTGCTTGACAGAATGTAATTAGCTAGCAGACCTCCCAGCTTTTCGGAATACATTTACTTAAACATGTTTACTTTAGTTTTCCTTCCTCTACCATCTGCCAGAGCTGAGCTGCCATTTCAGCTTTGCAAAACGTAACCCCCATGTTTTTCCAAGCTCCTCACAGTCGTTTTGGCAGATTTTTAAGCTTCCTGGGGCTGTGTGAGCATCTACATCAACTGAGGATGTTCTGCCCACACTCCCCTGTTCCAGGACACCCGGGTTCCCTTCCGTGAGTACTCTAAGCCGACTAGCCATCTGCTCTGCTCTCCCACGGATCTAGGACTTCCTTAGACAGGTTGTGAGAGAGGTATTGATCCTATGGCCAGGTGAGGACTTATAAATAGATACTAGAGTAAAGGACCATGTTGGCTTCAAATGTAGTCTCCTACATATCACCACACAAGAAAAGAATGCTAACCTTTGATACTGAGGAATGTGACATTTTTCCTAGCATAGATAGCACAAAAGAATCTAGAATCTCCTGTTTTCTGTTGAGTTAACTCAGTTCTTCCTAATCCAGTTCAAGCTCACATTCCTCCCCACCCAGCCTCTTTACTCTGGCTTTGCGGACCTGCAGGACTCAGAATGACTCACTTTCCACCTGCCTCTGAAACTCTTTCACTGTTCTAATTAAGTCTTTGGACCAAGCCAAAGCTTCCTATGCCCTCCAGCTGCAGGAGATGAGAGTCTCATTAATACCTCCTTGCACGCCTTAGTGCTTCCAATTAAAGATACTAAATCCTTTCATTTCTACTTTCTCTGAACTCCTCAAACACCTAGGATATTGAATGCATGATGTAGTCTTCTCCATTGGCATCCTATGGCACCGCAATACCAGTGACAGTTATTACACTTGCTTTAGAATTCCAAGTGCTAGCCAAACTCTAGCTAATATCATCTTTGGGGTTTTTGTTTTGTTTTGTTTTGTTTTTTTGTTTTGTTTTGTTTTGTTTTTAAAGCAGGGAGTTCATCACCTCCAAAGCCAAATTGGAAGTCAGCTATCTTAGGCCTCTCTTTTTGTCAGTTGCTTAGCTCACAACCCCCAAGAAGCATGCTCTGATGGAGATTTATATCCACAACATGAAGTGGGACATTCAGGTGCAAAGAAAACCTGTGAGGGAGCAAGGAAGCACTGCTGGGCTGAGGAAGAAGCTGAACTAGAATGCATCTGCTACAAAACCATCAGTTTCTATGGCCTGGGGTGGCCCTTTAGAATTCTGAATTGTGGCATAAGGTCAAGCCTAATGATCTACTGGTAAAACTCTGTACATAGCCCCAGAAAGGAAGCAAGGACTTAGAAAAGACAGAATTCCCCATCTAATGGTTAATCTAGAAAAGACACTCAGCTATGAACAGATAACATTATGGAAGGTGGAAGACTGAACATCTTGTTCCAAAGACATATATGATAGCCTCCATTTCAGATTCAGTTAGTGCATCACATAGAAGCAACTGAAAACTAGGGATGTAACCCAGTGGTAGCAGAGGGCTTGCATAACATGAATGAAAACGCTGTGATCAAATAACATTCAGGAAGGCTTGAAGACAAGGAGGGAAGGAGGATGGATGGTAAGGGGTGTAAGGGCGGGCCTGTATTGAGGTCTTGGAATAATTTAGGAAAGAGAACAAGTTTAAGACATATTGTATCACTAGCCAATGAATGAATAAATAAATAAAAAAATCAGGTCCAGGGGCATGAAGCAAACAGAAAATCTCCTTTGTCAAGAAGATCAAACAAAGGTATTATCTGAGCAACAAAAAAATATATCACAGGTCACATGGCAAGTCTGTGACACAAGTTTATATAGGAGATCAAATTTCTGTCCTGTAGATTAATTAGATCCTTCCAGGTACAGGAATGAATGAACAGAATTTATTCGAATGTGTAAGCAACTGACAAATGGATAATGAAAATGTGGTACATTTACACAATGGAGTTCTACTCAGTGGTAAGGAAAGATGAAATTGTAAAATTTGCAGGGAAATGGATGGAACTAAAGACTGTTATAATAAGTGAAGTAACACAGAGTCAGGAAAGCAAGCTGTCTGTTCTCCCTCATTTGTGGATCATAGTACCAATTCCTTATATGTGAGTATATATCCTGATGTAATAGCAGGAGCCAGGAAAATAGAAAAGAAACATAAAGATAAGGGGAGAGAGGAAGCCCAAAAGACGGGGATGGTAGGGAACTGAATCAACAATATTACCAAGGGGAAATTTTGGAAAATGGGGATAGTCAATTAGGAAGGGAGATGGGAAGTACACACAAGGGACCTTGGGGATACAGGAAAAGAAGGAGCTCAAGGCAGCGGGGGGGGGGGGGAGGCAGGTATTATCGGGGGGCTAATGGAGGAAATGATGGCACTTAAACTGGGGAGGTAGGAGAGAGGTTAGACAGGGAAAGAGTGAGGAGAGATAAATAAAACTTAGGTGCTAAAAAAAGCCATAGGGAAATGTATTAATTCAAAAAAACCTATGAAAATACACATATAATATATAAATGTAATTACATCTATATACTTGAAGCAACAAGGAACACAGTGCCAGACAGGAAAAACATCCCTTCAAGTCGTTGGTCAGAGTAATCCAAGAGACTTCCCAAACAACCCAGGCTATTGCCAAAGCTCTTGGTTACCTCATAAAACCTGAAGGTAAGATCCTACTTCTGAAGGTAGAACATGCTTCAGACACAGGGCTTGGAGCAATAGAGCTAGAACTGACCTGGAGATCTCCTCCCTGAAAACTAGGTCTCATAGTTCTAGAGGATACTATGCAAGCTGCTAAGGGAGAGAATAAATCAGTGGTCCAGCCCAGTTCTAAATAGGTTTAATAACCACAATGACTGGAGAAGTCGTGGCAGTGTACTGTAGGGGATAATCAACAGATACATAAATGGGCTTGAAGCCCTCCCAATGGGAATGACCTCATGAGTGTCACTGTAAATATAGCCAAGTACACATGGTTAGAGAGCCAGGGTTAGTTCATGAACATAAGGAAATGGAGATTTTCAGGCCACTAGAACCTTGTTCATATAAACTTGCAGCAATGCTGACAGCATATACAAGACCCATGAGGACTTACTAAGACAAAAACCCATTGTGGATCAGAAAAATGTACAGCAGGGCACAATTCTGGCCAGGGAACTATTAGCAGCTGACTAACTATGTGTGTGTGTGTGAGAGAGAGAGAGATCTCTAAGGAATGACTCCAGATAGTCTGACTAGACTCCTCCTCAATGCACTTGCTCCAGAGTCACCTGGATGGAAATGCTTCATCTGATAGGACTTAACATATAGGACAGGATACCTTAAATCTGGTGGGAAAGGACTATGGGGGGGCAGGGAAGGGGGAAGAAGTCTAAGTTTGAAAAGTTGTATTATATGAAAGGTCAAAAGTTCAATAAAATTATTAAAAATGGGAAAAGTGTAATCAGGGAAATTCATATACAACCATCTAGTTTTCATCCACTGATTATTTGTAATTTTCTTTTCTCACTAACCTGTGAGATCTGTGAAGCAAAAGAGACAGGATTTATTATATTTTATACCCTGTATGTTCAGCTTAATTTGCCACTAAATTATAAATGAAAAATAAAATAACCCCGTAATTAGGCCTATCAAGTAATTTTTAAAATGTTACTTCATAGTTCAAATTTTTTTAAGTGAAACCTTGGTATTTTCATCCCAGGGAGCTTTGACTCACATGGTGCTATACTACTAAAATGAATTTCTAAGTTTCAAAAACATTCATTAATTGAGTGAATGGAGTCTTTTATAATAGCTAGATTCTGAAATTACTTAGAAACATTTATTTCTGGTAATGCAAAAATGGTTTTACAACATTTACAATAAAAGTTCAAATAAATATGGTTTTCACACATCTGTTGGCAATGAACATAAAATGTCAGGATGCAACATTTCCAATTTTGCTTAAACTTTATCCAATCTAAACAAAGAAGGGAGTCATGATTTTTCACTCAGAATAAAGTCGCCATTCTGTTCCATATTTATGAAATTATCCTAATTGAAAATTTATCATTTCTCAAGAAGTATAGTAAAATTCTCAGCAATTTTCATAAGACCATTATAAATTCACTAAGAATATCCTGATAGAACAAAAGTGAGATGTAGGATCTGGAGAGATGGCTCAGAGGTTAAGAGCACTATCTGCTATTTCTAAGGACCCAGGTTAGCTCCCACTGGCAGCTAACAACCATCCCTAACTCCAGTTCTACAGAATCCAACAATTTTTTCTGTCCTCTGCTGACACTGCATGACAGGGATGCATTTCCATACATGCAGGCAAAACACTCATACACTTATTATTTTTGAGGCTATTGTGAGTGGGAAGGTTTTCTTATATTCCTTCTCTACTTGTTTGTTGTTAGTGTAAAGAAAGGCTACTGATTTTTCTAGGTTAATTTTGTATCCTGCCATTTTACTAAAACTCTTAATCATTTCTAGAAGTTTTCTGGTGGAGTTTTTAGCATCCCTTAGAAAACTATCATAGCATCTGCAAAAAAAGGATAGCTTAACTTCTTCTTTTCCAATTAGTACTCTTTTCATTTCCTTCTCTTGTCTTATTGCCCTAGCAAGTGTTTCAAGCACTATGTTGAAGAGGAGTGGCAATAAAGGGCAGCCTTGCCCAGTTCCCACGTTTAAGGGAAATGGTTCCAATTTTTCTCCATTTAGAACGATGTTGGCAATGGGTTTGCTATATATGGCTTTGATCATGTTGATGAATGTTCCTTTCAGTCCTATTCCCTCTAGGACTTTAAACATGAAGGGACGCTAGATCTTGTCAAAGGCTTTTTCTGAATCAATTGAGATGATCCTGTGTTTTTTGTCTTTCAGTCCATTTATGTGTTTTATGATATTTATTGATTTACATATGTTGAAACATCCCTGCATCTCTGGTATGAATCCAACTTGATCATGATGGATAATCCTTTTGATGTGAGTCTGTTTGCAATTTGCAAGTATTTTGTTGAGAATTTTTGCATCTATGTTCATTAGTCAGATGGGTCTATAGCTTTCTATTTTGCTTCTATCTTTGCCTAGTTTTGGTATTAGAGTGAAGCTGGCATCATAGAAGGAGTCTGAGAGAATTTCCTCTGTTTGTATCCTTCTGAACAGTTTGAGAAGCAATGGTTGTGGGACCTCTTTAAATTTTTTATCAAATTCTGCTGTGAAACAATCTGGGCACGGGCTTTTTTTAGTTGGGGCTTTTTTTTATTACATTTTCAATTTCCTCAGATATTATGGGTCTGTTTTAAATGTCAATCTCTTCTTGGTTAAGCTTTGTTAGTTCCCAGGATTTCAGATATTCATCCATTTCTCTTAGGTTTTCAAATATAGTGGAGTATAGGTTTTTGAAGTATTCCCATATGATTGTCTGGATCTTTTCTATGACTGTTGTGATGAATCCCATTTCATCACAAATACTATTGATTTGAAGTTGTTCTCTCTCTTTTTTGGTTAACTGGGCTAGAAGTCTGTCTATTTTGTTTATATTTTCAAAGAACCGACTTTTGGATTCAACATTGATTCTATGTATTGTTTTCTTTGTTTCTATTTCATTGATTTCTGCTCTGAAGGAAATTGAAAATGACATCAAAAGATGGAAAGACCTTCCATGCTCATGGATTGGGAAAATTAATATAGTAAAAATGTACATTTTACCTAAATTGATATACATATTCAATGCAATTCCAATCAAAATCCCTATTAGGTTCTTCACAGACTTGGAAAAATATCCTTAAATTTGTATAGAAAAACAAAAGACCCCGAATAGCTAAAGCAACCCTGAGTGAAACAAGCAGTACTGGGGGGATTGCTCTACCAGACTTCAAGCTATATTACAGGGCCATAGTCATAAAGACAGCCTGGTACTGGCAAAAAAACAGACCCATTCACCATTGGAACAAAATTGAAGATCCAAACTTGAGCTCATATAATTTCAGACACCTCATATTTAACAAAGGGGCCAAGAAGACACAATGGAGAAAAGACAGCCTCTTCAGCATATGGTGTTCACAAAACTGGATCACCACTTGTAGAAGAATAAAATTAAACCCCTACCTCTCACCCTGTACAAAAATCAACTCCAAATCGATCAAAGACCTCAGTGTGAAACCCAAAACTCTGAAGGCGATGGAAGAAAAAGTTGGCAGCAACCTAAAAGACATAGGCTTAGGAAAAGACTTTCTAAATGGGACAGCAGCTGAACAAGAAATAAGGTTGGGAATTGACAAGTGGGACCTCATTAAACTCAAAAGCTTCTGTACAGCAAAAGAAACAATCAGGAAAGTGAAGAGAAAACCCACAAAGTGGGAGAAAAACTTCTTCAGTGATACATCTGACAGAGCATTAATATCCAGAATATATAAACTACTCACTCAAAAAACAAAGAAGAAAAAAGATGCACTCAAAAAATGTAAAGAGCTGAAGAGAGACTTCACAAGTGAGGAATTAGAGATGGCTGAGAAACATCTTAAAAAGTGTTCAACATCACTAATAACGAAGGAAATGCAAATTAAAAACCACTTTAAGATATCATCTCACTCCGATAAGACAGGCTAGGATCAAGAAAACAAATGATACCAAGTGCTGGAGATAGTGGGGAAAGGGGAACACTCATACACTGCTGGTGGGAACATAAACTCGTAGAGCCACGATTGAAAGCAGTGTGGAGAACCCTTA
Source organism: Rhizomys pruinosus (assembly GCA_009823505.1). Lineage (NCBI taxonomy): Eukaryota > Metazoa > Chordata > Mammalia > Rodentia > Spalacidae > Rhizomys > Rhizomys pruinosus. The sequence goes on from VZQC01011251.1 coordinate 3,438,417, forward strand.
AAAGACTGAAAATGACCTTACCACTTGACCCAGTCATACCACTCCTGGGTATATTCCCACAAGACTCATCCTACCACAGAGATACATGCATAGCCATGTTTATTGCAGCTTTCTTCACAATTGCAATGAGCTGGAACCAACCAAAGTGTCCCTCAACTGATGAGTGAATAGAGAAAATGTGGTACATCTACACAATGGAGTTCTATGCAGCAGTAAAGAAAGATGACATCATGAACTTTGCAGGTAAATGGATGGAGCTAGAAGATATCATGTTGAGTGAAGTAACACAGACCCAGAAAAACAAATGAAGAATGGTATCCCTCATCTGTGGATGCTAGCACCAATTACCTAATTGTATGGCAAACTGAGCAACGGTAATGTGATCTGAAATCAACTGTGCTCTTATATTGCAGTATCCCTTAAAAAATAAACAAATTAAAAAAAGGATTGAAAAAAATAAAATCAATGAGGAATGGTCTCCCTCATTTGTGGATGCTAACACCAAGTCCCCCCTGATGAAAGGCAAGTGAGCAACATTATTGTTATATTTCTGTTTATCTGAAAGCAACTATGTTGTTATAGAGAAAATGTGGTACATCTACACAATAAAGTTCTATACAGCAGTAAAGAAAGATGACATCATGAACTCTGCAGGTAAATGGATAGAACTAGAAGATATTATGTTAAGTGAAGTAACATAGTCCCAGAAAAACAATGAATTGTATACTCATCTATCAATGCTAGCACCAAGTATCTAGTTGTAAGGCAAACTTAGCAACGTTAATGTTGTATTCCTTGAGATCTGAAAACAACTTTGCTCTTATATTGTGAATACCTTAACAGGTTCTAGAATTAACCTACCATTTATTTTCAGACTTTGAAATTTTTGGTATATGGGTGGAGGTTATGTATGCATATTATAAAGTAATATAAATCAAAAGAATGAGAAAAAAAAGTTTGTCATGACATTGTGTCTAACCACAATATTTATTTTATGGAAGTGCTTCTTATTTCTTATACAAGTCTGCTTGAGCTTTTGTCTGAGCCTTTTCTAAAATATTATACAGTAGTTAAAAGTATCAGGCTGGTGTAACTTAGCCTTTCTGGATTCTTAAGGACCATACTTAATGCCCATACCTATTTGGCCGAAGGTCTTAAGGGATAACTTTGTTCCTAGCCTCAGAGGTCAACTAAATGCCAGGGGACTATGCATGGGGGCATCTCTTGAAATGTCCTGCAAATGTGAGTGACCAGTCTTCCTGTGCAGGGAGGTCTTAGAGATCCACTAATGGGACTTCAGCCAGTGTCCAGTCTATAAAGAGGAATGTCTGCTCATGCTTCAAAAAGGGAAGCCTGGTCTAGCAAGACCTGACTTTCTCCTCCAGTGGTAAATGAAAAGCCAAAAGGAGCCAGAGGCTCTCTCCCCACCCCAAAAACCTGAGTGACCCCTGAGGACCAGATCCTCAACTGACCTTGAGAAAAAAATACCTTGGTTAATCTGGGCTAACTGTGTGGCATTAAACATCCAAAAGGAAAGTATAACCATAAATAAATAAATACTAAGGCCTGAGAAACTGTACTTCATGTATAAAACTTGAGATCTTAGTAAAAAGACAAAATTTTTAAAAAACCACTGTTCTTTTGCCTGTCTTCAATTCTTACTGGCAAGTGCAGCTACCCTGTGGCTGCCACTGCTTTTGCCATCCTTCAAAGACATGAGACCTAGCTTTTCAACCTTCCAATATGGACTGAAGACTCATGTGTCTCCAAGAATCCTCCAAACCTTCAGGGCCAGGTGGGGACTGCTGAGACATCCAGCTTGTAGGCTCAGCTACTACTGGGGTTTCAGCCTCTTCAGAATATAGACTTCATTGTTGGACTACCCAGGCTGTATCATGGAGACCAGTATAGGGAGATCAAGACAGGATGCAGTGCTTACTGGACCTCATTTGGTGACCATGGGAAGGGAAGACCCCAGTGTGAAGCACAAGGGCAGGACTGATGGTTGTTTGGGCTTGTCAAGGAGCCTTCAAACAATTCCTTAAGGAAAATATGACATCTTTCAGCCCAATAAAGAAAAAAACCCAATAATAATAAAAAAATAAATCATAAGCTGAAGATGCTAAAATCTATGATGTTGATCTTGATGCTAAAATCTATGTTGATCTTGATATATGTGTGGCATGCATATTTTGGAGTGATGCAAATTGGAAGGAACAACAACAACAACAACAACAACAAGACTGAGTCAAAGAACTGACTGAAAAAGTGAACTTCTGCCCGAAACAGTAAATTTCTGCATAAAAAATTTTAAAAGAAACTGAGAAAAAGATGAAAAATATGTTTGGCAGAATGCATGAGCTCTGATTGGGGGATGGGGAGGAAGGGGAAATGGAAATTTCATACATTTCCCAAATCAAATCTAGATTTGATTTGGGAAATGTATTGGAAATTTATTGAAGCACAAAGCTTCAATAAAAAATTGGCTTTAAAAAAGAAGAGGAAGAAAATTAAAAAAAATGAGTGCAGATGATTTCAACAAATTAATATTTTAAGCATTCAGCCTAGACATGTTCATGGTGATGGAAAGATCACGGAGAGAATCCATGAGGTGGTACCTAAATGGAAAAAGATTGAGTGCTTCTTTTACCTTCCTTCATCACTGTTTCTCCTTAGATAAATCACATCGTCTGCTAATGAAGAGTGAACAAGAATAGGCTCGCACATTGTAAGATCATCTTGTTTCCTTGCCTCTGCATAGCCTTATCCTTTCAGCAATTTGCACATCTCCCTCACATCAGACAAAAATCAAGTGTTTTTCTTAGTCTACTATATTAAAAAAAAAAAAAAAAACAGAAAAACTATGCTTTCCATAGTTTTGCCTGAAAACATGATGATTCTCTTTATAATTAGGGAGATGTGCACTCATATGAGTTAGTACACTTGCAGAATTTTTATTTTTGGCAAATGTATTAACTGATATATAAACATTTGAAACTGTATCATCGTTTCCATGAAAACAAGATGCGGACAAATCATAAGAGAACATCTATGTGATCACGTGTCCACTGTCCGGTGCCTATCCCAACATTTGCAACAACCTAGGAAAAATAAAAATGGCCTGGAATCTGGCCCTGACATAATTCATTGTGGGAACCTGCCACTTTCGTAGATTCTAAAAAGGCATTATTTAAAAAAATATATATATATAAAGAGTGGGGGGCTGGAGAGATGGCCTAGCGGTTAAGAGCGCCAACCGCTCTTACAGAGGACCCGGGTTCAATCCCCAGCACCCACATGGCAGCCGAGAACCATCTGAAACTCCAATTCCAGGAGAACTCCAGTTCCAGGGGAATCCGACACCCTCTTCTCACCTCTGCGGCATTGCATGACACGGGTGCACGCACCTACATGCAGACAGTACATTCATACACATACAGAAATAAATAAAATTTAAAAAATAAAAAATAAAATAAATAAATAAATAAATAAAATAAAGAGTGAAGCAAGGACCCAGTCATATCAAGAAAAATTTCTCACTGATATTTGTTTTATTGCATTGTTAAATTCAGGATCGTTTTTCTGCTGATCAGATTGTTCTGGCTTGGGTCCTTGGTTGGTTTTTCAGGTGGTTCTTGTTTAGTTTTAATATCCGTCATTGTTATTATTTTAATTTGTATTTATTTGTTTGTTTAATTGTATCATTTCTTACTAACCACTTCTTTGAGGTGCTCTGGGCTTATTTGTATATTCCTTCCCCTATCCTAAAGTCAGTCACTTTCCCAAAATTTGTGGGGGGTTTTGTTTTATGTGTATGAGTATACTGTCTGCATGTAGGTAGGTACACCCGTGTCATGCAGTACTGCAGAAGAGGATATCAGAGTCCCCTGGAACTGGAGTTAAAGATGGTTCTTGGCTGCCATGTGGGTGCTGGGAATCGAACTCGGGTCCTCTGCAAGAACAGTTGCTCTTAACTGTTGAGCCATCTCTCCAGCCCCAAAATTTGTGTTTTTAATTAGAGCATGGTATAAGAAAACAAACCTAGGATCAAACTCTGATCATCACTGCTGAATTATCAGTCTTCTAGGCTCTATCATCTGACATATTCAGCATATAATGTTATTTTCATGTGTACTAACTTTCATATTTATTCATGTATTATGTAAATATCACTATACCTTATCTATAGTAAGAAGAAAAAGAGTCAATACTAGTGTATAAAGTTCTAATTCACTGTCATATGCATCATTCTAGCTTCTACCCTTGCTTGTTTGCAATCTTACAATCCAATACTGGAACCCTTGTATTTGTAAGGCCACATTCACTTACAGACCTCAATAATTATAAGAGTTCTATGATGAAGTCTCATAATTTTAGCAACTGAACTAAATACCTATATCCAGTTTTTATTAGCATTTCATCTTAATCTTTGTTCCTTAATGAAATTATTTCAATAGATACATTTTTTCTCCTATTGCTCTTAAGGAAATTCCATAGATTTGTAATACTCTGTCTTGGGATTTCTTGCCTATCCAAATATGAATGTTCCCCTGTTTCACACCTTTGGTTTGTGAAATTGGATAAATATACATAGCCATGTGTCCACCAATAGCATAGAAAGAAGAGTTCAACCATCTGAAAATTATCCCCTTTATTTTATTGATTACAATTTTCTTTCTCCAAAACTGTCAGAATCACTGTTGCTTATAATCTCTATAGTATTTTTTCCTTTTTATAATTAATGTCATACTGGAAAGCTATGGAATAATAAAATATGGAGCATTTGGGGGTTAGCTTTACTTGCTTGGTGGTTTGCATTTAAGTTTAAACATTTTTATGTAACTTGGTGGCTCACTTCATTAATCACTAGATAGAATTTTATTGCATGAAGATTGCTTATTCATCCATTGAATGACATGCTGGTTACTCTTAACATTTATAAACTGTAAATGTAGTTTTTATAAAATGTCCATTGCTGGTTATATTATATGAAAGGAGTAAATGTGCAGGAGCTGAATAGCAGATCTCAATGAAGTCGATGATTATCTTGCTAAAAAAAAAGATCCAAAATGGGTTACATGATAAACCTAACATTTTGTGTTCCACTCACATATAAAAGATTTCCTGTGGTTCCTCCAGATTATCCTCAAGCCCAATTGCTAATTTCTACCTTAGTCTTTCCAATTAGTGTGTATTCCCTTTAAGGAAAGTGGCAATATGCAAGCCTGTGGCTTTTCTTTTCATTAAATTCAGATTAAAGTTTCAGGACACTTCCTAGTTCCTAAGGCACTAGACCATCAGACTCTGGCACACACTTCCTGCCTCTCCTAACTTCCCAACAGGTAAGAATTCCCTGGATCCTCAGCCTCTGGCCTACATTTCCACGATTCCTTCATTTCCCTTTTCCTCCAGCAAATATTTGGCAAGTAGGTGCATTCACCTCAGCCATACCTGTGGGAAGTCTCTGGACCTCACATAAGTGTACCCTGTTGGTAATCCCAGAGAAATGCTGGCATCCTCTCAGCCCCTAATACTTGCCTTTGCTTCTAGGCACATCCCCAACCACAGAAGCAAGAGGGTATGGTATATCCAACACACACCTGGTGCACACACAGGGAGGGAGCTCTGCCAGTACCTCAGGTGTTGAATTTGTAGATTGTGGGATCCGCAAATCTAGTACACAATCCCATATCTTATGAACCCTTGCTTTAGAAATCAGAGGACATCTTAAGTGGCTTCCTTTGTGCAACTCTTCTGGCCCTCAACACACTGTACTGACTAGGTTTTACAAGGCCTGGGGCCAGGCTCTCACCCACTAAGCAAGAATCGCCTTCATCTACCTCAACCACAAATCAACAGCACGTCTCTCTACAACTTCATGGGACAATGAGTACCGCCAAGATTTACAAAGCAGAGGAAATAACAATCAGCAAGACACTCAAGTCAATTGTATCAGACACTCTCAACAGACTAACTCCTGATGGGTATTTCCTGATAAAATTTGAAGAAAACACAAACAGATGAATAAAATAAGAAACTCAGTTCAGGTTATGAAAATGAAATTTAACAAAAAAGAATTACTGAAGAAAAATCAAACTTAAATGGGAATGGAAATTAAAGTTTTAGTAAGTCACCATCTTTCCAATTGAATAAGTCAAGATCTCAGGATAAGAATGAATGAAACATATAAGATCTATAGGATACCATGAAAAGACCAAATTAATAAATTATGAGCATAGAAGTAGAAGACTTGCATGCTGAAGGCATAGATAATATTTTCAGTAAAATTTCCTAGATATGGGGGTAAAGGTACCTATCTGGTGAATATGAATGATGAATACAGAACACCAAATAGAAGGTATGGGGATACTAGGTTGACATGATGGGCCTTGAAACAGACAACAGAATTATGAATTCCAGGGAGGGGTGCTGTGAGGGACTCCCAATGCGGAAAGGGAATATAGATATGATTGGGATGTTCTGTGTGAAATACACAAAAATTCAATAAAATTTTACAAAACAGAAAAAGTATAAATAAAAACTTCCCCATGCCATATTACAATTAAAATACTAAATACACAAAATAAAGAGTATTAGAAGCTGTAAGAAATAAGGCCCAAGTCCAAGTCACATATAAGGGCAGACCCATCAGAATAATAGTTGAATTTACGGAAATGTTTTAAGTCAGGAGAACATAGAACAATATACTTCAAGTCTTGAAAAACACAAATGGGAACTCAGTCTACTTCACCCAGGAAAACTATCTATCATAATAGAAGGAGATAAAAAAAAATTCCATCACAAAAAGAAGCACAAAGTAATTTATGTCCACCAAGACTTCTCTACATGAAGTATTAAAGGGAATACTTTTAACAGAAAAAAATAATCAATATATTCAAGAAACTACAGAAAATAAGGAACAAGATCAAGATATTTGTTAAGCAAATGGAAACAATTATTACTGTGAAAGCAACAAAATGACAGTTACTAATAAAGGACTTTCACTTTTATATTCTGAATATTAATGGCCTCGGTTCCTCATCAAAAAGCATGGACTATCAAATTGAATAAGGGAAAATGACCAAAACCCTCTTTAGGTGCGTCTGAGAGACATACCTCACCCAACAAGACAAATTTCAAGCTTAGGGTGAATGGATGGACAAAGGTATTCCAAACAAATGGAAACAGGAGCCAGGCAGGAGTCATTATTCTGAAATCTGACAAAATAGACTTCAAACCAACCAATAGATGCCAAAGGATATAAAAATGTCACTTTGCTGGGCATGGTGGCTCATGCCTTTAATCCTAGCACTTGGGAGGCAGAGGCAGGTGGATCTTTGTGAGTTCAAGGCCAGCCTGGTCTACAGAGTGAGTTCCAGGACAGCTGGAGCTACAGGGAGACCCTGTCTCAAAAAGCACAAAAAAAAAAAAAAAGTCACTTCATATTATGGTTAAGGTAACAACCCATCAAGAGGACATCACCATCCAAAACATACATACACCAAACACAGACACAGCGATTTCATAAAACAGATATACTATAAAGTCACAGATTAACATAGTACAGTTATAGAAGATGACTTCAAAACTCCACTTTCAGCTAGCCATGATGGTAAACTCCTGTAATCTCAGCACTCAGGAAGCAAAGGCAGGCAGATCTCTGTGAGATCCAGGACAGCCTTGTTTACATAGAGAGTTCCAGGACAGTTGGGGCTACAGTGCAACTCTGTCTCAAAAAAGACAATTAAATAATTAGCTAATTAATTAATTAGAACTGAGAAATTCAGTAGTTTCTTCTTTAGCCCTTGTTCTATGTTCCATGAGCCTTACATGTAAAGGTTGTGTTGTAGCTGTAGGAATTAAGCTTGGGTAATTCACAAATAATGTCTCTGTGTGACCAGTTGTGATATTCTATAATAGTCTCTGACTGGTGCAAAAGAAGCTTCATTGATGAATGGTGACTGGGATACTTGTCTGTAAATATAAGGATATATATTTTACATATACGTAGAAATTACATTTGTCTAGGGATGTGACAGTCCTGAGGTTTTCTTTAAGATCTAGGACCTGTTCAGCTATGTATATTTGGCTATGTTTGCAGAACCACACACAAATTTCCTCCCATTGAGCATACTTTTAAGTCCAATTAGGTGGCTGTTGATTTACCCCCAAGATCAAAGTCACACTATTGCACCACTGTCATTTGCTCTTCCAGTCATCGATGTGGTTATTAGGCCTAGAAGCTGGGGCTGGACTGTGGGAATGAAACTTTGTGTGTGGTTTGAAGCAAGAACTTGTAAGACCTGTCCCGGAAGATTTCCGGTTATCTAACTGAATGCTCTGTGGGCATTCAGTTGCCTCTGTGAGTTATCTGTAGCAGGAAGATTCGGGATATTACAATGATTCTTGCTTCACCCTATCTCCGCAAAGTTCCTGGACTGGACGGCCCCTTCTTTTGAGGCATTGAGCAAAATGTCACACCTCTAGTTAACTGTTGCACAAACCAGAACTCTGCAGCCCCCCAATTAGAGCCAAGGTGGCTCACCACTCCCTTCTGCCTGCCCCCGCTTCCTTGCCCAGAGCATAGTAGCCTTCAATATATAAACCTCACCGACAGAAAATAAATGGAATTACTATTCTGTGTGTGAGTCTGCTCATTTTTCCACGGGTGATCTCCTGCAGTTTTCTCTCCCCTCTTCTTGAGGGAGAGAAGCTCAGAGACTGTCAGCCTGCAGGCAGGAGACAAGTCCTGGAGCTGAGCCAAAAAGGGAAGAACAGCTTGTAGAATGCGATCACTCGTCACGTCACGTCACTCAAAGACATTGAACAACGACACTGGACTATGGATTGATATTCTCCCTTAGAAGCTGTGAAGTGCTCTCCAAAGCTCTGAGAGCTAGCCTTCAGGGGAAATGGCTTCCAGGTCAATTCCAGCTCCATTGCGCAAAAATCCTGTGCCTAAAGTATGCTCTGTCTTCAGCAACAGGTTCTTATCTTCAAGTTCTGGAAGGTAATCTAGGACTGTGGCAATATGGTGTGTAATTTTAGGAGCCTTTTGGACTACCCTGGCCAACAACTCAAAGGAAGTTTTCTCTTGTCTGGCACTGTTTCTTGTTATGTAGCCTTCAGCTATACACATGTAGAGGTATTGTACATATAATTTATCAGTAAGTTGTTGAACTAATATGATTCCCTTTGGCATGTTATACTGACTGGTCACTATTAATCTCTCCTTTCCCTCACCCTCCATGCCCTCCCTGTTTTCCTCCATCTCCCTTGATAACACCTTCACCTATGTTCCCATCTATTAAGCTCCTCCCTCCCCATTGTGTCTAAAGTGCCTTTAATAACACTCCCTCTTCCTTCCCATTTAAATACCCCCATTTTACTCACTTCTCCCTTAGTAACACCTGTCTCTCACTGTTCTCTCTCAAGTTCCTAAGAAGAAAATTTTTAATGAAGCAGATCAATCACAAGAAACAAGATTGAAAGAACAATTTAAAAAACATGCTTTTATTTTTTGTTGTTGTTTTTTCTTTTTGGTCTTTTTGAGACAGGGTCTCCCTGTAGCTCCAGTTGGCCTGGAACTCGCTCTGTAGATCAGGCTGGCCTTGAACTCACAAAGATCCACCTGCCTCTGCCTCCCAAGTGCTAGGATTAAAGGCGTGCGCCACCACACCCGGCTAAAAAAACATGCTTTAAATCTCAGCACTCAGGAGGCAGAGGCAAGTGGACCTCTGTGAGTGCAAGGCCAGCCTGGTCTACATAGTGAGGTCCATGACAGTTAGGGCTGCAGGGAGACCCTGTCTCAAAAAGACCAAAAAAAAAAAAAAAACAACTCCCAAACACCACCAAAATCCATGGCCAGAATGAATCAACACATAATTTTAACAGACCATTAGAGAAGCATGGAAACTGATACTTCTCAAATTATTCCATAAAGTATAGAAGCAAGAACTGGTTCCACTTTCTGTCTGCACTACTAGCTAAGCCTGATAAAGATACAACAAAAAAAAGCAAAGAGAAACTACAGCCCAATCACTTTGGTCTACATAGACACAAAAATTCTCAATAAAATACTGGCAAACAAATTTCAATGATCATCCAGTACAATGAGGCTGGTTCCTTTGAGAGATGCAAGTTCAACATGTGTAAGTCAAAAAAATACAATCCAGCACATAAATAAACTCCAGGACAAAAACCACATGATCATCCCCACGGGTGCAGAAAAGGCCTTGGACAAAATCTAACATCCATTCATATTAAAAGCCCTGGGAGGCTAGGACTGCAGGGAACACAATAAAGCAACATAAAAGAATCCAGCAGCCAAACTCAAAGCATTTCAATAAAATCAGGAACGAGCACTCTACCAGCTTCATTTCATATAGTACTTGAAGTCAGCTAGGCACCAAGACAAAAGAAGGCAATTAAAGAGATGCAAATAGAAAAGGAGGAAGTCAAAATATCTTTGTTTGTAGATAATATAATAAAGATAATATATAATATAATAAAAACTCCACCAAAGAATTTCTACAACTGATAAACTCTTTCAATAAAGTGGCAGTATACAAAATTAACACACAAAATGAGTAGGCTTTGTATATACTAATGACAAAACATGCTGAGAAAAAAATCAGGGAAACAATTCCTCTCATGATTGTCTCAAGAAGTATCTTGGAAAAATGCAAACCAAGGGAATAAATCTTTAAAAGCCAGGGAAAGAAATTGAAAAAAATACCCAAAGATGAGAGCCTTCTTGTGCTCAAGGACTGATATGGAAATTTTGTAAAACTGTCATCCTGTCAAAAGCAATGAACAAGTTCAATGTATTCTCCATCAAAATTACAATTTAATTACTCACCCAAATTGAAAAAAAATCTTAAAATTCATTTAGAAACACAAAATAGCCAGGATAGCCACAGATATCCTGCTTAACAAAAGCACTGCTCGAAGTATCACCATGTGCAATTTGAAGATCTACTAAAGAGCAGTTGTTGGGGCTGGAGAGATGGCCTAGCGGTTAGGAGAGCCGAATGTTCTTGCAGAGGACCTGGTTCGATCCCCAACACCCACATGGAGGCTGAGAACCGTCTTTGGCTCCGGTTCCAGGGGAGCCCGACACCCTCTTCTGACCCCCGCGGCATTGCACTATATGGGTTCACAGACCTACAAGCAGACAGTACATTCATACACATAAAATAAATAAATTAAAAAAAAAGAGCAGTTGTTATATAGACAACATGGTACTGGCTTAAAAAATTTTATCAATGGAATAGAATTGAAAATTCATATATAAACCTATACTCCTTCAACCACTGATGTTTTTTTACAATGACTCCAGGATATACATTGAAGAAAAAAATAAAAAAAAAATGGTGCTGGACAAAGAGCATCCACATGTAAAAGAATGAAATTAGATCCTTATATCCCATTTTGCACAAATTCCAAATAGATCAAGAACCTCAACTTAAGACCCGATCATTTTTAGAATGAAAAGTAAGAAGTACAGTTCAACTTATATGCACAAGAAAAGACTTTCTCAACAATGCTCTAGAAACCCAAGAAACAAGAATAATAATCAACATACAGCAAAGTGGATCACCAGCCAAATGAAGACATGGGGAAACATCTGTGCCAGTTATACATCTGATAGATAATTATGATATAAAAAGAACTAAAACATTAAACATTAAAATAAACAACCCAACTCTATGACCCTTCTATAGCACTCTTTGGCAAGTAACTATTTCTCCTACTACAGCTAAACTGGCTCCTATATTCATGCTGATTTATTCACTATAGCAAAAAATGGAACTATCTTAGCTGCTGATCAACTGATAAATGAATATTGAAAATGTGAGACAATTGTCGTAAAGAAAAATGAAATTATGAAAATTTCATGTAAATGAAAGGAACTAGAAAATAATCATATTGAATAAGGTAACTCAGACCAGAAAGACAAATGCCACCCTGCCACATGTGAATGCTCGCATACACATGTTCTCTGTTACTTAGGGATCATTACATTGTTTTATTAACTTGGAGTCCCTTTAGCAGCCAGGAAATAATAACAAGGCCATAGAGGTGGAGATGTGGAATTGGAGCAAACAGTTGGTATGAAGGAGGGAAGAGGAACTTGGGGGAGGGCCTAAGTGAAGAGGGAGATTGAAAGTAGTAAGACCCTATTGCTAAAGATACCACATACTTGGATCACAGGTCATGGAGCATTCAGATAGACACTGACCTGGAAGCATGCCCTTTCATAATGTTAGGAGGTGCATAGAGGCTGCTGGAGGAGGAAAGTCACCAATAGTCTTAGCCAGGTCTAAACCCTGAGGACTACAACAATGACCAACCTGGCAAGATATGCCCATTGATACAGTAATGGTATGAATGCTATGGAAATGACCAACAGTTTTCTTACTAGATGTAAGGCCCACTACACAGGATGGAACTCATACTTTATACTATAAATCTGGTCATGAACCTGTGGCTGGGGAGGGTCAATTACCCTAGGAGAAAACCTACTATTATTATTTTGCTAAACAGACATTCTGGATACTTATCTCTATACCCATAGATTATTGCAGCTTTCAGTCTTAATCAGAGAAGCTTTTCTTAAGTAGATTCCATTTAATACAGAAACCTATAGCTAGTCAGAGTTTAGAGCATGAGTACATGTGGAGTGTTCTGTCCTAAATGAGATATCTGTATTGTTTGCATCCCCTATATGGCTTAGAAAAAGTAATCAAAGTGAGAGCAGAACAATTATAAGAGCCAGAGCTTGGGGAGAACAGCTGTAAACACAGTCATCTGTACATGACAAGGCCATTGCATTCATGAACTCACAGTGTTTGTGATTGCCTACACTAGATCTATACAGCCTCAAGTCAGTAAAAACTCCAGCATAGAAGGTAGACAGGCTCACTAAGCCCCACACCTAGATGAGGAGTTTTGTCCATTGAAGGCTATTGGCATAGGAAGAGTCAGTTTTCTTCAGAGAATTGGACTTTGTTGAGTTGCCCATCTTGTATTGGGTGGCCCCACACCAATGTCCAAATGGGTGTCATTGATCAGATTCAGTGTGCTGAGTAAAGAAGACGTTAAAGTGGAGTGATATGGCAGGGAAGGAGTCGGAGGGAGAATGAGGGTTGTTATAAATACTTTGTATTTCCTGTATACAAAAAATGTACACATGAAATTTTCAAAGAATTAATGATAAGACATACATATAGATGTTATAGAGATTTTTTTCTATTTTAATGAATTTTGGGGATTTTTATACAATATAGTTTGATGATATTTAGATCCCCTCCCCTACGTGTACCTGTCCCCAACTGCTCCTCACCCAATTTAATATAGTCTCATATATGTAAATAATAATAATAGCCTATACAGTCTGATTTGTGTCCCCAAATGCCCCTTGGTATAGGTCCATCCACTGGGCCCACAATGAGTCCCATCCCCCTAAGACAATCTTTGTCCTCCTCCCAGCAGCCATCAATTGTCAAAACTTCCTTAGTTGGGCCAAGATTTTTTTTAACTACTTCCCCAGGTCTATGCTGGGATTTAAGCTTACTGTCACCACTGCTGTAAGTTCATATGGGTATCTGACTATCCGTCTGGAAGACTCGTTTCCTTGTGCTTATCCACTCCTCCAGCTCTTACAATCTTTCAGCCTCCTCTTCCACAAGCATCCCTGAGCCTTGGGAAGCAGAGGTTTGAAATAGCTGTCCCATTTGTAGACAAGTACTCTGAGACCTCTTGTTCTCTGCCCATTATTCAATTGTGGGTTTCTGTCTTAATCACCATCTGCTGCATGAGGAAACTTCTCTGATGAGAACTGAAAGATGCATTCATCCTATATGTAAAGGTTGCTTTGTAGAGAAGTCACTTAGAGCTGGGCATCTCATACATATTTATTCTCTGTGGTTGGCCAGCTCTAGAACTCTGTAATAGTCTCCATGTGTTACAAAAAGAAGCTTCTTTGATAGTAGGTTAAAGGTACTCATGCATCGGGCGTGATGGCGCACGCCTTTAATCCTAGCACTCGAGAGGCAGAGGCAGGCTGATCTTTGTGAGTTCAAGACCACCCTGGTCTACAGAGTGAGTTCCAGGGCAGCCAGGGCTACAAGGAGACCCTGTCTTGAAAAGACCAAAAAAAAAAAAAAAAAAAAGAAACAAGGCACTCATGCCTATAAGTGTGAGGATGGGATATTTAGAATAAAGTAAGAAATTATATTGCCTTAGGGCTGTGGCATACAATCCCATAATGAAATCTATTTGTACATATTTTCCTTTCCTTTCATATATTGCTGAATATAATTTGCCAATATTTTTAAACTATTTATTTCAATATTCATTAGAAATATTGGTCCAGTTTTCTTTTTATCTATGATGTGTACTTGATATGAGGATGATGTTGTCCTAATTAAATTAAATATTTTTAGGAAAATATTTTGAAAAATTACTATGATATTTTACTCTAAATGGGTTTTCTCTTTTTTTTTTTTTGTCTTTTCGAGACAGGGTATCCCTGTAAACCCAGCTCCCAGGTGTCCTGGAACTCACTCTATAGACCAGGCTGGCCTTGAATTCACAAAGATCTGCCTGCCTCTGCCTCCGGAATGCTAGGATTAAAGGCATACGCCACCATACCCAGCTGGATTTTCTTATAAATGCATCTCTTCCTCTGGTTTATCTTTGATGTAATTTTTATTAACTTTTATTTGCCTCTTCTTAATTTTATCTTCTTAAATTTTACACTATGGTTATTTAAAATAGAGTGTTATTTTTTTCTTAAACATGCATTTAACTCATAAATTTTCCTATAATCACTACTTTGAATACATTCCTCAAATACTGATGTTTTTATTTTCTTTTAAGTTTTTCAAACTTTATCTCAAAACTTCTCTTTTGACCCTACTTAATTATAAATTGTACAATTTTGTGTAATTTCTGGCTGTCTTTCAGTTATTGATTTCTAGACTAAGTGTATTGTAGTCTGAGAATCTGATAAATGATGATTTCAAGTCTCTCAACGTGTTAGTGCATGTTTAAATGACAAAAAAAAAAGTGTGTGTATCCTGTGGAATTCTCTGTGGAGGCTTGAAAGGAATATATTCTGTTGTTGTCGGATAGAATATTTTATAAATGTCACTTGGATAAAGTTGATTGATTGTGCTGTTCAGGTTATCAACAAGTTTAATGAAATTTTCTTTGCTTGGTATAGCAATTACTAATGGAGATACATACATTGAAGTGGCAAATATAATAGAGGTTCTGCCTTTTTCGCCACTCAATTTTGTCTTCATTTTGTCACAAGTTTCTCCATACTCTGATGTTGGATGCCTAGACATTTCATATTTTTAGTTCTTGGGCCCTTACTGCTCTCACTCGCAGCCCACAGTCACTCATGACAGTGTAAATCTTTCTGACCTATTTTATCCTTCATTCATGAATGTTTTCTTGCCAATTTGGAAAAACAAAAACTTCTTCAAGAAAGGAACCCTGTAACATTATGTAAAAATGTTCTTTTAGGCTGGGTGTGGTGGCACACACCTCTAATCCTAGCATAGGAAAGGCAGAGCAGGCGGATCTCTGTGAGTTCAAGGCCAGCCTGATCTACAGAGTGAGTTCCAGGCCAGCTGGGACTACAGGGAGACCTTGTCTTGAAAAGACAAAAAAAAATCTTTTAATCCCTGAAATTTTTCTTCATCTTTGCTGTTGCTTGTTTTTTGTTTGTTGTTATTCTTATTGGTTTTGAGAGATGTTCTTCCTGTAGCCCACCTGGCCTGGAACTTGCTATGAAGACCAAGCCGACCTGCATTTCACAGAGATGTATCTTCTTTGCCTACCCAGTGCTGGGATTAATGAGGCGAACCACCCCACCATAATCTACAAAACAGCCTTATCTGGAGTTAATGTAGAGTCTCAAATACTTGCTGATTATCTTTACCATACTTTTTTGCATTTACCTACATATAGGTAGTCTTTGTATTTAAAATAAACACTTATGAGAAACAAATTGTTGTGTCAAATTGGTTTTTATTTGTTAATTTTTGTGCCACTTTACCAACAGTTTACAATAAACATTTTTCTCAGTAATCTATGCTCATCTTCAATAACACTACCATTCTATATGCAATCCATACACCATGTAACAGGAAAATAAAGAGAATTCTAATAACTTCTTTTCAGTATAAAAACAAAAGAAATAGAGCTGGAGAGATAGCCTAGTGGTTAAGAGCACCGACTGCTCTTGCAGAGGACCCGGGTTCGATCCCCAGCACCCACATGGCAGCTAATAACCGTCTGTAACTCCGATTCCAGGAAAACTCCAGTTCCAGGGGAATCTGAGACCCTCTTCTGACCTCCGCAGCATTGCACGACACGGGTGCACAAACCTACATGCAGACAGTACATTCATACACATACAAAAATAAAAAAATTTAAAAAAAAAACAAAAGAAATAATACATTATTTTGGAAAATGCACCAATCTATAATTTTTCTAGTGAAATTACTTTTTTAAATTAAAGAAGAAATTAATATTTTCTCAGAATAGCTGAAACTAAAGACATTCAACACTAACATAAGGGAAAATACTGGAAATTCTGTGTGTGTGCGTGTGTGTGTGTGTGTGTGTCTGTGTCTGTGTGTGTGTGTCTGTGTGTGCCTGTGTGTGTATATTTACATGCTCATGTGCATGAAGGCCAGAGGCAAATGTTGACTCTCTTCTCAATCTCCACCCTATTATTTAGCCAAGTATTCTCACTGCATGTATAACTAACTGACTTGGTAGGATGGCTGGCTAATGGGCTCCAAAGTTATACCAGGAACATGCATTCTTTTAATTCTATGTATATTTTATTTAATTTTTGTGCATTTCATATAATATATTTTTTGCTGGGGGTCTTTTTGAGACAGGGTCTCTCTTTAGTCCCAGCTGGCTATGTAGACCAGGCTGGCCTTGAACTCACAGACATCCACCTGCCTCTGCCTCCCAAGTGCTGGAATTAAAGGCATGTGCCACCACGCCCAGGTTTAGATCTTAATCATAATTAGGTCCCTCCCCTATTTGCAGCCCCCCCCCCGCCACAAAATCCCACCCACGGGATGTCACGCATTCTGTCAATGAGTCAAGTTTGTGTACAAGGATATCCCTCGGTGTGAGTTCATCCCTTGAAGCCTGATACCCCACTCTCCTGGAAGTCACTGAATAGGCGAGGCTGTCCAGACAGCAAGCCCCAGTACCTGGGATACATCTGCGCCCAGTAGTGCTGGGTTACAGATGCGCACCACTGTGCCCAGCTCTGTAGGTGAGTGCGGAGGATCCAAATCAGATCCTAATACCTGCACAGCAAGCTTTTATTGACTGAGCCATCTCCGCAGCTCCTGGGTTTTATAATTCTTTACTGCCCTCATTTTACTTCACTGATTCTTATTTCTGTTACGGTGTCTTTATCCTAACATCCGTTGTGTTTCATTTTAGATAAGGCTCTACGTGTGTGTCCTAGTTTGCTTTTCTGTTGCTGTGATAGATATCATGACTCAAAAAAACTTGGGGAGGAAAGGGTCTGTTTCATTTTACGTTTCCAGGTTACAATCCATCACTGAGGAAAGTCAGGGAAGGAACTTAAGAGCAGATCCTTAAGTAGTAATCAAAGAGGAATGCTGCTTACTGGCCCATTCACCGGCTCATGTTTAGCTGGCTTTTCTTAGACCCAGGCCTACCTGCCTAGAAATGATGCTCCCTTGCCATGAGCAGGATTCTCCCACATCCATCACCAAATAAGACAGTCTTCAACAGACATGACCACAGTCTGGTAGAGGCAAGTCTTCATCTGCGGTTCGGCCTTCCCAGGTAACTCTAGGTTGTGACAAACGCACAATAAAAACCACCCAGAAAAGTATGCCACCCATCTTTTCACACATGGTGTTTGTTTATTACCTTAAGGTGTTAATCACAGTTTTTGTAATAAGTGCAACATTTGTAACATATCAACGACTTTTTCTGATAGCCACAAGAGACCTTCCTAAGTTCTTCACTGTGAGAGCTTGGCACCTGGTTAGGGTCCGGAGGAGGAGAAAAGAGCTAGAGAAAAGTGTAAGGTTATGGCGTGCTCCCCCCAGAATGAAAAGCCACGAGGTCTGAGTTCTTCGGAGCAAAGTTTAATTCAGAGTCGCCGGGGCTAGGCTTAGGGGAGAGAAGGAGCCAAGCCCAGAATGGTGTCTGGCTTGGGAATTTAAGGGAGAAGGTGGGGATGGGATTCAGGGGGAGTGGGGGTGGGTCGGAGTCTAGAATCTGGCTTCCGAAGGGTGAGGGGCGAGGTGGAAGATTCCTGAGTAATCAGGGGTGGCCTGCTTTAGCCTAACCAAAGGCCATGCCTGTAGAGCAGGTTTTGGACCTCTGGTCTTAGGTGTCTCTGCATTCCAATGGACTTCTGGAGCTCACACCCTGACAAAAAGTAGCCTTGAAAATGAAGACTATAGTTTCCTGAATTTCTCACATTCAAGCTGGCCTATTCTCAGACTATAGCAGTTGACCAAATTAATAAATACTTGTTCCTACTGGTTAGTTAATGAGTAGACTTCAGCTGTTCTCTGTTGCCACTGTTATCCCCAAACTTTAGTACAATAATTTTCATTGAAAATACCATTTATGGTGGTTTCAAGAAAAGCCATTGCATTTTAGTGTACATAACTTTTGTTGGTATTGTATAAAGAAATAGCTTCCGTGCTCTTATTATGTTAGTGCTGACATAATTTTAAATAAGCAAATATGTATATGTATACACACACATATATATATACATAAATTCAGTGAAACAATCCCTACAAAATATATTAAAGTGAGTTCCAAAGCTATCTTTAGAAAGACATATTGCTAATTCTGTCCCCAACATCATTTTTATTGGGTTTATAACATTATTTAAAATTAGATAGTTTTGTTATTTAATTTGAAGACTGATTGAGTTGTGGTGAATAAAACCAAAATACAATGTTCACTTGTTACCTTGACTCTACATTGTTTCGAAGTTATTCAACACCAAAAAGAGAAAGATTACAGGTATATATGGTGTGATTCCTCAAAGACTATTTTGTTTCAATAAACTTAATACTAATCCTTTTATTTTCAAATGAATAATTATTTAACCAAAGGGAAGAAAAAACATTTTAGCACTTTGAATTAGAAATTGGTATAGAATCAGAAATATTGCAGCAATCATTTCTTTTAACTATCAGGTCTCAGGTTGTTGGTCCCATTATTTTCACAGGCATTATGGAGTTTAATAAACTATGAAACTCAGTAGCCAGCATAGCCTGAAGAGCACTCAGAATTCTGTTTCATAATTGTTCAAGCAGGACAAAGATCAAAGGGGAAGAGTCCACCTTTATTTTAAAGGATGTTCTAAATTAAAATTGTTTAAATCCCTATCTGTGCATGTTGAGTTTTCCTAATTAGCGTGAATATTCTTTTCTCCAGGGAACCTTTCTGTACAGCTAGCTAAATGCATTTTTCACATCCTGTATTTTTAAAATTCCACTTCACTCAACAATTTATTGTTGTATTTATGTCAATGAAGAAAGCTTTCTCCACATACGAACAGAAACATTAAATTGTCATGATTTTTCTGTGCTTTGGTTGAGAGTTTATTTCTCCATCTATTTTATGTTTCAGTCATCCCAAGAATACCACCGAAGAAACAATATGAATGTTGTTACTATAATATTTATTTATTTATTTTATGTGTATGAATGTACTGTCTGCATGTAGGTCTGTGCACCCATGTCGTGCAATGCCACGGAGGTCAGAAGAGGGTCTCAGATTCCCCTGGAACTAGAGTTCTCCTGGAATTGGAGTTACAGACGGTTCTCAGCCACCATGTGGGTGCTGGGGATCAAACCCAGGTCCTCTGCAAGAGCAGTCGGTGCTGTTAACCACTAGGTTATCTCTCCAGCCCACTATACTATTTATTAAGTAATGAAACCTTTGCTCATTTCTTTCCTATTTTTGATAAATCTTTTTAAAGTCCCTCTACAGACACCAAAATCTTCCATGTCTATGGGGCTTGTGGAGATATCTATTCTTTCATTCTTAGATCCTTCAAATTATCAAACTACCTCATTTGTAATCAGTCTGGTAGGCATTGCTAATAAAGGTGCCCTAACTTCCTTTAATTCAAAGGGTAAAGTAACCAGGTGTCCAGCCTAGATAAATGAGTCTGTCTTTGAAATACAAAGGTTAAGCAAAGTGGAACAAGGAAGATGAAAAGTAAAATTCCAAATGACCCCAACACCAGATTACATAAATATTTTGTTAGTTACTCAGTGAAAGACTAATCTTTATGCTGCTACAAAAACAAATTGCTGGTGTAATTAAGGCCCTGTTGCAGTTTAAATAAAGCAGGGCATTCTCTAATTTGGGGTACTCTTTAAAGGAACAAAACCTTAATAGAGATCATCAAAGCATGAGAAGAATTTAGTTCAGGAGATTTGCCAAGTTTTGCTAAATTTTAACTTAGAATGTAACAGGAATTGTGGGTATTCTTCAGACGCTAACAGCATCTACTAACAGCCAGAAGGGATGTAAGGACTTGATTCGACAAGGAACCGGATTCTGCCAATGGTGAAAATAAGCATGGAAATAGATTCTTCTCCCAGAACTTTCAGCTCTCAACTCAGTTGAAATTTTATTTGGGCAGGGGCTGGAGAGATGGATCAGTGGTTAAGAGCACTGGCTGCTTCTGCAGAGGACCCACGTTTGATTCCTGTCACCCATATGGTTGCTAACAACCTTCCATAATTCCAGTCCTAGGAGATCTAACATCCTCTTCTGACTTCCACGGACAGTGCTCCTCATGAGTGCACTTACACATATGCAGGCAATACATTCATACATATAAAATAACAGAGATAAAGTAAAAATAATTTAAGAAATTTGATTTGGGAAAATAATGAGGTCACTATGGCCAGTCTTTTGACCTAGAGAACCATAGACTATTAATAGAATGCAGTTATAAAATGCTACATCTGGTAAATACTGGTAAAAATCTAATAATGAGGGCTAGAGAGATGGCCTAGTGGTTAAGAGCACTGACTGCTCTTGCAGGGGACCAGGGTTTGATCCCCAGCACCCATATGGCTGCTGAAAACCATCTGTAACTCCAATTCCAGGAGAACTCCAGTTCCAGAGGAATCCGACACCCTCTTCTGACCTCCATGGCATTGCACTACAGGGGTGCACAAACCTCCATGCAGACAGTACATTCACACACATAAAATAAGTAAATAAATTTTTTTTAAAAATCTAATAATGAGAATGGGCAAGAACTAAGTCAGCTGAATGGCAGAAATGCGAAGAGATGATAGTCCTGTGGAAAGATGAGAGGGCTTTGGAAGTAAACAAAGGTAGGTATATGATGTCAGAACAGGGAACCTGCCCAAGGAAGAATGAGATGACCTGAAGAAACTGGAAAGGCCAAACTAAATAATCCTGCACAGAGCATAGGAAAAGGAATGCAACTTTCCCATTCCCTTGATTACACCATAATGACCCATGCTTACAAATTAAGAGACCCATGATTATTGTTTAATCCATAAATGAAAACATCATTACAGCAACAAAATATCCATTGTTCTAACTTCTAATAGCTTTATGTTACCTTCTTCTCCATCAAACTTTAATATTTTTTATTAATTTTATTTATTTCGGTATGTGTATGAATGTACTGCCTGCATGCAAGTTTGTGCACCCGTGTCATGCAATGATGCAGAGGTCAGAAGAGGGTCTTGGATTCCCCTAGAACTGGAGTTCTCCTGGAATTGGAGTTTCAGACGGTTCTCGGCCGCCATGTGGGTGCTGGGGATCAAATCCGGGTCCTCTGTAAGATTGGCCGGCGCTCTTAACCTCTACGCCATCTCTCCAGCCCCATCAAACTTTAAATCTAGAATATTCTTTTATCATTACTCTCTCCCAGAGGTGCTAGTGTCCAGATTCTATCATTCTATTCACACTAATGTGCACCACGGTCTGGCACAGCAACCTGACATACAGCAAGTGCTTCACAAAGATTTTCCAAATGAGGCATCATTCTGCTTACAGTTTACCATTCAAAATTAAAATCAAGTAAGACGATATTCTGAGAACAGTTCATAGGACATTTACCTCTGATCACCTCCCTTTGCTGGAAGTAGCCATATTTGATAATAAACTAGTCACTCCCACTTCACTCTTCCCTTGACTATATTCTTTATCAATCACAGAATATTACCCCAGAGTTGTGATGCTATCTGACTCCCCATCCACACCTGCACCTTCTTTGTTAGAAAGCCTCAAATATTATCTACACTTTTCACACTCTATTTCAATGTTCAGTGAGAGACCATGTCTCAATCTAATAAGGTAGGGCATGGTAGAAGAAACTCCCTGACATTCTGTGCTGGCCTACACATGCACACACTTGTGAGACATGCCCACATATATCACATACACACACGCACACACATACACACACACACGCACACACACACGCACACACATACACACACACACATACACACATACATACATACAAGTTTCTTAAATCTGTAATTCATAATTTTTGTTGGTTATGCTTGATTTTTTTATTTTATTAATTACTAATATTATTTTAAGTTTACATCTTTGCAATTATAATGCTATAGTATTATTTATGTATTCATTAATATTTATATACAAAATATGATATCAATTGCAATGACTGAAATATTTTAAATGCAAATTATACAGCAGTCAATAAAAGCAAATACATCTAATTGCTAACAGTAATTTATGAATACAATTCTCTGCTCTAAGTCCATCTCCCTCCACCACTACAGAGCTCACTAATGTATGGTGGAAAGAAAAACTGACCCAGTTCCTCTCTTAAAGGGGTACAAATTCCATCATAAAAAATAGGCACATCTATTACTGAGCCTGTCACATAGTGTGCTCAGTAAATCTGTATTGAAAGTTTTTTTTTTGGAAAAAGAAACTCTTAAATTCACAAAAGTCTCCAACCCAAATGATAATGAGAAGGTTAGAAGATGAACTTCTTTTCATGTTTTTCTATAGTTTTGTATTTGATTACATTATTTAATGTCAAATTTAAATTTATTGAATTTTTCCATCGTTATATGTCATCATTGATTCATTAATATCTTAAGCTTCAATTCATTATGTGGATCAAAATTTTGAAGGCTGTAATGTGAAATTCTCATAGAATTTGAAAAGTCATTCAAGTTTTAGGTCTTAGTTAATATGTTCCTGAATGGTGTAAATAATCCATTTGCAAGTTATATTCCTAAAATGCATTTCACTAAACATGGGTAAACATACTTAAGTTATTTAGTAACAAAATTTGAACAAACTCTATATTAAACTTTTTGTAGAACAAAACACAGAAGTACATTTAAGAAGTATATTAAATTAAATAAGTAACTAGTGGCCTCTGATTCTGTCCAGGATTATCCTCCAAATTCTGTATTCATCTTTTAGAAATCTGTAAGAAGAGAGATATTACCTTAAAAACTTTTGTTATATTATGTTTATGAGAACATGCCTAAGGACTTCACTAAGAGATGCATTTATTAAAATTGCAAGGCAATATACAAAATATAGATGTACATCTTATTTTTTTCTACAATCTTATTATTTATTAACTTCCCCAAAAAGCTAGAAATTGATCTACCATTTGATCCAACCATGCCATTTTTTGGGGGCCTATACCCAAAGATTCTTTACCCTACTACAGAAATGCTTAATCATCATTCATGCTTTTCCAGCTCAAAAGCTATATGTCCATCAACTATTGAATGCATAATGACAGTGTGGTAGATATGCCCAATGGAATATCATTCAGCTCTTAGAAAACAAAACTAGGCAAGAAAGGTTGTGCTTGTCTCGCTTTAGACTCACTTTAGTCTCAGCATTGGAGAGGCAGAGGCAGGAGGGACTCTGCAAGATCAAAACCAACCTGGTTTCTGTAGCAAGTTCCAGACCAGTTGGGGCTACCAGGAGAGCCTGTCTCAAAAAAGACAAAAAAAAAAAAAAAAAAAAAAAAAATCTGAAAACTTCAGGTAAATAGTTGGAAGCAAAAATGATCATACTCAGTGAAGTAACCCAGACTCAGAAAGATAAATGTCACATGTTCTCTCTCATAGCTGGGTACTAGCTTTGAAATATTAGATATACATGTTTCAATTTGAAGATCCAGAGAGGTCAAGAAACTAATAATGGACATGGGGTGTCTGGGGAGGCTTCCTGGGAGGGGAAGTAGAATGCAGTGATAGAAAGTGAGAAGGGGGGCTGGAGAGATAGCCTAATAGTTAAGAGCACCAACTGCTCTTGCAGAGGACCCGGTTTCGATCCCCAGCACCCACATAGCCACATGGCGGCTGAGAACTGTCTGTAGCTCCAATTCCAGGAGAACTCCAGTTCCAGGGGAATCCAACACCGTCTTCTGACCTCCACGGCATTGCACGACATGGGTGCACAAACCTACATGCGGAAAGTGCATTCATACACATACAAAAATGAATAAAATTAAAAAAAAAAGAAAGTGAGAAGGGTGGATGGGTGAATAATAAACTAAGAAGGTTTAGAAGGGCTGAGGAATGGGAGGGTATGACACAGGAAAGAGGGATAACAAACCTGTAACTATAAAATCCTTCTAACCCGTCTGTGAGTCCTGCAAGCTAGGACTAAGACATCCCTGGCAATGGACTCCCATTAGTACAATAGTGTCATGAATATTACAGGAGTAACCAACTACTTCCTAATTCAAATGACCAACTACTTCCTAATTCAAATGAAGGTCTACTTCAGAGGATGAAGCCCGTACTTGACACTGATATTAGGCCTAGAAACTTGAGGATAGACATCACAGAGACTGTGGGAGAGGACCTAATAAAACAATTCTGCTAAATAGATATAGTATTGAACTGATCTGTAATGGTTTGTTACTATACCTAAAGATTAATGCATTGTTCAGCTCTCAACAGAGAAGCCTTCTTACACATCAGATGAAACATGAGTGGTTATTATTATTTTTAATTAAGAAATGAAATCTTGCAAACACTTATCACTGAGTGAAATAAGTTTATTATTTTCATTTTTGAAAATAATCAATGAAAGAAAACAGATGATCTCTCCTGTTCAATGTATGACTGTTACTCCAGTGTTCTATTTCCCATTTTTTTGCAATCCCACTTTCATATTCGTGGTTTTATGCTTCAACCTAAGCAAAAGGAAAGAGGAAAAAGAATGTGACCCTATTGTTCAC
The DNA here is from genome assembly GCA_009823505.1 of Rhizomys pruinosus. NCBI lineage: Eukaryota > Metazoa > Chordata > Mammalia > Rodentia > Spalacidae > Rhizomys > Rhizomys pruinosus. The sequence continues at coordinate 3,463,723 of VZQC01011251.1, forward strand.
TTTGTCCCCTGCCATATATCCAGCCATTCTAGGAAAGGAACTAGGAATTTAGAATACAGGGTCCTCTACAAACACAGAAACTCATGCAATCGTCATCATGTATAGTGTCCTGCTGAAAAAAAATGGGGAAAACATTCCCATTGCTTACTCAAATAGATGTTATGGAATACCTAAGTATCCTCCAAACTCCACAGCATGTAAACAGAGACCCACAACTGAGCATGTGATTTTTCAAGGTTCACAAATGCCCATATGAATACAAAAAGCACATAGAACACCAAATAGGACCAGGAAAGAAATTGCCCACAACATAACATAGTAAATCACTAAACATATAGAACAAAAAGAGAATACTGAAAACTGAAAAGGAGAAACAGTAAGTCACATATAAAGGAAAACCCATCAGAATTAGAGTTGACTTTTCAATGAAAACTATGAAAGCCAGAAGAACCTGAACCAAAGTACTCCCAGTTCTAAATGATCATAGATTCTAACCCAGAATACTTTCCCCAGCAAAAACAAAATTGTCTATTATAATTGAAAGGGACAGAAAATGATTTTCCAGGACATGAATAGGGTGAAAGAACTCAAGTCCATAGAACAAAGCCCTGCAGAGAATACTTGAAACAATACAAAGATTTGAAGAAAAGAACTACTGTACCTAAAAGGCAACAACAACAACAAAAAAACTTAAATGAAGGTATAACTGTGGAAACACAAACTCAGATCTAGAATGCAAATAGAAACTAAAATAATGGAACAAATACACCTCTTTCAAAAATAGCTTTAAATATCAATGGAATGAACTCTCCAGTAAAAAGACACAGGCTAATGGAGTGGATTAAGAAACAAGATCCATCTTTCTGTTGTCTGCAACTTCAAGACCATGTACTATATCAAGACGATGGGAGAGAAAAAATTATTCCAAGAAAATAGCACTAAGAAACAAGCAGGAGTTACAATTCTAATATTTAACAAAATAAACTTTAAACTAAAACTAATCAGAAGAAATAGAGAGGGTCACTTCACTCTGAATAAAGAAACAATTAGCCAAGAAAATATTACAATCATGAACATATATGAACCAAACTCTGGTGCACCCAACTTTATAAAAATAGTACTACAAGGGGCTGGAGAGATGGCCTAGCGGTTAAGAGTGCTGACTGCTCTTACAGAGGACCCGGGTTAGATCCCCAGCACCTACATGGTGGCCAAGAACCATCTGAAACTCCAATTCCAGGAGAACTCCAGTTCCAGGGGAATCCGAGACCCTCTTCTGACTTCCACGGCATTGCATGACACGGGTGCACAAACTTGCATGCAGACAGTACATTCATACACATACAGAAATAAATTTTAAAAATTAAAAAAAAATAGCACTACAAGACTTTAAGACACTGATTAAACCCAACTGAGTAATAGTAGGGAACTTCAGTACTCCATTGTCTCCATTAAACAGGTCAGCCAAAGAATAAGTAAAGAGATATCTGAATTAAACAATACCATACAGCAAATGTATTTAACAGATATCTACTGAATATTGCATCCAGGCAACAAAGAATATGCTTTCTATTCATCACTCCATGGATCTTTCTCCAAAATTGACCACATACTGTGACACAAAACAAACCTTATCAAATATAAAAAAATGAAATAAATCCTTGCATTCTATCAGACCATGATGATGCAATAAAGCTTAAAATCAATACCTAAAGAAGTCTTCCACTAGTTACATGAACTCATGGAGATTAAATAACACACTCCTGAATGATGAATCTGTCAAAGAAGAAATTTAGAAAGAAATAAAAGTATTCCTGGAATTAAAAAGATATAACACAGCACAAACTAGGGGATATTTTAAAAGCAGTCCTCAGAGAGAAGTTTATAGCTCTAATTTCTTACATTAAGAAAAATCAGAAAGACTATAAATAAATGACCTAGAATTGCAATTCAAGATGCTGGAAAGGCAAAAACAAAATAAACCCAATCCCAGCAGATAAGAAAAAAATAACAAAAACAAGCAGAACTTAATGAAATAGAAACAAAGAAAAAAATACAAATAATTAATGAATCTAAGAGCTGGTTCCTTGAAAAGATAAATAAGGTAGACAGGCCCTTAGCCCAGTTAACCAAAAGAAAGAGTAACTACAAATCACCAAAATCAAAGAAAAACTGGGAAACACCACAACAGACAACAAGATCCAAAATATTATAAGGGAATATTTTGAAACACATATACTCCATTACATTTGAAGACCTAAAAGAAACGGATGAATATATAAAATCATGGGAATCACCAAAGCTCAACCAAGAAGAGCTCAATAGCCTAAATTGACCCATAAAATATAAGAAAATTGTGAGGTACCAGGGCATGGGCTAGGTCAGTGGGTTTGGGTCAGCGGGTTTGGGTCGATGCCTCTGCATCTTTGTGCAGGCTGGCTGGAAGTCACTCAGGCAGGTACTGGGGCATGGGCTAGGTCAGTGGGTTTGGGTTGGTGCCTCCGCACCAGACCAGATGGTCGGCGGGTTTGGGTCGGTGCCTCTGCACCATTGTGCGGGCTGGCCAGAAGTCACTCAGGCAGGTACCAGGGCATGGGGTAGGTCAGGCATATACCCACCCCACCCCGCCACTGCCGGAAATTGGTGAGAATTCAAGTGGAATTTTTTTTGGAAAACCTTCAGAACAAGAAGAGAAGAGTGCTTTGGCTTCCAATATCCAATATATAAACAAAATTGAAAGCCTGAAAACTAGAAAAGTCAATACTCCATAAACAAGGAGGAGGAAAGGGAAAAAAAAGCATCTGAAGGAGGAAAGCAAAACAATCTGCTAACATTGTGAAAAGGTATTTGTGATCTGAACCACAAAAGGGAAGCCCACATGCCAGGGACACGACGAAGGGACAACATGGGAAAGACATAGGATAATCCCGCACCAGACTCTACCAAACCTGTAGGAGATAGCTACAATGGGAACTCCTTGGAGGAGACCCAGGGAACAGATCTTAGAGGAATAATTGAAGACCTATGCAGAGAAATTAAAGAACATAAAGAAGAATTCAGAGAAGTAAAGAGAGAGAATGAAAAACTCAAAAAGGACCTAGAGGGATACAATGACAAACATCGGAAAGAACTAAAGGAACAGATTGTCAAACTCCAGAAAGAACTAGAGGGAGAAAAAAATAAAGAAGAATTCAGAGAACTAAAGAGAGAAAATGAAAAACTCAAAAAGGACCTAGAGGGATACAATGACAAACTTCAGAAAGAACTAAAGGAACAGATTGAAAAACTCCAGAAAGAACTAGAGGGAGAAAAAAACAAACTCCAAAAGGAAGTAGAAACACTGAAAAAGGAAGCCAACCAACGAAGTAAGGAGCACCAAGAAGAGATTGAGACGCATGAAGAAGAGATTGAGAAGCTCAAAAAGGAAATGGAAATACTAAAGAAAACACAGGATGAAACGAAAACGAATTAGAATACTCATCCAATCAAGAGAAAGGAAAGGAAAAGCCTCAGAAGTAGAATGGAGAACAGAAAGCAGAACAAAGAATATCAGAATCTGGAAGTAACACAGAGCAATTAAAAAGCTCAAATAAAGATTAAGAAAAATTTAAAAATACACAAAAAATGGAACAACCAGGAAATATGGGACACTATGAAAAGATCAAACCTCCACATCATAGGAATAAAGGAAAGAAGAAACTCAAGAGAATAGTATGATCAGATCTTCAACAGAATAATAGATGAAATTTCCCCAAACTAAAAATAGACAACCCATACAATACAAGAAGCACATAGGACCCCAAATAGACAAGATCAGAAAAAAACACCCCACACTATATATATTTAAAACTAAATGCCCAAAACAAAGACAAAATTCTGAGGGCTACAAAAGAAAAATAATCACATACAAAGGGAAACCCCAGAATTAACAGACTTACTTCTCGGTCTCAAACCATGAAAGCAAAAGAACATGGAGCAAAGCATTCCCATTTGTTAAAGGACTATGCATGCCAACACCAGAATACTTTACCCAGCAAAAATGGTCCTATAGTTGAAGGAGAGAGAAAAATCTTCCATGACATTAACAAGATGATGGAATATATGTCTGGAAAACCAACTCTTCATAAAACTTGAAGCAATTCAAAGGGCAGAAGAGAGGAGCAAAAATCCTCAAACACCTAGGAAAAGAAACTAATAAAAACCTAACCATAGGAGCAAAATCAGAGGCTAGAAGTTCCAAATGGATAAAGAAGTGAAAGGAAGCAACATCCATCCTTCAATTTATAACCGTTAAATTTAATGGGCTAAATCCCAATCAAAAGGCATAAGACTGGGAGAATGGATTAGGAAACAAACCCCATCTTATACTGTCTACAAGAAACCTATCTCAATTTCAAGGATAGGCACCAACTTAAGGTGAAGGGATGGAAGAAGTTTTTCCAAGCAAATGGTACCTAAAAAGAAGCGGGTGTGGCTATTCTAATACAGACAAAATAGACTTCAAAGAAAAGAAATCAAAAGAGACAAAAGGGGGCCATTACATCTTTATTAAAGGAAAATTGATGATGAAGATCTCACAATTATGAATATTTTGCACCAAACACGTGCACCAAAACATTATTTTTGTTTAATTTTTTTTTTATTTTTGATTTTCTGTATGTGTGTATGAATGTACTGTCTGCATGTAGGTCTGGCACCCTTGTCTGGCAATGCCGCGGAAGTCAGAAGAAGGTGTCGATTCCCCTGGAACTGGAGTTCACCTGGGAATTGGAGTTTCAGACGGTTCTCTCCGCCATGTGGGTGCTGGGGATCGAACCCGGTTCCTCTGCAAGAGAGGTCGTTGCTCTTAACCAACTAGGCCATCTCTCCAGCCCTGCACCAAACTTATAAAGAAAATTCTTCAGGGTCTCCAGGCACAGATTAACCCAGCACACTAATACTAGGTGAGTTCAATACCCCATTAAGTCCCCCAGACAGATCAATAGGACAAGGATAACCAGAGAGACAACTGAAACTAAACAACACAAAACACCAAATGGACCTCACAGAAATCTATCAAATATTCACCCAAACACCAAGAATATACTTGCTACTCAGCACCTCACAGAACATTCTCCAAAATAGACAATATACTGGGACACAGAAAAAAAACTCAACAAATATAAAAGACTGAAAATAATCTCAATGCATTCTATCAGAACACAGTGCAATAAAACTCAATATCAACACCAAGGATAAACCCTACAACGACACAGAACACATGGGAGACTAACAACACCCTCCTGAATAATGAATGGGTCAAGGAAGAAATAAAGAAAGAAATAAAACATTCCTGGAACCGAATGACAATGATAAAACAACACAGTCAAAATCTATGGGACACTTAAAAGCAGTCCTAAGAGGGAAGTTTATAGCTCTAAGGGCCTACATTAAAAAAACAGAAAGAGCACAAGATGAATGATCTAACACTGCAGCTAAAAATACTTGAGAGACAACAACAAATGAACCCTAAATGGAGCAGACAAGAAGATCGACAGCCTAATAGACCAATAATACAGGAAGAAATCGAAGATGTAATAAGTAGTCTCCCAACCAAAAAATGCCCAGGCCCAGATGGTTTCACGGCAGAATTCTATAAAATATTTCGAAAAGACTTACAACCAATATTACATGAGATTATTTCTTTAATTGACTAATAGACATAGGAACTGTGAAAAGGATTTATTCCTATTCAGAACCAAATATAATACTAAAGTCTCCTTAACTATGCACTTAAGAACAAAATATATTAATACAGAGCTCTGACATCAGCAATGGATTATTCTAACCAAGGAGATGTTGGCCAGGGGAATCCAAGGCCCCACAAAAGGTAAAGGCCTCCTTGCCTCTAAACTGGATACCTGCAAGAAGAGGGCGAATAAGGCCCTGCTGTCCTGCTGCAAGACCTGATGTTAACATGGGGAAAGATGTAAAATTGAGACCACACATGCAAGTGTATAGATTGGTCATGGTACCATAGAGGTTTACCAAAGGCACTAAACCATAAGCAAATAATGGGTCTTCTTGAGTAAAGCAAGAAAGCTCCACTCTGTCAGCATCCAGCTACACCTCACCTGCCTGGAAATTGTGCAGCAGAGGCAGCCATAGGCCTGCATATCCCAAATCCAATGGGCTATTGGCTCTCTCCTTGGAGGAAAACCATGATGAGCACAAGCTTACACATCCCTTTAATGGTTAGGAGATGTTAATAAGCCACAGTAAGACCTGTCCCCATATTTAACGAAAAAAAATGTAATTCATGGATAACATACACTCCAAACAGATTGTGGTCGTAACCAAATGTAACCTACCATATTAAGTACTGTTTAAACATATACCTAGAAACATCTAATTGCCTTGTGCTTCATTGTAGAATCAAAAGGTTATTCCTGGACAAACCTGTTCAGCCCTGAAAGGAAACAGTCCAGAGTGACCAGGAGTCCAAGACAACAGCATCAGAGAAAGTAGACTGTTTTTCGGCTCCAAATCCACCCTGTGCCCCGTTCTCAAGCCTAGGAACAATCTGTTAGAAAAAAAAAGAAGGGGAAATGGAGAATATAAGGGGGCTGCGATTGTGGTGAGATGGTGAAACTACAGCAATATAGTCTGGACCTCATTTGATCAACGTTGATTGAACATACAAGACCCCCACCACCCTGCTGGATGGTGGATCCATGGGCTTGTGGGGTTTGGGCAAAACTGCCTGAATTGGTTTTACATGAAAGGTGCTGTACGCATAAATTATCACTTATTGCTAAAAAATAAAAAAAAAAACTGAGAGCAGATGCGGACAGTTATGGCAGAATGCAGATCTGGGAATGGGTGGGGTGGGGTTGGAGGAGGAAAGAGAAAGATGCCTGAACTGAATTGAAAATGATGTTTGAAATGAACTCCACAAAGCATCCAATAACCAAATAGATGAGCAAATTGAAACAGTGATACAAAATCACTTGACTTAAAAAAGCCCAGTCCCCAGATGGAATTACAGCATAATCTGACAGGAAATTTTAAAGAAAAATTACAACAAATACTACTTAAATTATTCAAAAAGAATTATTCAAAAACAGCAGAACACTCTCTAATTCCTTCTATGAAGCCAGCATCACTCTAATACCAAAACCAAGTAAAGATATAACAAAAAGAAAACCATATATCCATGTCATTAATGAACACTAATGCAAAAATTCTCAAAAAAAGATACTTGCAAATCACATACAGAAGCACATAAAAAAGATAATCCATGGTGATCAAATCAGAGATGCAGGGATAATTCAACATATATAAATCAATAAATCTCATAAATCATATAAATTGATCAAAGACAAAAATCACATGGTCATCTCAATAGATGCAGAAAAGGCCTTTGATAAAATTCAACATGCATTTATGCTTAACGTTCTAGAGGAAATTGGACTGGAAGGAACATGTGTTAGCATAATTAAAGCTATATACAACAAACCCACAACCTACATCATTCTAAATGAAGAAAAATTGGAAACATTCCCATTAAGGTTGGGAAACAGACAAGGTTATCCACTGTCTCCACTCCTTTTTAATATAGTACTTGAAACTCCTGCTAGAGTAATAAGGTAAGAGAAGGAAATGAAGGGATACTAACTGGAAAAAAAGAGGTCAAATTATCACTATTTGCAGATGATATTATACATAAGAGATCTCAAAATTTTCATCAGAAGACTGTTAGAAACTATCAGTACTTTCAATAAAATGGCAGGTTACAAGGTCAAAATACAAAAAAAAAAATTAGCAGCCTTCTATATATCAATAACAAGCAATCAGAAAAAGCCTTTAAGGAAACTCTCTCATTCACAGTAGCATCAAAATTTTAGGAACAAACTTATCCAAAGACATTACAGATCTCAATTATCAAATTTTTAAATCTTTAAAGAAATAGGTAGAGGAAGACATCAGGAGATGGAAGGACCTATTGTGCTCATGGACTGGTAGAATTAACATTTGTGAAAATGGCAATCTTACAAAAAGCAATTTATAGATTCAATGCAATGCCAATCACAATCCCTACATTTCCTAGCTCTTCACAGAGCTAGGAAAAACCTACTGAAAATCATATGGAATCACTAAGGACCCCAGATAGTCAATGCAATTGTGAGCAAAAAGAGCAGTGTTAGGAGAATCATCATAGGAATTCTCAAAATTATATTACAGTCCTATAGTCATAAAACAGCATGGTATTGGCACAAAAACAGACATGCAAATCAAGGAAATGTTACTTAAGATCCAAGCATGTGTATATGCAATTTCAGCAACCTACTCGATATTTAACAAAGGTGTCAAGAACAAACAAGGAGATTAATACAGTCTCCCGACAAATGGTGCTGACAAAAGTAGATTGCCACCTGTAGAAGAAGAAATTATCTTTCACCTTACACAAAAATCAACTCCATATGGATCAAAGACAAAGATATGAAAAGTAAAACTCTGCGGGATGAAGAGATTGCTCAGTGGTTAAAAGCACTGGATCCACTTGCAGAGGACCTCGGTTTGATTCCCAGCACCTACATGATGGAAAACAACTGTCTGTAATTCCATGGAAATCTGATGTCCTTTGCAGGCATTTACAACATAGGTGAACTTACATAGATACAGACAAAACACATCAAATAAAAATAAATAAAAAAGAAAAGTGAAGCTGTCCAAAGAAAACATAGGTAGCTCCCTGCACGATATAGGTGTAGGAAAGAACTTTCTAAATCATACATCAGTTGCCAAGATATTAAGTTTAACAATCAACAATTGGGATCTCATTAACTAAAAATCTTTTGTACAGGAAAAGAAACAACCAAGGAAGTGATGAGGAAACCCACTGAGTGGGAGAAAATCTTCACCTGCTACACAAATGGCAGAAGAACAATGTTTAGAATATACAAAGAACTCAAAAAACAAAGAAACAAAAAAAAAATCCCATAAAAGATGGGCTAAGGATCTGAACAGAGACTTTTCAAAGGAAGAAATAAAAATGGCTTATAAACACATTAAAAGTGCTCAACATCCTTAACAATTAGAGAAATACAAGTCAAAACCACTTGGAGATTTCATCTTACTGCAGTTACTGGAGAGGATATAGAGAAATGGGAACACTCATTCACTGCTGGAGGGAATGCAAAATCATCCAACCACTATGGAAAGCAGTGTGGAGAACTCTGAAAATACTAAAAATGGATTTATCATATAATCATGTTATACCACTCCTTGGCATAAACTGATGTCTCCACAGGAGCCAGGAAAATGGAAAGAAAGCACAAAGGGAAAGGGAAAGAAAGAGCCTAAGAGAAGGGGATAGTAGGAAACAGATGTTACCAGGGGAAAACGTGGAAAATGGTGGTATTCAACTGTGAAGGGGAGTGAAGGATATACAAGAAATCATGTGAGCAAAGAAGAAGGAACAGGACTCAAGAAGGGGGGATAATAGGGACAGATATTTTCAAGGGGAATATAAGGGTATGTAAACTAGAGAGAGAAGAGAGAGAGAGAGAGAGAGAGAGAGAGAGAGAGAGAGAGAGAGAGAATAAAAAAACCTTAGGTGGCATAAAAGGTCAGAGGGAAATGTACTAACTCAAACACCCCTGAAGAAATATGCATACAATATCTGAACATGAGTACATGTGTATAATTGAGGCTACATAACAAGAAACACGGTTTCAGACTGGTGAAACTTCCCTTCATATTTTGGTCAGAGTACCCCTAGAGACTCCTAAAGTAACACAGGCTATTGCCAATGTCTTTGACTGGTGAAGACAGGATATAATTTGGAAGTAGGAATGGGAGCAATGGATCTTGAAGTGACCTGGAAGCATGCTCCCAGAAGACTCGCTCTCATAATTCTTGAGGATACTATACAAGGTACTAAGGGAGAAAGCCAATCAATGGTCCAATCCGGCTCTAAATTCTAGTAACTGCAATGACTGACAGAGCAAATTTTCTATTGGTACAGTAATGCAACTTTTATCTACTGGTAATGAACAGCTATCTAATTGGACTAGAAGTCCTCTCAATGAAAGGGAACTCATGAATGGTACTATAAATATAAACATGCTGGAGAGGTTATAAAACACAGAGAAAGCCCTATCTCTGTCTTATCTCTAGAAAAATGAAATTGCTTACTCTATACTAAGCATGAATCCTTATATTTACAAATAACTGTACCATATACCACTCATCAAAGAAGCTTCTTTTTTTTTTTTTTTTTTTTTTTGGTGTTTTCGAGACAGGGTCTCCTGTAGCCCCAGCTGTCTTTTAACAACAGGTAGAGGCTACTACAGAATTCCACAACTGGTCACACACAGAGACTATATGTCTAATAGATGCCCAGGCTAAATAATATATCTAAGGTGGAATCTCTACACCTAAGGCTTATGGAACAATCCAGCACTAGGGGCAGAAAGAATCCTAACACATATCTCAACTCTTAACAGTGAAGCTTGCTCGCACAGAAGGCCACAAATGGTAAAGTTTTAGAGAATAAGAGACTGCAGAGTATGTGTCCCTGGATAGGACTCAACCACCCATGGCTCAGATACCATGGTAGAAGAGGACGTGGAAAGATTATAAGAACCAGAGTTGGTTCAGGAACATAAGACAATAGAGATTTTTCAGGGTTCTGGAACTAGCTCATGAACTTACAACAATGGTGACAGCATGCACAAGACCCATGCCTACTCAATCAGACAAAAACAAACAAACAAACAAACAAAAAAAAAGCATAGAGTGGGAAAAATGGGCATTGTGCCCCCATCCTAGCCAAGGAACTACTGGAATGTTACTGTAGGGTGAGGGAGAGTAGATCATTTATACTGATTAGACACCAGTGGATTAACTTGCTTAGGGGGACATCAAAGTAAAAATGCTTGGCCATATAGGACCAAATATATATGACAGAACACCTGAGATCTGGTGGGGGGGGTTGGCCTATGGGAGGTGTGCAGAGCTGAGGGAGTCTAAATTTATTAAGACCTATATATAATGCATAAAAACTCAATAAAAAGTTGGAAAAAATTATCGACCTGCTATAGCACTAATCAATCAAAATATGCTATTTAAAATATTAAAATACTGGTGAATTTAGAAGAAATAATACCTCATTATGGGAATTACTATTTCCTCAAAGAAAAGTTCCAGAAGAAAGGATTTAGAATCATAAAACATCATGATGACATGGTTGACATGTCATGCTGACATGAAAACATTACTAAAACGCAGTGTTATTTTACTTCTATTTTGATTCTTGCAAATTTTTTTTCAGAGATTTGCTGTTTTTTATTGTTTCATAATTGCAGTTTTGTTTATCTGGCAGCTGAGAGGCCATGATTAGTTTTGCTTTAAAATTAATGCTTACAGAAACAAGAGTGCAACTGTAATGTCTATAAACCAGGACAGATATGAAAAGACTATCCATTAAAGCACACAGAATCAAGAAGGGATCACTTTGTAATCACTCTGACTTGTTATTTTATACCTATAAACCCAAGTCTGGGTAACTTACAGAACTATAATTTCACCCATGTTGTGTATCTAGCTGAAGCCCACACAGCTGAGACCACAGTAAAATTTTACCACAGTAAAAAATACACAGTAAAAATTAGCATATTGAATTTCACCTCACAAAACTAGCATATCATTTTTAAAACATGCAAAGGTTTTGAAAGTAAACATAAATAAATCAAAATGCTTCTTTTCCTTTTTTCAGTTACATGATATCATCCTCCCCTATCGGGCACTGTGATTTTTTTTCAAATGCATTTATGTTTTTTAACCTGTTAGAAAGCTGTGACCCCATGAAGCACCTAAATCTCTGGAACTTAATATTCCTAACAGTACTATTCTACTCCTCTAATCTGCGCTCCAATATACTTATAAATAGGTGTCATTTCACTTTAAATTCATAAACATCTCAATATATTTGAACTCAGATAACTAATTTACATTTGCAGCATTATTAATCTTAAAAAGCAAAGAAAGAGCCACAAATTATATCAAATGGAAAAAGAAGTAAATGATAAAAGTATGAATAGGTGGTAAATGAGACTTTTTATACACTTTTTGTTTTGTGTTTACTTTGAAAGATAAAATTATTTTCTTAAATATAAAAATTAAGCATTTTTAACCAAAAATATAGGTCTTTAGAGGTAAATTATTTTTGAAAATTCTATTTTCCATGTTAACTTTTGGCATATTGTAGTGGAAAGAAGTTGAACTTTAAAAATGATCTCAGTGAATCATCTTCCATCTTAGAGCTAATGAATTCTCTCTTCCAAGAACTCTAGGATCCATGGCAATCTTGAGCTCTTGATGTATACTATTTGCAAAAACAGTATTTAATCCTGCTTCCCTAAATCACAGACACTTATTCAACAAAGTCCACAGTTGTCCTATTTCCCATGGAAATATAAAAAACAAAATATAAAGTGATGAGCAAATATCATATAGTAGTAAGTACTATGCATAATACTGAAAATAAAATCATACCACTATTATTGGATTGTTGGGTATTTTAATGATAAGGCATGACCATTCAAAGGACATGAAAGGTGTATGATAGGGAGAGTGACTAAAAACATTGTACATATAGAAACAAGCCTAGACATTCAGAGAAAGTGACCAGTATTTATGGAGATATGGAGTGATGGCAAGAGGATATGAAATTAGTTAATAAAAGAAAAGAAGTTTTTCAAACACAAGAGAATAACTTCAACTATATCTTCGAGAGACTGGAAGTCAGTAAAAATGACTGAATTACTTATTCTCCAAAAGACCATTGGGCTCTGATGGTATGGTGGTTTGTTTTAAAGGTGAAGACTGTTACTTCTAAGACAGTTGCTATGCTCAACTGTCTGAGAGATGATACATAAACTCCACAGCCTAAGAGCAGAGCTAGAACAATGGATGAAATTCAGAGCATGAGACAGGCATAGTGGCTAATGATTGCACTTGGGAGACAGGTGCAGGAGGATCAGAGAGCCAGAAAAGCAAGGCCACTCTTGGATAAACAGTGAACTCAAGGTCAGCTTGGGATATAAGCTGTAAAGAAAAAAATGAAGGAATATAGATGGAATGAAGGAAGGAAGGAAAGAAAGAACGGAGGAACAAAGGAACAAAGGAAGGAAGAATTCTGAGCATGATTTAAGAGTTAAAATTAGTACAACTTTTTAATGAATCAAAGGTCAGGTTTTGAGAAAGAAGAGAGTTATTTTTCTGAAGCAAGCAGCAATGTGCTTACAGAACCATAGAAGTAAGAAAGAACAGTGAATGTGAGAAGATCGGAAGGAAGACTTAAAGGCATTACCCTTTGAGCATATTAAATAGATGCTTAAAATCCAGCAACAAGTTGGATACAATAGTTTAGAGTTCTAAGAATTAATCAGGATTAGAAACACACACACATCACACACACATACACACACCACGTACACATACACACACACACATATATATAATGTGTATATATATATATATATATATATATAATGTGTGTGCGTGTGTACATATATATATGCATATGTTGAAGCAATACAAATTGGAGGGAACAACAACAACAAAAGAACTGGGACAAAGACCTGACTGAAACAGTAAAGTTCTCCCCCAAACAATAATCCTCTCCTTTGGAAAACTTTAAAAAGAATCAGGAAAAGATACAAGACATGTATGGCAGAATGCATGAACTCGGATGGGGTGGAGGGCATGGAAAGGGAAATGAGTCTAAATTGGAATGAGAAATGATGTATGAAATGCACAAAACTTCCATAAAAATATTGAAAAAAATGCTAGTGGGACAATTAACAAAATCTGTGTAAGTTCTGTAAAATTATCAATAGCATTGCAGCAATGTTTATTTCCTGGTTTTCTACTTATATTAGAGTTCTATTAGATGTCAATGTTTGAGCCAGGTATGGTGTCACATACTTATAATCCCAGTTCCTCAATGGGTGGAACAGGAGGTCTATGAGTTCAAGGCCAGCTAATGTTACAAAGCAAAACCACATCATACACACACACACACACACACACACAGACACACACACAGACACACACACACACAAACACACAAGTGAATACAAATGAGTGTTAACTTTTTTTTAAAAAATTTATTTATTTTTGTGTGTGTATGAATGTACTGTCTGCATGTAGGTTTGTGCACCCGTGTCGTGCAATGCTGCAGAGGTCAGAAGAGAGCATCGGATTCCCCTGGAACTGGAGTTAAAGACAGTTCTCAGCCGCCATGTGGGTGCTGGGGATCGAACCCGTGTCCTCTGCAAGAGCAATCGGCACTCTTAACCGCTAGACCATCTCTTCAGCCCCAAGTGTTAACTTTTGAGGGAGCTGGATGAAGGATACATAAGAGCACTGGCTGCTTGGTGTCAAACCCCGGTTCTCTGGAATAGCAGCCAGTGCTCTTAACTACTGAGCCATGTCTCCAGACCCACATAGTTTTTATTTTTATTTTTTGGTTTTTTTAGTACAATTATTTTTATTTACATATATTCACCTTAATTTTGTGATTTATTTTTACTTTTTTATTGTGATTTTTAGCACTAGAAGTTCAACTGGGTGTTTTACATTTTTTTTAGGGCACAGGTGAAGGTATAATGGGACTGTAGAAGATTAATAGATAAAAGATGGAAAACCTGGCCAGGTGTGGTGGTGCACGCCTTTAATCCCAGCAATCTAGAGGCAGAGGCAGGCAGATCTCTGTAAGTTCAAAGCCAGCCTGATCTACAGAGTGAGCTCCAGACCAGCTGGGACTAAAGGGTGACCTTACCTCAAAAGGACCAAAAAAAAAAAAGATGGAAAACCCCTTGATGCCTGGTAGTGGGAAGGGTCCAATGCTTGCCCAAGACAATATTTGTAGTCTAGACCATAGCTGGCCATCGAGGGAGGTAGAAAGTCCATTCTAGAGAATCAGTTCCTGTATTAGTCACTTTTCTGTTGCTGTGATAAAACACCATGACCAAGTAACTTATCAAAGGAAGAGTTTATTTGAGCTTACAATTGATGGTTCCAGGGAATTAGAGTCCATTCTGGTGGGAGGCATGGCGGCTGGAGCTGGAGCAGCAAGCCGAGGGTCACATCTTGCAATGAGCACAGGAAGTCAAGAGAGAGCACGCGCGACTGGAGACCTCGAGGCTTGTTAAACTCACTAAGCCTGCCCCCAGTGACATACTTCCTCTAGCACGGCCACACCTTTTAAGACCTCCAAAAACAGTGCCACCAACTGGAGACAAATGTCTGAATACTTAAAGCTTATGGGGGACACTCATTCAAACCACCACAGTTCCCCAATACTAAAACCTGCAAAGGACAGAAATATCCCCCTTCCTAGCGTAAGTCAAAAGCCACTGCCATGCACAGACCAGGACCTCAGGTTAAGGTGTTATGAGGAATGTTAGCTAACTACTCAGAGAAGACTGAAACTGCTGCCCAACATGGAAAATTCCTCCATCCTCTGATCTTCACCACAATCAGTCCACTTCCCTCTCCCCAAACAAGAGTAATGTGGAACTGTAGTTAACAGTTGGGGAATCAAAGCTTCAGGCCCACAGGAGGGTGCAAAGATTACAGTTCCAGCTCACTGGATGGGACTACAGCTTCAAGCTCATTGGAGGAGACCACAACTCCAGATTCACAGGAGGAATCCACAACCCCAGCTCAGAGGAGGGGACTGTACTCTGGCTCATGAGAGGGGATCACAGAACTAGCTCACAGGGTTGGACCACAACTCTGGCTCATGGGAGTATTTTTACTTCTTGAAGTGCTCCTATACAAATATCCATAGTTGCTAGACTAATCTGCATTCCCCCGTCAATGTGTTTCCCTGATGAATAAGGATGTTGGATGTTTTGCATGTAATTATTAGTTATTTGTATTTCTTTTGAAAGCTGAATGTTCCATTCATTTGCCCATTTATTGATTGGATGATTTGTTCTTTTCTGTTTACGTCCTCTGAGTTCATTATAATTACGTGTCAATATTATCATATTTGTAATTACTGTCACACTGTACCTTTACATTGGAAATGGAAGAGAAGCTGTAAAATAGCCTGGTGGGGATGAAAATATTTTGAGAAACATGTGTCCCTCAATATACCAGACTTTTGAAACAGTGTATCCCAAGAAATTGGAATCCTCCCAGAAATCTCATGCTGGGAAAAGAGGAAGCCTAAAAAGCCTGGTGCCAGTCAGAGGAGGAACTTGCCTTCCAGAAAGAGATTTCAGTGTTGACAACTTGTCAGACCACCTTACTGGAGATTCTGGAGCCCAGGCAATGATGGGCAGGGCCATGCCCTGACTACAGAATGCTTAGATGTACATAACTCCCTTCCTCAATTCAACCTCACTGCAGGATTCTAAACATGGACTTAAGGAGTTCAGTAGATCTCCTTGTCGCTGTTCTCAACGTCACATTGAATAAATCTCCTATTTTCTTTTTCACTATTAAAAAAAAAGTGACTTGCCGGGTGCGCTGGCACACACCTTTAATCCTATCACTCAGGGAGGCAGAGGCAGGTGGATCTTTGCAAGTTCAAGGCCAGCCTGGTCTACGGAGTGAGTTCCAGAACAGCTGGAACTACAGGGAGACTCTGTCTCCAAAAGACAAAAAAAAAAGGGGGGGGGGACTTCTGGTGTTTCACAGAGGTGTTTTGTGTTGCTATGATTGTTTTGTGATTCAGGTTTCAGGCACTTTAGTAAGACAAGGGCAAACAGAAAAACAATAGAAAACAGCGAAGATTGAAGCAAAGATTACCTAACAAAGCTTGGTGTCAGAAAATGGGTTATGGGTAAAAGAAGTGCAGTCCAGGTAAAGTATATTCTGCAATCATTTTTTTTAATAAATTTAGGATATGATTTTGCAAGGTTCTGACAGAAGTCTCCTAGATTCTTATTTGTCAGTTATTTTTATGTAATGATGATAGAACATTTTTACTAACTTCAATTAGGAAGGGGTAGTTACCTTCCTGGAACTATTGTAGTAATGCCTACAATAAAGGGATCAGTAAGCCCCACTCCAGCATTCACACAAAAGTGCAGAAGGTATCAAACAGGGCACCTGATATGGTCACTCTGTTTGTCCTTACCTTAGCTACCCTTTAAGAATCAGAATGTGCTATTGTTACTCCTATTTGTCAATAGATTGAAAGTTTAAAATGTAACTAAAAACAGAGTGAATGTTGATACTGCTGGCTTGGAACCATGGGTGACAAATTAATCTTCTATGGAATAAACTAGATCCAAATTCTGAAGTTTTAAGAATGGCTGTTCCCTAGGAAATAGGATTACAGAATCAGCCTGGAAGAAAATGTGGGGAGAAGATATCTCACTTTTCTCCATAACAAAATAATGACAAAATACCTTTCATATGTTTGATGTTTCTTCAGTAATCATGAAAATTATCTCATCTATCATTTAAAGCATGAGTTAGGATGAATATATGACTCTGTAGAGGAAAAAGAAGTGATTATATTCTTGACAATATAATTTTGATTTCATTAAAAGAATTCTGTAAGAGTAACTGCCTGATGCATCAAAGGAGTTAAAACTATATTGTAACCAGTTCAGTTACTCAAGACACCTAGGAAAACAAATATATATATACATATATATGTATATATATTCATAACTTATATCTCCTTGCTCCCCAAAAAAGGTAAAACATAAGTGGTGGTTTAGTTCTGAGTTTATGTGGGAGTTTTGTCTTCTGTTTCCTCCATTCTGGTCCATTGATCTTCTTCTTTCAGCCTCACATTCACACTCATCGCGATGCCAGCTGAGTTGCTAATAGACTCTGAGTCTCTGTTCACAGGCTTTGGAGTTCGGAGGACACTTAGATACTCTACCACATCTATTTGAATAAGCAATCTGAATCCTTTCCCAATTTACCCAGCAGGACACAACCCATAATGATAATTTTATTAGTTTCTATGTTTGTGGAAGACCTTGTATTGTAAATTCTTGGTTTAGTTGCTAGAATGGCTGGGTATATGGCAGGAGACATAATGAAAAATAGAGGTGTACTCTTCTCTCTTTTTGTTTAGTATGAAGCATAACAACACTAATATAAAAGTGTGACTGAAGACAACAATGGAAAATAAAACACTGGGGTAAAAACTGGACATTGAATAGGAGAAGCAATCTCTTTTACTCTGTATAAAAAAAATGAAAGGGGGGGAGCTGGAGAGATGGCTCAGTGGTTACAAGCCCTGGCCCATCTTGCAGAGGATGCTCTTGCAGAGGACCAGGGTTCAAATCCCAGTTCTCACAGGACCATCTTTAACTCCAGTTCCAGGGGAATCCAATCTCCTCTTGTGACCTCCATGGCCAGTACAGGACACAGGACATACGTGCACTTACAAACATGCAGACAATAAGCTCATACACATAACATTTAAAAAAAATGGAAAGAACAAAAATATGTTATTCACTGATAAGTGTTTGTAGCTTTTATTTTTACTTAAAAACAATAATAAATAGTTGTGATGTAATATAGTACCCCTGCTCAAGGGATCCGAGGCAAACCACATAGGTGGTTTTGGCACACAGACCCTCAGATAACAATAGTCAGTTTCTGTGGCCATAGACATCTTATAGCTATAGATATCTTGGAGTTCCAAATCTAAGATATATTCTCATTCAGCTGAATAGCAGCTTTGTGCTAGCTGTTTACACAGAGCCTCAGTTCCCTCTGTGACACTCGGGCCTTTCTGGAAGATAGCTTAAGCTGCTGTGGTGAAATGAGTGCTTGTGTCTATTGTAACTGGAAATCCTAACCTCATGGTAGTTAATCTTGGTCTTTAACTTCACCAGAAGTGAAGGGGCCCAAAGGAGAGTCTAAGAAATAGCTTTGATGTTTGCATCTTTGCCATTATGTCTCATTGGAAATTCCATTTGGTGGCAGTGACAGTGCTAGGGCTACTGCTGCTACTGTTGCAATCCTTCCCTAACATCAGGACCCAGCTTCTTCATGCTTGACACATGGAATGAAGACTTCATGCCAGGGTGGGCCTGCTGAGGCATCCATATTCATAGACTAACTAGCTATCTGCTTCACAGGCTCTCCAGTATGAAGGTACCCATCACTGAACTACCCACACCATATTATGCAAGCCAAGCTAATAATCTGATGTCTAATTCTGGCTTCTGCAGGCATTGCGTGCATGTAGTTAGTACCCTTACATGTAGTTAGTACACTTAGATATAAACAAACAAAACATACACATAAAATAAAAATAAAACAAAAACTTTTAAATATTTTAATATGATCAAAATTCATTTTATGCATTCAATGCTGTCTTTATGAAACCTATCTCTATGTACAATGGATATATACCAATAAAAATTAAAAACCAGAAAGATAATATTTAAGCTACACTTTCAAATATTCCATGATAAACTTATAGGGGCAAGTTTTAAAGTGGGCAAGGTTAATCCAATAGTGCATTCTGTGAGGTGGCAAGGAACTTTAGAAGCAAACAAAAAGAAAGCAGAATTCAGAATTAGGCATAGCAGTATTCTTTAGTTTAAAATGGTCCTAAAATGTCCAAGATTCTAAACATGACTCTTGTTATTGCTACAAACAGAAATCAGAGTAATCTGATACTAAAAATGTATAGCACTACCAGGAGAATCTTCTAATTCCCTGTGAATTATCTGCAAAGAATTCTGAAAAGTACAGACCAAGGATGCAGGAACACTTGTGAATAGTAGACAAATTCTAGGTCAGAGACCCAGATAAACCCAGCTATCTAAGTTCTAAATTATAGCTCTTCCTTGCCTCAAATTCCCAAAGCCAATTCCCTTAGTCAAATGATCTAATTATTTCAGAAGATAACATCACGTCATCCATTAGAAGCACTTGTAAGAGATTCCTCTTCCAAGACAGAAAACAAACAAACAAAAACAAAGAAAATTTCATTTCTTACATTTTTCTTTAATTTCATTTTAATATTTTTTTTTGCTAAATGAAACTTAAAACGATGCAGAACCTCTCCCTCAGGATTTTCGACGAACAATGACATGTTTTAAATTTGCCAGAAACTCAACTAAAGAATAAGCTAAATTTTCCTGTCCAAAATAGAAATCATCACTTGGTGTCCAGGGTCAAACTGTACTGGCAGCTCATACAGTCTGGAAACTATTTATTCATCATCAATTATCTGTTATTCCTTAATCTAAATACCTAGACTAGGAAACTACAAAAGAAAAAGGCTTGCTTTTAAGTCTAACATTTTAGTACAAGAGCTAGTGTTAGGTTTTTTTGGAGAATAAAAAAGAAGTTTAGAGTTAAGAAGAACCAGAACCAGACGTTGGGACAGGCTGGCAGGGAGAGGGATAGAAATCCAGTCTTCACTAGAAGCACAAGCTCTGCCAGCCTGGGGGGGAGGGGGGGATTAGGATCTTTTTAGTGACTTTGGGCCCAGTCTGCATGTTTTTGATGCTGAGGCAGGCTGGGAATCTTCGCATAGGTAAAGTCTTTTGTTAAGATGATTTCCTAGGCCCAGCAAGCTAGTATCTTCCTGAATACAGGCTGGTTAGGAACATCACACCCAAACCTTCTATCTGTGGATGTCCTGCTGATAAATCCTTTAGTGAAGCCAGATTGTCAATCTCACACCAATTGATTGGGGATTTTATAACCCAGGAAGTTAATGGCTCCTCTGCTGTTCACAAATCCTAACAGATAGTAAGTGTAGGAATGTAGGAGGCACTAGCCAAGTGAGTAAAAGGCCAAAAAAAAAAAAAAAAAAAGGGACAAGTGAGTGGTTGCAAAGGTACAAGAGGAGGCAAGACAGCTTTTCCTAACAGTAGATTAACTGCCCAAAAGCCATACCCAGAGCTGTCTATCCTAGGCTATGCTAAAAATCTCATCAAGTTGACAAGATTAACCATGAGAGGGTGAAATATCTCAGGACCTATGTCAATGAGTCACTACTTGTAGAGGCAAGGAGCTACAAGGAATTCAGGCGTCAAGGAACGCTCGACTGTTTTTAAAGGCTTTAATGAGATAGTAACCAAAGTTCATTTTTGTGTTTTGAAATTCCTAATGTCTTGAAGTAAACCTCTACATAAACATATCTGACTAAAAATATCATAATATGAATATCATATTGTTTTTTTTCCTCTAATGAGTGAATGTACCTGACACTTCTGCCTTGAAGTCTTGACTTCATCCATTTCTCTCCTGTTTCCCTGTGTAGCATATTATTCTGTGATCTCTGAGGATCACACAGTAGTTTTGTATGACTAACTTTACTAACAGGATGAGTTATTTCAATTCTGTCTGCCAACTACCTTCATGACAAAATTAGAATAAGCTCCTATTTCCTGAAGAGAGAGCAAGCATAAGTAGGAATATAACTTGTGAGATTTGAATATCTAAAAGAGGATTTTCTTCTAATCTCTAGTAAAATCATGTTTCATTACCCTTCGAAATCTGCACTGCATAATATAGGGACTTACATCCAGCTTAGCCTTTTCTGTTTATAAATATCAACTTAATGGGGAGTTTTTCTGTGAAATTTCATGCATTTTTCTGCTTATAGTGCTGCAAACTAAGGTGTGGGTACTTTTTGATGGAAAAGTCAATTTAAGGTCACAGATGTTTAATCTTGAACTCACAGGACATCTTAGTATCACATGTTCAGTCCTTTAGCTTAATAATCATGAAGATTATAATAATACAATTAAACTAACAGCTTGGAAGAGCTTTACAACATACCATTTTATTTAATGAAAGAAACCTTGAAAATTATTAATATTATATTTCACCATTAACATTATTTCAACATTAATATTATATTTCACCCAGAAATCTAAACTACAAATGCAGACACTCACAATGCCACTAAATCTCTTAGACAATTTTACTAGGCCTAGGGAATTATTATGTATGAACTCAAACAAAATAACTAAGCTTATACATTATAAAGTATCACATATACAATTCCAATAACTAGTCAGTATGCTACACTAGAATGTGATCCTGGAACTCTCTCCACTTGCTTCATACAAAACAAGATTCTCCTTTATATTTTGACCACAGCAGAAGGACTAATGTGCCACCACTAAAGTGGAATGTTGTATGTGTTTGTGTTTGTGTTTGTGTGTGTGTGTGTGTGTGTGTGTGTGTGTGTGTGTATAGATGTAGATTATATAGATAGATAAATATCTACCTGACAATTTGGGCAATGTGTTTTTACTTCCACAAAATTTGCATACCCAGACTAAATCTAGGACTCACCCAACCTTAAGTTATAATGAATTTCCAGCATCAACGTTCTCAAGGGCTTCATGGCAAAAAGGGTCTTCTTGTATTTGTTCTTGCTCTTAAGAATCTACTGTATACTTCGTGTTCATCTCTGTGATTTGAGCCTGGAATAATGATATCCTTTCTTCCAAGTTCCCATTTAATAATGATCTTTTGTTATTCAAGTGTACCTAAAATTCCTTCCATGCAGGTATAAACAATGTCTTCCTCCCCCTCCCAATGATCTCAATGACAAACCAAACTGCAATAGGGGGAATCAATGATTTTATTTGTCTTACAAAGCAATGGGTTAGAGTTTACTTACATGAGTGTGGGTGCTCCCCCACTAGGATCACACTGGAAAGTCTCCATCCAGTAATGGGTGGTGGCTTCCTGGTAACTGAATAAAATGGCTAGAGAACCTCCATAAGCTTCCCCAGCCAATATCCTTTATCACCCAAGCTATGTATAACTAGGCCCACTGGTTAGTTGGGATGTGGGGCTGGACTCTCTGGCAAGGGTCATATGAGTCTACTTGTAGCTCTTTTCCTTGCTGGCCATGTGTTCATGTTAATAAGCTCAGCTATAATGATCTTAGGTAAGCAGGTGCAACTGAACTTGGGAAAATGGCTGACTCATGGAGACAGTCCTATGCAACTCCAAGCTTAGATCTTCTTGTGTCTTCAGATTAAGAAGGTCAAGAATTTTAAGAAGAATTATTGTATTCATTGTGTGTAGGGGGTGGGGCTCACATACCATGATGAAGTATGCGGAGGTCAGAGGAAAATCTGCAGGGGATGATACTCTCCTTCTACTATGGAGGCCTAGAGATCAACTTTGGGTCATCAAACTTGGCATCAGGTATCCTTACCTCCTGAGTCAAGATCCAAACTTTTGATGACTAGACACAAAGGGTCTATGTTCCTATGCAGATTAAATAATCTTCAAAAGAATCAGAACTTATTTACCATTAACCCTTAAGGTAAGTGAACAAATATTCAGAGGAAGAAATTGAGGCAGATTAAAAGAGAGGTAAAATTGAGTAGTAGTGGGAGGGAGAGCATATCTTTGCCTCTGATTTCTGTCATATAAGCTAAGGCTTATGGAGCCATGTTGGTGGCCCCAAATGTGTGAATGTGTGAATGTGTGAGTTCAGCCACTGGAGACTAGTCAACCTATTTAGCACTGTTCCTTTAAGAAAGCTCTCTCTCTCTCTCTCTCTCTCTCTCTCTCTCTCTCTCTCTCTCTCCCAGTAGTCATCAGTTGCCAATAATTCCTCCACTAAAGTTAGAGCTTCCATTTGCCCCACTTCCATGCTGGATTTTAAATGTTCTTTGAACAATAACTCTCTTTAGAAGATTCTGCATACTCTTGAGTATATATAACTGTCATTTTCATAAGCATACATATGTGTCTCTCATTCAATGTGGATAGGAGAACGTTCACAAGATTCCACTTCTAGATGAAAAAGTACATGCAAAGGTTGCTTAGAAAGGAAGAATCCTTAAAAGCAAGATGTGCTCTTTAGATAATGCAGGAATATGATGCCCTTTGCACAATCCTAAAAGCAGGGCTGCAGGCAGGTCTTGGCAAGTGGGGGCTGGCTTGACCCCCAGCCTTTGCAGGTTGTCAGGACAAAAAGCCAGCTCCCTTAATGCTCCAGCCAAATGAAATATTGGGCCCACAGCTCCCCCTTTCTTTTTATTAAAACAGGAAATGCCATCATATTCCTTGAGGGGATGTTCAGGAATGACCTGATACTGAACCAGGACATTCTAGGCTGCAATCTCAGTGAAATTATTTTGTTTTTTGCCAAACTGGAGCATTCCTAGGGCAAAAATCAGTCCCAGAAAAGGGGGCATCCAGGTGGCCAGAGGGTTGGGGAACCAAGAGAAAGATAATGGGGGGAGGGGTGCTTTGCCATTAACTCAGACTCACTGACATGAAAGCAACATTTCCCTCCCCCAAAACATACAGGTAATCATTTGT
The DNA here is from genome assembly GCA_009823505.1 of Rhizomys pruinosus. Lineage (NCBI taxonomy): Eukaryota > Metazoa > Chordata > Mammalia > Rodentia > Spalacidae > Rhizomys > Rhizomys pruinosus. The sequence continues at coordinate 3,488,020 of VZQC01011251.1, forward strand.
ACCCAATTTAACACATATGATGATTTCAGTTGGACCCCAAAGTCTGAAGTCTGGCTGGAAAGTCCTGTACATATAGGTTGATGGAATAAAGTCCAGTCTGTAATATTTGAGTTTTACAACTATCTCCTTAATTTTTGACGTGTTTCCTCTTTCTTGAGTAGCCCCTACGCTTTGGAAAGGAAGGGGAGGAGTGGGTGAAAAGTAGAGCAGTCAGTTCTTTTCTTGAAGTGACACTTTGGACTTTCAGGTCTTTCCTTCCAACAGGTTGGCAGCTCTTCCAGAGGTATCTTTTGTAATTCTACTGATGAAATATAAATAGTAAAAGCACAGGCACTTAACCATACATTGATTATTATAATAGGTTGTATTGTAGTCACAGGGATAGATGGTTAGAAATACAATTATCCTTTACATTAGAGTGTTTTTTCTAGAAATAACAGTGTCTATCATAAGTGCATTTTAGTAGATAAATGGATGAAGGCTAATTGAGGTCCTTTTAAGAATAAAATATTTTAGTTCCTTCATATCAAATATGAAAAATAAAATAATGCACCAATATATGGATTAGGGGTATTAGTTTAGAGGTTCATTTGATATTTAGGGAATTTACCCATGGTCCTTCTATATTTGTGTAGCATTGATAGCTTTATTAGACCTGACTTTTGGCTATGATTAAAGACATCTGTTGTTTTTGTTTGTTTTTGTTATTTTTACTGACACCAGTTGGTTGCTTAGGGGAGGATCCAGCCAGGTAGAACTGTTCATTTTTAGTAAGATTTTTTTCAGTAAAGAAAGCTATTCTTGATTGATCTGAGTGGTTTATATCCAATTTTGAACAGTTCTTGATTTTAGTATACCTTTTCCAGATTTTAAAGCTCCTTTTGAGGCATTTAGTATAGTACCTGCATTTGACATTTTTTAATTGATGTTTTTGGGGGAAAAAAAGATATCCCTCCAAAAGATCTCATATCTATTAGTCAAAGGAAGAAGTTAACCATGTCCAGTAAGGAGTTACTGTTATAATTGACTCCTGTCCCAGAGAGATGCTGAGTAAAGAGCTTTTTACTTGACTGTATCCTGGAGGGAGTCATATTAATTTCTCCTCTTTTGTATTAGGAGAATAGGTAAGACTTTTACATTTTTAATTGATGATCTAAAAGACAGTTGTACTACATACCCAAACAGGAACCAGTAATTTAAAAGACAGTTGTAATACATACACAGGAACCAAGTTTTACAGGGCCATTGTTGATTAAAGATGTGAAACCCAGTCTTTTAGGGCCAAGCTATTTTGTAGACAAAAGGAAATGTTATAGGTAACATACAAAACATAAAGACATAGTGAACATTTGTGTACATCAATCCCAAGGCTATCAGCAGAAATGCAGTATAAGTTAGGAGTATGAAATATTAATAAGAACTTGTATTTTCAATTGGTGTGTGTTACTAATCTTTTAAGTTAATAGCATATGACCAAATTTATACCTTAATATAGGTATTTTAAAATTTTAATACCAAATAATGTGTAAATAAAGTTTGGATAAAAATTAAACATTAATTAGATAAATTTTGACTAGACCTACATTGTGTTTTTAAATTATTTGATTAAGCTATGACCCTAGAGAAATATGTTTGTGTATAAAATTTTAACTTCTGTTTATCACAACACCTAGATACATTATTTTAAAGTATAAACTCTACAAAGTGGGTTTTACAATTAATATTAAACTGTAACTTATAGAATCCATATCAGGTGTTGACAGATTGTAACAAGTAGATGGCAATATATGCCAGTAAAACTCTGAATTGTTATTATATATTTATAATTTTTACTTACCCTTAATAAATAAATTTATCTGTTAGATGTTTGATTATATTAACAGACAAGAGTTTGAGAGAAAAAGGGTTAGCTTTACCCTAGAGTTAGCCTTTACTGAATTTAAACAGTAAGTTTATTTAAGCAGTCATGGCAAGTTAATTTCAAAACTAAAACCTTAGAGTAAGTATCCATACCTGGGTTTTTAATAACCAATAATTATTAAGGAACAATTTATTGCTGTTAGAGCTCTTTCTCAGACTGGGTTGGCCTAAAAGTTTCCATATAAATTTGTCTGTCTCTTCTTCCAGAGTGCTGAAATTTTAAAAAATTGTGTTATTTTAGGTTGATTTTAAAAGGCTATTCAAGATAACGATGATTTAGGATGAATTTTTACTTAAAGATGTCTTAAGGTACCCATGTTTTAGATTAAAATTTTTATATCTTGATGGAGCATGCTGAGATATAATTTAACTTAACAGATTTTGTTTATCAAAAATTCAGTTTTTTTTGAATGGCCATATTATTAAAAATTATCTCAAGATAAAAAATGATATACAAAGGACAGGACAATTAAAAACAATTTAGAATAAGCACAATAAAGTCTGAAGGTAATCATTTTGAACACATTATATTTGTCTATTTTTAAGAGGCCTGTTTAAGAGAGAAAGCATTTGTCAATAAATTTTTGATACAGAAGGGTTAGAATTAAATCCTTGGAAGTTTGAAGAGTAATTAGAAGTGACCTGGAAAAGAATGCTTTACATGTTTAAACAGGAAATTAAGTAAAGGAATTCCCTTAGCATTGACAGATAAGTTTGTTTGAGGTAGTGAGAAGGAAGCTTTTCTTCTTAGAGCAGGGATGGAATTCTGAAGAAAAATTTTGAAGTTTTAGAAAAAATTTGTAGCAAGTTTGGGATTTGAACTGTTAGCCTTCTGGTCTTAAATCTGCCTTTTTTTTTTTTTTTTTTTTTTTTGGTCTTTCGAGACAGGGCTCCTTGTAGCCCCAGCTGTCCTGAGAACTCACTCTGTAGACCAGGATGGCCTTGAACTCACAAAGATCTGCCTCCTTCGCCTCCCAAGTGCTAGTATTAAAGGCGTGTACCACCCGCCCAGCCTTAAAAACAATGAGTCAAATAATTTTAGTTGCTGTTAGAGGAGGGCAAGAGAAAGTGTGTGGAGACAAAGAGATGGCAGGTCTCCAACCCTGGAGGCTAGGCAGGGGTGGTTTGGCCTTGAGAGCGGTTCCCACCCTGAGGCAGATAAGTTGTTCTAGGTTGGAGCCAACTTCCCTGCCCCTCCCTCAGCCCAGACTTGGCAGTCTCGGTCCCATTCCATGCCACTGGTGTTTACTTGCCTTGTGTCCTGAGGGCCCGCACTCTGGGACAGTGGGGTCTGGCTGGGGGCAGGGTGAAAAGGGGAAATTGCCTGAGCCAGAAGTAGCAGCCTGGACCCGGCAGCCGTGCCACAGCTGGGCTTGGCCTCAGTTCCCTTGGTCTATGAGTCTATCTGATGTGTGTGGGGAATTACTCATAACAGGAAAGGAAAGAGATGCTTATGAATAAAGTGGGTCTTTCATGAAGGTGAACCAAAATTAAAAATTAGGAAAAAAAGAGTCTAATTCAAATGGAGGGCACAGCTGCCCAAGATCTGAAAGTGTCACTCCTCATTTTTCTTTTTAGGAACAAGGGCACAGTACACCATTACCCTAGTCCATCCAGGAAAGGGGAGAGTTTACCTTTGTTTTTTTTTTTTTTTCATGAAAATGATGAAGTCATTTTTATTTCAGTACTTGACGAAATACCCCATAAAATCCAAAACTTCTACCATTGTAGAAAAATAGTTCTCTACAAGTGGTATGTTCTGTCTTCATCACCAGTAGCAAATATATTAGGCAGAAGCATCTAACTTCAGTAGCCTTAGAAGGAAATCAAAGGACACCACAAGCTATACATTCACTAGTATCATAATTCACAGAAGTTTCATCTTTTCACCCATTTGATAAATACACAAGGTTTATAATTTAATCATTTAAATTAGCATTCAACAAATATACATGTGATTTAATGATATTTTTTTTTTTAGTCTTCTGAAGGTCCAGTCTCCTCTCATTGCACTTCATGTACCTAGCCCCACAGGATTTCAGGTAGCCCCATGTTGTGTGCCATCTGTGGGGCAGTAGAGTTACTGGCCATCCACACATGTGGGTCAGGGTTCCCAGTGTGTGTGACACCAGCGCCAGCCTCCAGGCCCATGTAAAGCTGTTTCACTTGTATGCCACCGAGCCACAGTTTGGGGGAGGGAGGAGGGAAAGGACTTAGTGGCAGGTAAACCCAGCAGCTCAAAAGACATGGGAGTTGGCCAAAGGAGACCAAAACTCACTTATTTGCAGGAGTTTGGGGTCTTATATACTGGCATTTGGCGGGCTTTTGGCAAGAATGGGGTTGAGGGAGTGCACAGGAAATTCACAGTGTACTTTGTACAAAAGGCTGTATTTCTGTGAGCCAACTGAGGTCCCAGCTGGTTCTCAAAACCAAGATGTTCTTTAGGTAATGCAGGAATGTGACACACTTTGCCGGAATCCTCAAAGCAGGGCTGCAGGGCTCTTCTTATCAGTTGGCAAGCAGGGACTGACTTGATTCCCCAGCCTTTGCAGGTTGTCAGGGCAAAAAGCCAGCTCCCTTAAAAATCCAGCCAAATGAAATATCAGGCCCCACACTCCCTGAGGGAAGTCAAGGCAAGAATTTAGGGCAGGAACTTCGACGTAGGAGCAGACGTACAGACGATGGAGAAATTCTACTTACTGGCTTGCTTCCCCTGGCCTGATTTCTTATACAATCAAGGATCGCCTGCCCATGGGTGAAACTCCCAACAGTGGGCTGTGCCCTCCACATCATTAGGTAATCAAGAAAATGCTCCACAGACATGATCACAGATCAATCCAATGGAGGAAATTCCTCAGTTGAAGTTCTCTCTACCCGGGTGTGTACAGTTGACAGCTGAAGCTATCCACTATACCATCATACATCATATCTATTTTCCTCTAGATATCTGTGTTGCATGTCTCATATTTTCTTCCCAATTCATCCTTACCCTCTTGACATCGTTCTCTATTCCTTCTTTAGTAAACCATCCCATTATTTTAACATTCTTTAAACTAGGCTATTGAGGTAGAAAATTTGTCTCCTGTCAAACTGATACAAATTCTTCTGAACTCAGTGTAATAGGCTTTGGTGCTTAGGGAAATACATGAGTATTATAGAATCAAGGCAAATATAATAGCTAACCACAACAACAAAGCTCCCAACACTAAAAATGTCTTAAAGAAATTACAAAGTACAGCAATCAGAATTGTATTCAATGGCTCACTAGATTCAGGGATTCCAAATGTTAGAAAGAGTTCAAGCCACTTCATAAAATTTCAATGCATGACAGGGAGCATTATGCAAGAAAATAAAACTGTACCCATGAAAGTCAGGGTTCACACAGGAAGACAACTCAGCAAAGATAGAGCCAAAACTGTGGAGCTTTTTATGGTAACTGACAGGGGATTATCGCATCACACATTGAGATAATCCCAAAGCATAACTGAAATAATCCTCCATCCAATTTTTCAGTATTATTTACTAATCACTAGAATAGATAATAGTTGTGATTCCTGCTCAATTTCTTTTGAGAATATATATTATAAATGGTTTTAATATATAATTTTTCACAACTTTAATTTGAAATTTCATGCAGTATGCTTAGTATTAACATCTATCTGGAATTCTATTATTAAAATAATCATTTTGAAGTCCTGGTGGCCTTTGGGTATTATCTTATTAACTTTAAGGAATATATGTCCTAGCTCTTAGTATTCAAGATTGAATTGGTAACTTCTTAATTGAGTTACAACTGTTATGGTAACCATGATATATATATATATATATATATATATATATATATAGAAGGAATTGGATTTGTTCATACTCTATTGAGTCAGAAATCTAAAAAGACAACTAAAATTTATTATATGACCCCTTTGGGGCAGCAGACCAGTCAGACCAGTTCTTAATTCAGCTTAATACCTGGATAGATTAATACATGTCTTGAGCATTCTGTTCTTAGGACAAGAGAGGGTGGTGATAAGGAGAGTTGCATTGGTTANTCCTCCACTAAAGTTAGAGCTTCCATTTGCCCCACTTCCATGCTGGATTTTAAATGTTCTTTGAACAATAACTCTCTTTAGAAGATTCTGCATACTCTTGAGTATATATAACTGTCATTTTCATAAGCATACATATGTGTCTCTCATTCAATGTGGATAGGAGAACGTTCACAAGATTCCACTTCTAGATGAAAAAGTACATGCAAAGGTTGCTTAGAAAGGAAGAATCCTTAAAAGCAAGATGTGCTCTTTAGAAGTAGTAGGAATTGATGCCCTTTGCACAATCCTAAAAGCGCGGGCTGCAGGCAGGTCTTGGCAAGCGGGGGTGGCTTGACCCCCAGCCTTTGCAGGTTGTCAGGACAAAAAGCCAGCTCCCTTAATGCTCCCGCCAAATGAAATATTGGGCCCACAGCTTCCCCTTTCTTTTTATTAAAACAGGAAATGCCATCATATTCCTTGAGGGGTTTTCAGGAATGACCTGATACTGAACCAGGACACTCACTACCTCAGTGAGGTTGTTAATCTGGCCTTTAATGAACTGGATAACACAAGGGAGCAATTACTAAGAGCACTCCTAGGGCAAAAATCAGTCCCAGAAAAGGGGGCATCCAGGTGGCCAGAGGGTTGGGGAACCAAGAGAAAGATAATGGGGGGAGGGGTGCTTTGCCATTAACTCAGACTCACTGACATGAAAGCAACATTTCCCTCCCCCAAAACATACAGGTAATCATTTGTACCCAATTTAACACAAATGGTGATTTAAGTTGTAACCCCAAAGTCTGAAGTCTGGCTGAAAGTCCTGTACATATAGGTGTGGGAATAAGTCCAGGCTGTAAATTGAGTACAACACCTTAATTTTTGACGTGTTTCCTCTTTTCAGTAGCCCTAGCTTTGGAAAGGAAGGGGAGGAGGGGGGGAAAAGGAGAGCAGTCAGGTTCTTGAAAGTGACACTTTGGACTTCAGGTCTTCCTCCATACAGGTTGGCAGCTCTTCCAGAGGTACTGTGAATCACTGATGAAAATATAAAGAGGAAAAGACAGGGCACTTAAAACCATACAGTGTATTATAATAGGTTGATTTGTAGTCACAGGGATAAGATGGTTAGAAATACCATTATTTTTTTACATTAGAGTGTTTTTTCTAGAAATAACAGTGTCTATCATAGTGCATTTTAGTAGATAATGGATGAAGGCTAATAGAGGTCCTTTTAAAAATATATTTAAGTTTCATTCATATCAAATATGAAAATAAAATAATGCACCAATATATGGATTAGGGGTATTAGTTTAGAGGTTCATTTGATATTTAGGAATTTACCCATGGTCCTTTATAATTTGTGTAGCATTGATAGCTTTATTAGACCTGACTTTTGGCTATGATTAAAGACATCCTGTGTTTTCTGTTTGTTTTTGTATTTTTACTGACACCAGTTGGCTTGCTTAGGAGAGAGGTATCCAGCCAGGTAGAACTGTTCATTTTTGAGTAAGATTTTTTTCAGTAAAGAAAGCATTCTGATTGATCTGAGTGGTTTATATCAATTTGAACAGTTCTTGATTTTAGTTATACCTTTTCCAGATTTTAAGCTCCTTTTGAGGCATTTAGATAGTACCTGCATTTGACATTTTTTAATTGATGTTTTTGGGGGAAAAAAAAAGATATCCCTCCAAAAGATCTCATATCTATTAGTCAAAGGAAGAAGTTAACCATGTCCAGTAAGGAGTTACTGTTATAATTGACTCCTGTCCCAGAGAGATGCTGAGTAAAGAGCTTTTTACTTGACTGTATCACTGGAGGGAGTCATATTAATTCTCCCTTTTGTATTAGGAGATAGTAAGCTTTACATTTTTAATTGATGATCTAAAAGACAGTTGTACTACATACCAAACAGGAACCAGTAATTAAAAGACCGTTGTAATACATACACAGGAACCAAGTTTTACAGGCCATTGTTGATAAAGATGTGAAACCCAGTCTTTTAGGGCCAAGCTATTTTGTAGACAAAAGGAAATGTTATAGGTAACATACAATAACATAAAGACATAGTGAACATTTGTGTACATCAATCCCAAGGCTATCAGCAGAAATGCAGTATAAGTTAGGAGTATGAAATATTAATAAGAACTTGTATCAATGGTGGTGGTGACTAATCTTTAGTTAAAATAGACCAAGATTTTACCTTAATATAGGTATTTTTTTTTAATACCAATAATGTGTAATAAAGTTTGGATAAAAATAAACATTAATTAGATAAATTTTGACTAGACCTACATGTGTTTTAAATTATTTGATTAAGCTATGACCCTAGAGAATATGTTGGTATTTAAAATTTAACTTCTGTTTATCACACCACCTAGGATAATTATTTTAAAGTTAAACTCTACAAAGTGGGTTTTACAATTAATATTAAAACTGTAACTATAGAATCCCATCACGGTTGCAGTACGAATTGGTAACAAGTAGTATCGGCAATATTATGCCAGTAAAACTCTGAATTGTAGTATATATTATAATTTTACTGTACCCTCACCTAAATAAAATTTATTTGTTAGATTGTTTGATTATATTAACAGACAAGAGTTTGAGAGAAAAAGGGTTAGCTTTTTACCCTAGAGTTAGCCTTTACTGAATTTTAAACAGTAAGTGTATTTAAGCAGGTCATGGCAAGTAATTTCAAAACTAAAACCTTAGAGTAAGTATCCATACCTGGGTTTTTAATAACCAATAATTATTAAGGAACAATTTATTGAAGTTAGAGCTCTTTTTCAGACTGGGTTGGCCTAAAAGTTTCCATATAAATTTGTCTGTCTCTTCTTCCCGAGTGCTGAAATTTTAAAAAATTGTGTTATTTTAGGTTGATTTTAAAAGGCTATTCAAGATAACGCTGATTTAGGATGATCTTTTACCTTAAAGATGTCTTAAGGTACCCATGTTTTAGATTAAAATTTTTATATCTTGATGGAGCATGCTGAGATAAATTTAACTTAACAGATTTTTGTTATCAAAAATTCAGTTTTTTTTGATGGCCATATTATTAAAAATTATCTCAACTAGATAAAAAAATGATATACCAACGGACAGGACAATTTAAAAATTATTTAGAATAAGCACAATAAAGTCTGAAGGTAATCATTTTGAACACATATATTTGTCATTTTTAAGAGGCCTGTTTTAAGGAGAGAAAAGCATTTGTCAATAAATTTTTGATACAGAAGGGTTAGAATTAAAATCCTTGGAAGTTTGAAAGAGTAAGAGTGACTGGAAAAAGAATGCTTTACATGTTTTAAACAGGAAATTAAGTTAAAAAGGAATTCCCTTGCATTGACAGATAAGTTTGTTTGAGGTAGTGAGAAGGAAGCTTTTCTTCTTAGAGCAGGGATGGAATTCTGAAGAAAAATTGAGAGTTTAGAAAAAATTTGTAGCAAGTTTGGGATTTGAACTGTTAGCCTTCTGGTCTTAAATCTGCCTTTTTTTTTTTTTTTTTCTTTTTTGGTCTTTGAGACAGGGCTCTTGTAGCCCCAGCTGTCCTGGAACTCACTCTGTAGACCAGGATGGCCTTGAACTCACAAAGATCTGCCTTTGCTCTGCCTCCCAAGTGCTAGTAGCTTAAAGGCGTGTCCACCCCGCCCAGCCTTAAAAAACAATGAGTCAAAAATTTTATTGCTGTTAGAGGAGGGCAAGAGAAAGTGTGTGGAGACAAAGAGATGGCAGGTCTCCAACCCTGGAGGCTAGGCAGGGGGTGGGGTTTGGCCTTGAGTCTGGGTTCCCACCCTGAGGCAGATAAGTTTGTCTAGGTTGGAGCCAACTTCCCTGCCCCTCCCTCAGCCCCAGACTTGGCAGGTCTCGGTCCCATTCCATGCCACTGGTGTTTACTTGCCTTGTGCCTCCCCTGAGGGCCCGCACTCTGGGACAGTGGGGTCTGGCTGGGGGCAGGGTGGAAAAAGGGGAAATCGCCTGAGCCAGAAGTAGCAGCCTGGAGCCGGCAGCCGTGCACAAGCTGGGCGATGGCCTCAGTTCCCTTGGTCTATTTCGTTCTATTGATTGGTGTGGGAGAATACTCATAAACAGGAAAGGAAAGAGATGCTTATGAATAAAGTGGTCTTTCATGAAGGTGAGACAAAATTAAACGATTAGGAAAAAAAGAAGTCTAATTCAAATGGAGGGCACAGCTGCCCAAGATCTGAAAGTGTCACTCCTCATTTTTCTTTGGAGGACAAGGGCACAGTCACCCATTACCCTAGTCCATCCAGGAAAGGGGAGAGTTTACCTTTTTTTTTTTTTTTTTTTTTCTGAAAATGATGAAGTTCATTTTATTTCAGTACTTGACAAAATACCCCAAAAATCCAAAACTTCTTCCATTGTAGAAAAATAGTTCTCTACAAGTGGTATGTTCTGTCTTCATCACCAGTAGCAAATATATTAGGCAGAAGCATCTAACTTCAGTAGCCTTAGAAGGAAATCAAAGGACACCACAAGCTATACATTCACTAGTATCATAATTCACAGAAGTTTCATCTTTTCACCCATTTGATAAATACACAAGGTTTATAATTTAATCATTTAAATTAGCATTCAACAAATATACATGTGATTTAATGATATTTTTTTTTTTAGTCCTGAAGGTCCAGTCTCCTCTCATTGCACTTCATGTACCTAGCCCCACAGGATTTCAGGTAGCCCCATGTTGTGTGCCATCTGGGGCGGGCTAGAGTTACTGGCATCCACACATGTGGGTCAGGGTTCCCAGTGTGTGTGACACCAGCGCCAGCCTCCAGGCCCATGTAAAGCTGTTTCACTTGTATGCCACCGAGCCACAGTTTGGGGGAGGGAGGAGGGAAAGGACTAGGGGCAGGTAAACCCGCAGCTCAAAAGAAATGGGAGTTGGACACAAGGAGACCAAAAACTACTTATTTGCAGGAGTTTGGGGTTTTAACTGGCAATGGGCGGGCTTTTGGCAAGAATGGGGGTGAGGGAGTGCATGGGAAATCCAGTGTACTTTGATACAAAAGAGTGTCTGGAGCCAAACGGAGGGTCCAGCTGGTCTCAAAACCACGATGTTTTATGGAATGCAGGAATGTGACACACTTGCCGGATACCCAAAGCAGGGCTGCAGGGCTCTCTTTCAGTTGGCAAGCAGGGACTGACTTGATTCCCCAGCCTTTGCAGGTGTCAGGGCAAAAAGCTCAGCTCCCTTAAAAATAGCCAAAGAGTAATATTCAGGCCCCACACTCCCTGAGGGAAGTCAAGGCAAGAATTTAGGGCAGGAACTTCGACGAGGAGCAGACGTACAGCGATGGAGAAATTCTACTTACTGGCTTGGGTCCCCTGGCCTGATTTCTTAACAAACAAGGATCGCCTGCCCATGGGTGAAATCCCAACAGTGGGGTGCACCTCCACATCATTAGGTAATCAAGAAAAATGCTCCCAGACATGACACAGATCAATCCAATGGAGGAAATTCTCAGTTGAAGTCCTACCCGGGTGTGCATGGACAGCGGGCTATCCACTATACCATCAAACATCACTATCCACGATATCGGTTTGCATGTCCAATTTCTTCCCAATTCATCCTTACCCTCTTGACATCGTTCTCTATTCCTTCTTTAGTAAACCATCCCATTATTTTAACATTCTTTAAACTAGGCTATTGAGGTAGAAAATTTGTCTCCTGTCAAACTGATACAAATTCTTCTGAACTCAGTGTAATAGGCTTTGGTGCTTAGGGAAATACATGAGTATATAGAATCAAGGCAAATATAATAGCTAACCACAACAACAAAGCTCCCAACACTAAAAATGTCTTAAAGAAATTACAAAGTACAGCAATCAGAATTATACTCAATGGCTCACTAGATTCAGGGATTCCAAATGTTAGAAAGAGTTCAAGCCACTTCATAAAATTTCAATGCATGACAGGGAGCATTATGCAAGAAAATAAAACTGTACCCATGAAAGTCAGGGTTCACACAGGAAGACAACTCAGCAAAGATAGAGCCAAAACTGTGGAGCTTTTTATGGTAACTGACAGGGGATTATCGCATCACACATTGAGATAATCCCAAAGCATAACTGAAATAATCCTCCATCCAATTTTTCAGTATTATTTACTAATCACTAGAATAGATAATAGTTGTGATTCCTGCTCAATTTCTTTTGAGAAAATTATAAAAGGTTTTAATATATATTTTTCACAACTTTAATTTGAAATTTCATGCAGTATGCTTAGTATTAACATCTATCTGGAATTCTATTATTAAAATAATCATTTTGAAGTCCTGGTGGCCTTTGGGTATTATCTTATTAACTTTAAGGAATATATGTCCTAGCTCTTAGTTTTCAAGATTGATTGGTAACTTCTAATTGGTTACAACTGTTATTGTAACCATGTATAATTTTATTATATATATATAATATATATATATATATATATATTTATTATGGGTTGGAGAGGTAGAAAAGCTGCAAGCTAACAAAGCTTTTGTTGGGGCCCTGCAGATATTAGTTAGAATTCTATGCATAATATCCATCGCAAGTTGGCATCACCCCAAAAGCACAGCCTTATATTAGCTGCTTGTTGAAGTTGCACATAGCTCTTGTTCACAGTATACCCGCTGCATAATCTCATTTCAGGCTCTACTTTAGAGTAAATATAAATATATATCATATATATCTATATATAATATATATATAATATATGATAATATATGAAAATGTTTCCACTCTTTTATGTCTCTATTTAGTAGCTCTACATTACGAGCTAATGTATTATATATATATATATATATATATATCATATATGTACATATATATGATAAGAATGTTTCCTCTTCCTTTTATGTATCTATTTAGTAGAACTCAGCTTTAATCAACAAAAAATATTCCTGTTTTGGTCTTTCTAAAACAGGGTCTCCCTGTAGCCTCAGCTGGCCTGGAAATTGCTATTTAGAACAGGCTAGCCTTGAACTCACAGAGATCTGCCTGCTTCTGTCTCCTTAATGCTAAGTTTAAGGACACGTGCCACCATGGTCCAGCAAAAATATTTCTATAAATAAAATTGAAAGTAGAAAAACAACAATGAGACTCATAAACAGACTGATAAAAATAGAGCTGGAGAGATGGACTAGCGGTTAAGAGCGCCGACTGCTCTTGCAGAGGACCCAGGTTGGATCCCCAGCACCCACATGGCAGCTGAGAACCGTCTTTGACTCCAGTCCCAGAGGAATCCTATGCCCTCTTCTGACCTCCGTGGCATTGCACCACATGAGTGCACAGACCTACATGCAGTCAGTACATTCCTACACATAAAAAAATTAATTTAATTTTTAAAAATAGGCTAAAAAAAGAAAAAAACAGACTGATAAAAATAAATATATCTCTGTAAAGGAACGGCTTCTGAAGTAAGTGTCACATCACGTTATGAAAGGTTGCTTGTCATCACTGCCTTAATCAATTAAAACATTTTTAAATGATTCTTTTAGATCAACCACTTTTACCTTTACAATGCATGTCTTACTATTAGAAATCAGTTAATCACTTAGCATTAAACATATATGATGCATTTACCCTATATTATCAAAAAGTCAAGTATTTGGAACACTCTGCTCTTGAGGTGCTGACAATTCAATACATACAAAACACAGGAAAACAGATACTTTTATAACATTTATCAAAGAATATAGTATTTAAAATGTTTAGACATGAATGTAATATTGAAAGTATTAGTGTCCAGCTAAGTAGGAAGAGAAATAGCATTTACTATATGTGTATTCTAGTTGAAGAGGACACTGCTAGATATTTACCATAGGTCAGTACTTTTATAAAGTTGAAAGCTGTACATGTGAACCAGATGGAGGCTTGTGCTAAAAGGCAAGCTCTGATTTAAGACATTTGGAGTAGAGTTTGAGATTTCACCTTTATTTCAAGTTTCTAAATAATGCCAATTTTGCTATATCTTGAATCACAAAGTTCAAATATTATAACTGTATTTCTTTTTTCTTGGGTGGGGAAGAGGTAAGGGAACGTGCATTCCAAAGATATTATTTACCAAAAGTTCTGTAAACTAAACTTGTATGATTTGAATTTCTTCAGATTACTGAACACTGATTTATTCACTATACCAAACATTCAATCTTGAGCAATTATTGAGAGAAAGGAGTTATGTTATAAGAGCTTCACAACAAGTCATTTTAATTATTCTTAAAGGGTGATGGGAGTTTCCTGACAGTGGAGGAGGACATGGACATTCCAGGCAGCAAATAAGAACTAAGTGATTGATTTATAGTTAATTTGATCATAGGGGTATTGAGGGAGGTGAAATGGGCAGAAAATGTTAGAAAGCTTGAACACAAAACTGGGAAGGACAATTATTTATAGAAACAAAGAAATGTAAATGCTTAATTGAAATAGATAATTTAAATTCATTCTATAAATTCTTAGAATATCCTGGTGGTTTTGTTTCCTGACATTTTTAGTTTGGGCTATGGGAGTAGATAAGTACTAACCACTGGATGCCTGAGAAAATAATTTCATTCTGCTATGCTAATCATAACAAGTCCATTCTGAAAATGGATGTTCAAAATATTTCAGAAAAAAACAATAGCATTTGGATATCAATTGAGTAAAGGACTAATGGTAACAAATCAATTTTAGCTTTGGTTGCCACATAGATTTTTATAATATTCCAAAGATAGACAAACCAGGAGAAGGAGCAGATTTGGATAGAGGGGGATGGGTTGGAGAGGTAGAAAGCTGCAGGCTAACAAGTTTTTGTGGGGGGCCCTGCAGATATTAGTTAGAATTTGCCATGCAAATATCCATAGCCAAGTTGGCATCATCCCAAAGGCACGGCCTTATATTAGCTGCTTATTGAAGTGCACATAGCTCCTGTTCACAGTGTACCAGCTGCATAATCTCATTTCAGGCTCTACTTTAAGAGTAAAACATTTCCTCTAAGGCTTTATAAATTCGTTTAAACAGAAAACTCATCTCATCACCCACCTATTCAAATTAAAGAAAACTGCAGATTATTTCTCAAGAGAGGAAATTTATAAAGGAGCCCAGCTTCTGGGTGTATTTGACAGAAAGTGCTAGATGGCTGCAGTTTTATCAATTCTCTAGCAAAAACAACATCACTAGAAAAATGAGAAGTAAGTGTAGAGAATAATTGGACTGTGTCAAAACTAAGTGAGTTTCGCAACCAATGGATAATATTTGCCCCAGAGATATATTTTTGTGCCTCAATTATAATTCTATAAATCTTTTAGAAACAGGACAAGAAATCAAGCACAGCAACAATTTAATTATTCCAAAATTGTTCTAAAGTATGGTCTTCCTTTGAAACCAAATAAGAAATAGGATTAACAAAGACCACAAAGCAATGAAGCTGATCAAAACACTACTTACTGGAGTGTATAGTTCAATGGGGTGATATTTAAACAGCTCTCAACACTAACTTATTCATGTGGTTATGAATCTTACTAATAAGCCTGGTAATCTGGTCCTCCAAGAAAACCTTAGCTTCAGTTTGCCATAGTTGAGCAAGAAATATCTGCCACTTATTTCTTTATTTACTCATGAACTCATCAAGTAAGAGAATGCAGCATATGCTGAATATTTAGCATTGTGTGTTCTCGTACTGTAAATGGAATAAAACATGCATATCATAAAACTGCATTTGTCATATCAACTCCATGAGCTACCCTCAAAAGCAGATTGGTGAGACTATAAAACATAGGTAATAGTTATAATCTAGCTAGTGCTTTGCTCATGGCACTTATTCTATAGAAGCTAGTTTTTAATTAGTAATATAGTTGAAGCAGGAAACTGACCAGCTGAATAAAGAGGCTGCTATCATTAAGAAATACATGCAAATAGATAGATGGATAGATAGATGATTGACAGATAATAGATAGATGATAGATGATAGATAGATGATAGATAGATAGATAGATAGATAGATAGATAGATAGATATAGATAGACAGATAGATGATAGATAGTACTGGATAGCCTAAGTGTCAACTTGACACACCTGGGTTGAGAGAACTTCAATTGAAGAATTCCCTCCATTAGACTGCCCCGTGGCCGTGGCCATGTGTTTGGGGCATTTTCTTGATTGTCTAGTGATGTGGAAGGATCCAGCCCACTGTGGGTCCTTTCTTATACAATATACAGCACCCTGGGCATATTGATTAAGAAAGCAGGTTGAGCATGGGACAGGGGAGCAAGCCAGTAAGCAGCAACTTTCCTCCATGGCCTGTGCTTCAGTTCCTGCCTCCAGGTTCCTGCCCTGAATTTCTACCTTGGGCTCCCTCATTCATGAACTGTGACCTGGGAGATGTGTGCTAAATAAACCCTTTCCTCCCAAAGTTGATACTGTCAGAGTGTTTTGTCCCAGCAATTGAAAGGAAACTGGAGCACACACACTTGTTGCTAAGAAATAAACAGTGAGAAAGGAGAAATAAGTACCTGAAATTAAAGCACAAAAGTCCACACACTGAGAAAAACCTGCATGTGGGTCCCACCCCGTGAGAGACTGTCTTGCTTCTGAGATCACATGAAATGCATCATAGTTGGACATTTAATCCCAGCACTCAGGGGGCTGAGCCAGACAGACCTCTGAGACAGAGGCCAGACTGGTGTATATAATGAGTTCCATGTTACCTGGGGCTACTGGGGTCTGGGGAGGGGGGGGCATCTCTGTACTTTCCCCTGGCTTCTTTTACCATTTTGGAGCTTTGAGTAAAGGCATGGAATTCATCAATTCACACTGAAAAGGAAGAAATAATAGTTGCTTCATTGACAGAGGACTTGCTCATGGTAGTAGAAAATATTATCAAATCATCAACAAAGATACTGGGTTCATCAAGGTTGAAAAACACCAGGCTGGTATACTAAAGCACTTACATCTCTATCTACTAGCTGCAAAGACTAACCCATGTTAATCCTAGTCATCTTGACTGGGTTTAAATCATCTAGGAAACACATCATTGGGAGTGTCTGTGAGGATGTTTCTAGAGAGGTTTACCTGAGGAAGCAAACACTATGAACTGGGGTGGCAGCACCCTATGACCTAGTCTCATCAGGTCTTTACTTCCAGAATGAGAGAACAGTGAGCAGGTGCCTAGAGCTCCTCTTGCCACAGCTGGATCCAGTCTTGCCACCATATCCTCTCCTCCACACTGGCCTGGGTACTCAAACTGTGAGCCCAAACACAGTCTTCCATATGATGCCTTTACCATGTCCTTTGCCACAGCATTGAGAAAAGTTGTTTACACACTAAGAAAACACAATCGAAAATTGAAAATATTGCAAAGAAACAACATTAGTGATATTGTCAAGACATTCCATTCTTAGTGCAAGACAGATAGTTTACTGAATAAAAGTATTTAACACTAGCTTAATGACCTGTCTCCAATGCCTAGAATCCACATAAAAGTAGGAGAAGAGAAATGAAACAGAAGTAGAAGAAAAGTTGCCCTCTGACCAACACACATGTAATTTGGTGCACACGTGCACATACTCAAAATAAATAAAATTAAATCATTAGGATTAAATCGAACAAATGAATTAAAGAGCCACATATGGAAAATTACAAAACAATCCTAAGACAAACTTAACGAGGCCTATAGGTAGATAATGTGTTCAAATGAACTTCAGAAGACTTGGTGTTCTATGATGTTATTTCTTCCCGAATAGACCTATAAAAAATAAAATCTCAAGCAAATTTCCAGTATGCAGCTTTTGGAAAAACTCAAAAACTCCTTCTAAAATTAATAATTTAAGTTATGGTACTTATAAAAAAACAATACAGCTAAAGATAGGTTAAAAGAGGAAAGCATTCCTTGATTTCTGTACTTGATCAGAAACTTATAGTAATCAAGATAATTCATCACCAACTCAGATAAATGGATCAAAGAACTCAATTCATGCCCCCCTACATATATTTATGTCCAGAATTTTCCTACAGATATGCAAGGGCCATCAAGTAAAGAAAGTATCATTGTTATTTCTTCAATAAACTGTGATGAAATAATTGGACATCCACATAATGAAAAGATTAAGCTAAAAATAATTTCAAAGACTATCTCACATTCTAGTGCAAAACCTAATCCAAATTTGATTATAGATCTAAATATAAATTACACAAAATTTCCAGAAGAAAACAAATGATGTTTATGACTTTTCTTAGGCAGAGATTTCTCTGACATGCCAAAAATATGCAATCCACTAAAAGAAGACACATAATGAACTGAAATTCATAAAAATAGAATTTCCTATTTTTAAAAACACACAATAAAATAATTAACAAGGCAAACTGTAGATTGGAGAAATGGCTTTGGAGATCACTTATTGGATAAAATATTTTACAGTTCCTCAAATCTTAAAAAATTTATCCCGTTAAAAAATGGAAAAGTGTTGAATAGATAGTGTTGAACAGATAGTGCTGAGCAAAGAGGGCACCAGAGAAAAGACACACATGGCAAATAGCACATCTAATATCTCTAAATTGACAATGCCTGGCCACACCAAGTGTTTGTGGGAAACAGAGAAACAAGAGCTGGCAAGTCCTGGTGGTTGGTTGGAATGTAAAATTGTAAAAACTGTTTTGAAAAACTGGCAGTTTCTTAAGAAGCTAAACATAGATCTACCATATGCTCCCACTACACAGCTTTTAGGTATT
Organism: Rhizomys pruinosus; assembly: GCA_009823505.1. Lineage (NCBI taxonomy): Eukaryota > Metazoa > Chordata > Mammalia > Rodentia > Spalacidae > Rhizomys > Rhizomys pruinosus. The sequence continues at coordinate 3,506,664 of VZQC01011251.1, forward strand.
TTCCTGAGAGATGAAAGCATATGTTTAAAAAAAATTAAAGAATGACTTGTGCACAAATGTTCAAAGTAGTTCTATGTAAAATAGCCCCAAACTAGGGGTGATGAAGTTTTTGTCACAATATAAGTAAATACACATCAATGGTACATCCATTCAATGAACCACTGCTCACAACTAAAAATAACAGATAGATGGCATATAATAAATTGTTTGGCCTCAAATATAAAGAAAACAAGCTTGCCTCCTTCCCAAAATATCATACTCTATGATCGTTTTGATATAAAATTCTACAAAATGGAAAAGGATTTATAATGATAGAAAGTAGGTCTGTGGCAGTGAGAATTGTAAGGGGTGTAAAGAAATGCTGTATTGATAAGATACCCATTTTCTTGATTGTGAGGATTGTACTGTATGTTAACTTATGAAAATTTAATTCCATATGTTAAATACATGTGGGTTATTTTGTTAATTAAAATTTAGTATATAGCTGTGAGGAGGGGGATATGCTAGAAATGTAGTTCAATGGTAGAGCATTTGCCTATTATATTCAGGTCCTGGGTTTGATGTCCAGAAATGCAAAAGAATTCATATGTGCATACATGCATGCATACATACATACATACATACATACATACATACATATATATGTATGTATGTACGTCCATACAATCAAGGTAGGAGAATCAAGAAAGGAGTAAAGGAGATTACAGTTTTACATATCTTGCTCAGAACAGGATCCATTTCAGAGGTGAGATCTGAAAGAGATTTTTAATGAGAAAATAACCTAGTTGCACTGTGAAGGAAGGCAGCAGCAAAGCAGAGGCCCCAGACAGCCATCCCTGGCAATGAGGCCATTTTATGTGGAGGCCACTGCCCAGGTAGCAAAGTCAGAGACCCCAGACCAAAGGAAGCCTGCAGATCAATTTAAGGACTTTGTCTTTAACTAGAAGTAAACTGAGCAGCAAGTGGTGGTGTCACACTGAAGAAAGACAGTATCTACTCAAGATTAAACCAACTCTTAGGCTGCTGACTTAAGAACAGAAAGGATGAAGAAAGCCATCAACAGTTGAGATAACTTGTTGCTTTGCAGAGGGCCAGGGTTCAGTTCCCAGCAACCAAAGGAGGCTGACAAGCCTGTAACTCAGGATCTGATAGATCCAATGCCCTTTTCTGGCCTCTGTGCATGGTGCATGTAGGCAAAACACTCATGCACATAAAATAAAACCTTAAAAATGAGAATAGTCCTTAAGAAAACAAAGATAAAAGCAGAGAGACCAAAGAAAGCAGTGCCCATAATTCAGGCAAACACTGAGATGGTAGATTGAAACAGGAAGGGATGGCTGGAAAAACAGAAAGGGTCAGATATGGGATACGTGTTTAAGGGAGAGAAAAATTCCTGTCTGTGCTAAGGATTGAAAGTGGAATATACCAGAAACAGATTTTTTTAATTGACTTTTATTTTTTTATTTTTATTTATTTTTTATGTGTATGAATGTACTGTCTGAATGTAGGTTTGTGCACCTGTGTCATGCAATGCCACAGAGGTCAGAAGAGGGTGTCAGATTCCCCTGGAACTGGAGTTAAAGATGATTCTCGGCCGCCATGTGGGTCCTCTGCAAGAGCAGTTGGCACTCTTAACCGCTAGGCCATCTCTCCAGCCCCTTGAGTTGGCTTTTAACCTCATCTTCTGAGCACTCATCTCTGAAGGCTTTTAATTTTGTTCTTACTTCTGCCAGTATACTTCATCCAAGCACTCACCAGTTCAGTGTGGAAGAAACAAACCTCTTGTGTGCCTCATTCTGTTGGGAACTGGGGAAAAAGTATTTAGTGCTCTATCATCACTAGGTGGGTTTAAATTGAAACACCAGACGAAGGTGCTGTGTTGGATCGCCTGCTTCTTCAGAAATAATTGCTACCGCTGCCATCATTTTTCAATGAATCTCAGTGAGATGATATCTTAGAGTGGTCTTAATTTGCATTTCCCTAATTATTAGTGATGTGAAACACTTTTTAAGATGTTTCTCAGCCATTTCTAATTCCTCCTCTGTGAAGCCTCTATTCAGTTCTTTGCTCCATCTTTTGAGTGGTTCATTTGTTTTCTTTCTTCTTTGTTTTTTGAGTAGCTTGTATACTCTGGAAATTAATGCTTTATCAGATGTATTTGCAGTGAAGGTTTCCTCCCACTCTGTAGGTTTTCTCTTCACTTCCTTTATTGTTTCTGTTGATGTACAGAAGCTTTTGAGTTTAATGAGGTCCCATATGGCATAGCTTAAAACGTATCTCCACTATCAAAATCAAATAGATCTTGTTGCCCCATTTCTTTTTGTTTGTTTAAGTTACGATCTTTACGCATTTAAGAAACATACTCCAGTTGTTAGGAAATCTGGCTTAATGATTATTCAATTCAAATATGCGCTCATGGAGGTAATAGAAATACAGGAAAAAGGAGAAAGAATTATTCAGTGAGTCATCTAAGTCAACATTTTCTTTATGGTTTTCATTATAAGGAGGTCCAGGTCATTTATATTTCTTGGCTTCATTACTATTTAAATGATGTCTTAATGGGTTTATGTTGTTTATTCATTAGTTTTATTCAATATGCCTTTTTAAGGGAATGATTTAAATTCCCTGTAAAGCAGGTAAAATATAAATAATAAAAGGCAAAATTTAAATTAATAATTAACAACAGCAATCCCAAGTGGTTTGTGAAAACATAGATGTGTGGACTAGCATAACTGCTGCCATACTATAATTTCATTAGTATCGAGTTCTTTGTAATTTTTCAAAAGGTGATAGGGCTACACAAGCTCCACTCGTAGAAAGAGCATTTGTAAAGCTTTGTTAACATAGATACACTGTTATTTTTTGCTAGTTTGGGCAGAAAAAGACAACAGATGTTGGCTGTCCTATTAGTTTCTTTTGTTGAACTGTGTCCATAATCCCTGATAGAAACATTTTAAGGGAGGAAAGATTTATTTTGATTCCTGGTTTCACAGGGTTTCAGTCTACCTTGATGAGGAAGGGATGGAATAGTATTTCAGTTCGTGGCAGCAGACACGTGGTGGAGGCTGTTCTTAGCACAGTACCAGGATGAAGAGTAGGAAGAACCAGGGAGCAGGGATGGGTCTACATTCAAAGGCTCACCCATAGTGGATTACTTCCACTAGCAGAACCCACCTTCTAACACAGCCTGGCTAAAACAACAGCACACCGGGGGACCAAGAAGTTGAAGGATGACCCTATGGAGGCATTTCAGTTTTAAGCATAGCAGCTTACACTACCGCTCCATGATTGCTGGGGTAGGCAATAATCTCACAAAGACTTTTATGTTTGGAAGTCTTTCACAGAGAAATCTGATCAGCTATTTTTTTTTTAATATGGTTTACCAAAAATCTTAAGATAATGTTCCAAAGGTATTTTAGTGAGGAATCCTTTCATTGTTTTCTTTCCCATGGTCTAGACATTTCTTGATATTGCTAACAATTCGATTTCCTTTCTAATTAACATGAGAAAAATAAGCATTAATATATGGTGGTGACATACATGTGGTTAAATTCAGAAAAGTCTGATTTTTTTGTAGGCCTTTTTCTCTTGTATTATAAACATATAATATTATGTTTAGGCTTCACAATCACTGAAAACAACAAATAATTCAACTCTTCAACACATGCGCATTTACACAAGTTGAAAACATGCATATGTAGAACACATTCACATGTGCACACACTCACACACTCACATCATTATTCACTTTTCTATAAACCTTTGAAGCTCCCTGGTCATTCATAGCTAGATAATCTGGTGAACCCCATTTTTTTGGCAATATGAAAGTTAACTTTATTTTGATAGGGAATTTATACTTAAGGCAATTTTATAATCACGAATAGAAAAGTACAACTAAATGTCACAGTAAGAAGTTTACATTTTGTAAAGTCAGGGTTCCAAGCAAATCCCCAATATGCTCAATCCTATTTGATCACCTGTGAAATATCTCACAATGGTACTTGCAGGCCTTATTGTGTAAAAGCAATCGTGTGTATGTACAGATCCTGGCGGCACTTAGAAAAAACAACTAGTAAGAGGAACTTAAATTATCAGATAAAGAGAAACAGCATTAGATTTTTCCTTAAAGGTATGAAAGGGTTATTTTTACACAATTATGAAAGCATTGAGAATAAGAAGTGAGGAGCCAGAAAGATGCTTCAGCAGTTAAAAGCACTGGTTGCTCTTGCAGAAGACCCAGGTTTGGTTTGCCACAATCACAACCACCCATAACTCCAATTTTAGGGGATCCGACATCTTTCTGGCTTCCACGGTAAGGCACATCATGGGTGTGCTTATATACATGCAAGCAAAACATTCATATACATAAAAGTTAATTAACCAAAAGCATTTAAAAGAATAACCAAAATTTTTGCTTTTGTTAGAAATTTGTAAATTTCATACATTTTGATCATGTTTAGCCCCTTCTCCTATCTGTGACCTCTTACTACCTGTCCTCAGTTTCATGTACTCTATTATATATATGGAGTCAACGTAGCAAGTCAAATTTGTGTCCTCAAATGCCCTTCACTGTGGGTCCAGCCACTGGAGCCAGGTAAAGCTATCCAGCATCAAACTCTTAAGAAAACTGACTCTTCCTCTCCCGACAGCCATCAGCTGCCAACAGTTCCTCAGGGATGACTGAGGATTTTCCCCAGTTCTGCACTTCTATGCTGGGATTTTGTCTGGCCTGGATTTACATGGGTCTTGTGGTACACTAAAATTCAATGTAATTGTGTTGAATTTCTACACACTGTGAGTCCTTCACCTCATGAACACCCCATGCAATCCCTTCACTTACTTGATTTGGAGCATTCTCCAAAACTTTAAAAAGGCACACAGTCATTATGCAAGTCCAACCCAGAACATAGGGAGTTAGTACCTCCAAGGTCAAGCATCAGCCAGCTGGGGAAGAGAGCCCTTGCCAGAGTCTCAGCCTATTTTGAACTTGGATTATTTAGAGGAGCATTCTGTCACCCAGAGAGGCCAGATACCAGTGTCTAGAGTGCTATTCACTTCATCATCATGATTAATCAGTTTTTTTTTTTTTAATTTCTTTCATCACTTTCTCCTTTCCTTCATTTTGGCTTTCTGCCACCATTTCTCAAATCAATTGTATCCAAATCCTTACTGAAACCTCTGATTTTGAGGCAGCTGAAGCCAAAACAATTACTTTCATACACTTTAAAGATACAGGGCCTTTCATTATGAAATTAGAAACTAAAAGTTCTTGAATACAAACCATGTGTTTCATGCTTAAAATTCCAATAATCAATTAACCCTCACAGCAAACTTGGGAAGTTCTTCCTTTCCAGGTACATTAGTGTTGGTTGTAGAGTTTACACTATCAACTTTCAGACCCAAATATATCTAAGTCCAATTTAATATTCTTTCTACCATATTGAGTCTCAAATCTTATGGTCAATAATGCATATTTTTCCCCAGAAATTTCAATAACAATTATAAGAAGACGGATATACTGCAGAGTTTGTCTATAATAAGCTTCAAAGACCGGCACTGTCGGACAGTACTTCTCAGACTACTTTCAAAGGAAGGCTCCTTTGAGGGAGTCCTCCTGTTGTTTGGAGATTTTGTACAGCTGTTATTCCTTCTGTTCTGGCTTGATTCTAAATCACAGAATTTCCATAGCCTATATAATTTCCCTTAAAATTTTCGAATCATCTACTGTTCTGATCTTTGCAGCCTAGCACGGCAGAATTAGAATCAGTTAACCATTCTGAAATAAATGAAGGTCTATAACATTTTGGCATGTCGTATATCAACCACAGTGATTTCTATATTCATTATGCAACAAAAGAGAAAAGAGTTGAAGCCTGGTTGTAATTGAGTTCCCCAAAAGTTGCATGTATTATGGTTATGTTAAAATGGAATTTATTATAACAAAATATGAGTATACTAATGTTACATTCTCAGTCTGCAGTATTCAGACATGATATAAAACAGATGCTCAGCGTTTCCATAAATAATTTATAATGGAGTTCATCCCTTTAAAACACTAGTTTCAAGAAATGAAATAAGTCTTGTTGATATTCTGGGTTGAATTGATTATAGATTATTGAAATCCTAGATAGGAATAGATTAAATAAAATGAAGATTTATTCTCCTCTATGCAAAATCCACTAAGTAAGCCAAGCACAACATGATGATTCCATAACTGCCAGAGGTACTCTGCCATGTTCACCATGGTATTGCATCATGGATATGATCATTATCAAGCTATAGCCATAAGGTCCACATTCCTTTCAGCAGGAAGGAAGGTCACAGTAGGAGAAACCATTCTGTTACCATTGGCTATAATGAAGTTGCATGACACTTTTTATGATAGCCAAACTGAGAAATGTATTCTTCAGTCATGGCAATAAATATCCACCTGAACCCAGAAGTTATATTACAAAAAAAAATGGGTATTAGAGGAAAATATCAAGTTTTAAGTCATAAAATATTATAACCAATAATAATTTAATTAGGTCTACCAGTTATGAATTGAGTGATGTTGATTATGATTAACTTTTTGAGCTATGATTGCATTATTTCTGAAACTGGAGATTATATACTTAACCCCACAAATTATTTCAATGACTAAATAAAATAATGCTGGCAAAATACTTTCCACTGTTTATAACATATAATTTGCACTAGGTAGATATTGAAGTGAAGCATTAAGAAAATATTACTCACAGCAATCTTTCTGTCTGTACATTACTTGGTACTTTGTATAGGTTTGGGGGGAGAGTGGAAAACTTAGTCTTCATTTATTAATAAGGTAGTTGCAACATTTGGTGAAGAAGGAAATTGAGAAGATTGTTGGTAGAATATATAATAAAATCACAATTCATTTATCATTTCATATAAATAGTTGTATCAATGAAAATAAATTTATTTAAAATGTTAGGGAAGACATATATATCAACATGGTATATTTTCTCTCCTACTCCCAAGCCATTAGTGTTACAATAACCTTCAATTTTTTCAAATAAATCAATTTAATACCAGGCAGATTTGTAGAATTGCCCAAGGTCACATAGGATGAATGGCCAATTACAAAAGGGGTATAAAAAGTGGCTTTTGCCTGCAGATACCACTTAATACACTCAACTGCTTAGCTCGCCTGGTCCAGCTTCAAGTCATGATTCCTTTCACCCAACCTCATTTAATTGAAGTTAATGATCCCTGTGACTGACAGCACAGGATAAGAGACACATGGAAAGGGTCCAAAGAGAAAATGGGAGACCGGTTCATTTTCGTCATAGACTTCCTGCTGTCAAAAAAAAAAAAAATGGATCAATTTAAATTTTCACAGTTCCCAGCCATAAAATATTTTGACCTTGTTTCAAATTAAGCAAATAAATTTCTCCAAATCTGTGTTGTATTGGGCTGAAAAGAACGCCTTTGTTCTCTTTCATGGCCAAGATTGGGAGTAAAATGATATGATCACATGGCATTTTTCCTAAAGTATAAATTTAGCCTTTATAAGACTTTGGTCTGGGGGGATGGTGCATTCAAGTGATCAACATCAAGATGTGGAAGGAGGATCATCAGCTTGAGGCCACTCTGTGATACATGATAAAAAGAAAAGATAAATAAAACTTAAGACCACTAAATCTTAAGTGAAATATTAAATATCAGTATACTTTACTAAGAGCATAAAATTCTATAAACTATAATATCATTAAAGTATCATATTTTGAGTTTCATAATANACCAAGTGCTGGAGAGGTTGTGGGGAAAGGGGAACACTCATCCATTGCTGGTGGGAATGTAAACTTGTACAGCCACTATGGAAAGCAGTGTGGAGAACCCTTAGAAGACTCAAAATGAGCCTTCCATTTGACCCAGTCATACCACTCCTGGGTATATACCCACAAGACACAACTTACTGCAAAGATACATGCACAGCTATGTTTATTGCAGCTCTTTAGAAGGGCTCTTTTAACATAGGCAGACAACCAGTGTTCACTTTCTACACTAGCGAAGAATAGAAGAGATAGAGAAGAATACAAGAAGTCAGAATTAGGCCTTAGTGACTCTTCCTCCAACAGCTCCTCACAGCCCTTGACATTGTCTTCCTTCTCAAATCTTTACTTAGTGAGTTTGTTCCTTTCGAACAATGTTAAAGATATCAGAAAAGGAATCTTCAGTGCACATATATCGTATGTCACTTAATATTTTCAATGTTCAATGGATAGAAATATTAGCAGCATATGAACCCTCTTATTCTTAGATTTCACAATGGACTAGTAATTTTATTTATAAGATCGGAGGTCAGCTAATTTTAGTGGATATTTTATGATAGAAATTACAATAAATATGTTTTAGAAGACTACATCCAATGACATGAAAGGCAATTCTTGGTGGAGTAGTTCTACATTTGGGTTTTTTTTTTTACTATATAGATAATTTGTTCTCAATTTTAAATGTGGACAAACCAACCAAAGGCATAATCGGGTAGCTAGTGTCTTGAATGTATGGCCTGTCCCTTTTTCCTTTACTATAGAAAAAAATCTCTTGAAATAAGTACCTTTATAGCTCATTATAATTACAGAAAAATTTGGATTACTATCAATCTGAAATATGATATAAAATTGGGCACAATTTTATCCAAATATGGATGAATAATGATTTTAAATATCTTACATTTTAAATGTTTGACCCATTATATAAGATAATTTTATTTTAAAATATTTCCACCATATACTGAATATATTTTACTTTGTTAACAAATACTGTGATTTCACTTGAGAAGTCCACATTATTTTATAGTGAAAGTAAAAAGAAAATACTGTCTTATTTCCTTATGAGGCAGCATAACTACAATACGAATACCAGCTTCAAGTGAAATACTTACAAAGGAAACATTTACAGCTTAATTACATGTTAATGGAAAAAAGATAGTATTTGCAGATGGCCTAAAACTCCAGCATTGGGGGGGGGGGCAGAAGTGAACAATAAAGAGTTCAAGGACAGGGCTCTATGGTTTAAGTTCTTGCCCCACAAGCATAAGGACCAGAGTTCAAATTCCCAAAATTTGTGAATGCTGGATGGGTATAATAGTCTATAGGAAATCCCAATATTTCAGAAGTAGGGACAGGTATTTCTAGAACAAGCTGATTATCTAGATAGAGTCACCAAATCAGCAAGCTCTGGGTTCAAGTGAGAGACTCTGCCTCAATATATAAAATGAACAGCAATAAAAGATGCAATGGTACATCAACCACTGGCCTGAACACTCACGCACAGACATGTGCACACACAACCCCAAAATCCAAACATGATACACCATGTAAAAATATATATTGAAAGACAGCCTGAACTGTGTAAGAAAACCATGTCTGAAAACAACCAGTGGTGGAGAAAATTAACGATAGGCCGTTTTATAGGTGTGTACAAGACCCTGGCTCAATCTGCAGTATGTTTAAGAAAAGTAGAATAAAACCGCAGTATCTTTAAGAAAATTAGACTAAAAGGCCGGAAGGACGGATCCGGATCCTGGCTGTATTTATCTCCTTAGGGACAAAGGAAGCGGTTGGAAGCGGTTGGTGCGCAACGGGTTCTGGGCTGCAGGCGGCAGCGCGAGGTCCCGTGGCCCCACCCCAGCCCAGCCTGGCAGGTAACAGAGGCAGCTAGCCGCAGTGCGGGGAGGGCGCGGCATGTTCCTGTAACCAGTGGCCCAAGGGATGATGTTACGGTGGACAGTTCATCTGGAGGGTGGGCCACGCAGGGTGAACCATGCTGCGGTGGCTGTTGGGCACCGAGTCTACTCCTTCGGGGGTTACTGCTCCGGTGAAGACTATGAGACACCACGTCATATAGATGTGCACGTTTTCAATGCAGTGTCCTTGCGTTGGACGAAGCTGCCTCCAGTAAGGCCCGCTGCTCGAGGGCAGGCTCCTGTTGTACCCTACATGCTGTATGGACACTCTACCGTCCTCATCGATGACACCGTCTTCCTCTGGGGTGGGCGGTGCTACACTGAAGGGGCCTGCAATGTACTCTATGCCTTTGATGTCAATACTCACAAGTGGTCTGCTCCCCGAGTATCAGGAACAGTTCCTGCGGCCAGGGATGGCCATTCAGCTTGCGTCCTGGGCAAAATCATGTATGTATTCGGGGGCTATGAGCAGCTGGCAGACTGCTTTTCCAATGACATTCATGAGCTGGATACCAGCACCATGACATGGACTCTTGTTTGCACTAAGGGCAAGCCTGCACGCTGGAGGGAATTCCACTCAGCCACCATGCTGGGCAATCAAATGTATGTCTTTGGGGGCTGTGCTGACCGCTTTAGGACATTTCATTCCAACGAAGAGATTTACTTCAACCGCATTCGAGTCTTTGACACCAGAACTGAGTCCTGGCTGGATTGTCCACCCACTCCTGTGCTGCCTAAGGGGCGCCGGAGCCACTCAGCCTTTGGCTACAATGGGGAGCTGTACATCTTTGGTGGCTACAATGCTAGGCTGAACCGGCACTTTCGTGACCTCTGGAAGTTTAACCCTGCATCCTTTACCTGGACAAAGATGGAACCAAAGGGGAAAGGGCTGTGTCCTCGCCGGCTCCAGTGCTGCTGCGTTGTTGGTGACAAGATTGTCCTCTTTGGGGGTACCAGCCCATCTCCTAAGGAGGGGCTAGGAGATGAGTTCGACCTCATAGATCATTCTGATTTACACATCTTGGACTTCAGCCCTAGTCTGAAGACTCTGTGCAAACTGGCTGTGATTAAGTATAACATGAACCAATCCTGTTTGCCCCATGACATCAGGTGGGAGCTCAATGCCATGGCCACCAACAGCAATATTAGCCGCCCCATCGTCTCCTCCCATGGATAGAAGGAAGTTTCTGCTGCCTCCCCTCCAGAGCCTGCCCTTCTCTTCACTGCCCCTGCCCATCTCCCACCTGCCTGCCAATTTGGACCCTGGACTCAGTATACCTCCACGTGGAGTTGCTGAACTAAAGGTGTTTTCTGTGCTGTCAATTCAATGCGGAGTTGTAGGGAGCAGGCCATGCCCCTCCTCCCTTGGGCCGAGGACCCCTTCCCCTTGGTGCTCTGTTCCCATCCACCTCCCTCCGACTGCTCCTGAACCTTCGCTCTGCCCCAGCCAGCCAGGTCACCAGGCTCTGCTGGAAAAGGAGCACAGTGGGGAGAAGGAGAAACAGGCAGTGCCTGAGCCTCAGGAGCTTCCCTCTCCCCGTGCCCTTTCCCTCCCCTGCTTCAGTGAGCCACCCCCACCCCAGGATCAGAGAAAGGACACACATGTTGGCTTCAAACAGCCTTCTCTCCCATCCCGGGGAGGCAGACACCAGCAGCCAGTTTCACCCTTCCTTGACCTGTTGCTGTACCCTGAAGCTCATCCCGTTCAGATTTTATAAAAAGTAAAACCTGGAGGAAAAAAAAAGAAAGAAATGTAGAATAAATGAAAATAACCTTAATAACATTAATATATTATACTTTCACTGAAAAATGGTTAACCCAATATTTTCTTCAATAGTGTAAATAGTTAGATTATGGAAACACAGGACCCTACACCATTTACACAAGTCCCCTGAACTTTAAGATTTTTGCATCTAATGTCCAAGACTTACTGAGCGGCTACCAGATGTCAAATATTTACTGTGTATATTTTTATTTGTTACTAGAACTCTATAGTTAGGTGCTGATTCATTTTAGAGATCAGCAAAACGGTTAATTATCTCGATTGGTAAATCGCAGAGCCAGAATTTGATACGAGATTAGCTGACTGTAAAGTCTATCTTATTCATAATTTATTTTGTATTTGCAGAATATCTAGCAAAGAACTTTCCATGGCACTAAACAACCCGATGTAGCCTTTGTCCTCTGGACATTACATTCTAGCAAGGGAAGGAAGCATTGGTTGTGTGGAGAGATAAAGTAAAGGTAATGTGTGGCTCTGGTGTGACTGATACTATTGATGGGTTGCGGTGACTTATGTGCTCAGATTGCAACACATTAAATTTGAAGTAGTGTTCAATATTTAAGTAATAATTCCCAGTAGATAGTTTTTAGAAGCTTGGAAGTTAGTTCTAAAGATGTATATATTTTTACATTGAATGGTTGATGACTAGCAGTTTTCATAAGGGGAAAGAATAGAATTTAAAAAAAGGTTTGCTAAATCTAAAAGGATAAACTTGCAATGAGACATAGCTCACTATGAAATCAAGTTATCAATAGAGCCAACAGATGTTGCCAAAGGGAGAGAAGCTTGTAATATCTTTTATTCATTTTTAGCTAAGTTGCATGCTCCAGCTTTGGAGACAACAAACTCCAATGCTCATAGGACAGAATTCAAGTTGTCATAGCCAAGATTGACTTAGAGAGTGTATCACAGCATCCCATGGAACTATCACTTTTCCCACCAAAGGCCTCACAGTCTGATAGTCCACAGGCATAAATTGGCCATGCATTTATACTGATTAACTCACACTTAAGAATAGAATAAGAAAAATATATTTTTTTCAATTTTTTTTGAAAATTCCATATCTGAGTATGGTATTTACGTCACCCGTCCTGGTCCCTACCCCACCTCCTCCCATGTTCCTCTCACTCTTTATTTCTATTACACATACATATAAATTCTTGAGCAACACATGAATATATGAACTATAAGAAAGGTAGAGGATCACAAGGACAGTAAAAGGTTTGTGTGTGTGTGTAACATTTTTAGTATAGCCTTCTTAATGACTAAGGTTAATTAGACATATCTCATTTATCTCATTTTGTGTTGTAAGGACTATATAAATATAGACACAAATCTAAGGAAAGGAAACAATTCATTGACTAGAGCAGAGAGAGAAATGTACTCAAAACTAATTTGTCATATTTTGCATTTTGTACAATTACAACTATACTTTTAAGCTTTTCTGTTTTTAAACAGAAAAAAATCAGTACCATTCATTAGCATTGTAAAAATTAGGATTAAACTAGAATAATACTGATGTAATGTCCATATTCTATCCCGCATTTTACTGAACACCAAAATTATAGTATAGGCAATTGCTTTTCAATAATTTATAAGCTACTGCCTTGGAATTTTACCAAGAGTGTAATAGATACAATAGCTAAGGACATGGTTCAGAGAGGAGAGGCACTTGTGCCCAAGCCTGACAACCTGAGCTTGGTCCCTGGGACCCACATGGTGTCAAAAGAAGACTGATTCTCAAAAGTTGTCTAATGACTTCCATGAATGAGGTAGCACACACACACACATACACATACACATGTAAAAATAATTTAAACAAATCAAAAAAATGAGCAGTTACAAACTTGGCTAAATACACTAATTCAATGACCATGAGACAATTATCAGTTGTTTCTGAAAATGGTAATAAATATCTACTTTTATATACTTTTAGGAAGAATTTAATAAGCAAAATATATAGAGGTTTAGAAATGTATTAAGAAATCAACAATATGAGAAAGTTCCCCATTCAGAACTAAAGCTCTGTCTTAAATACCTTGGGGTTTTGCTTGTTTGTTTATATTTATACAAATTTTTGGTCACTAGGACATAAAAAATTATACTGATGAATAGATCATTCCTATAACACAGAAATTTTATTAAAATGCATTCTTAATTCTTTGCGTATTTTTGAGACAGGGTCTCCCTGTAGCCTGAGCTACAACTCACTGTGTAGACCAGGCTAGCCTTGATCTCACAGAGATTCACCTGCCTCTGCCACCACTCCCAGCTCAAAACTTTATTCTTCATCTTTAATAAAAGCTAACAACCAAATGAAAATTATCAAATAAAACTGAACAATTAATGTAGAAGTTGGTGCTGATTTAAACATTTTCTTCAGTTACGATGCAATAAAACTATAAATCAAGCTCAAAATTATTGAAAAAACTAATGCCCACATTTGGAAAAGTCTAACATATACATGTATTTATGTACACACAAACACACAGTCCTGATGAATTCAAGTGTCACAAGAAACAAAAGAATGTAGAATGTAATATTTAAAAGTAACAATAAAAATATAGATCATAAGTTGAGAACACACATAAAATAACTAGTTAATAAGTCAATAGATTGCAGTACTAGAAACAATATTAGAAATAAATGAGTTATTCACTCAAAAGACTAGAATAAGACAAGAAACCCCTCAAGGGGAAAAAAAAAAGGTAGAAAACAGTGAAAATAATAACAAAATCTAATGAAACAGAAAATAAGAAACATTAGGGAATACTATTTTTAAAGTCAAACAAAACAGGCAAAATTTGAACAAGACTGATTGCATGGAAGCAGAGATACCACACTGAAGAAATAAGAGAAGGCAAGAGAGACACTCAACTGCTTAACATCAGGAGCTTGTACATAAGAATTTTAGCTATTATCTGATCAATTTGACATCAGATAAAATATACACTTCTGTGTAACTTTAATTATTCAAGGAGAAATGGGAAATATGTATTAACCTATGATGACTTTGCTTTGAGGTTTGTAATTTTGGTTGTTATTACTTAATTATTATTATTGTTATTTAGCACACAAATGGCAGGCTTCCTGATAACGTTTTATGCATACTTTGTTAGGTGTGACCCTCCTCACTGACTCCTCACCTAATCTCCCTCTTTCTCTTCCTCACATGTGCCCTTCCTCATCAAGACCCTCTTTCTAGTTTCATGTCATCTGTGCTCTATTACCCTCCCATGCCCCTTCTTTAGAACCTGCTTCCAATCCTATGGTCCCCCATTTAGTTTAATAGCCTCTATTCACACTTGTCCCTACATAAATTCACAAATATAAAATTTAGAAGTTAAATCCACATTGTAGCATTAGTCTTTCTGAGCCTAGGTTATTTCAGTGTAATATTTTCCAGTTCCATCCACTTTTATGTAAATTTCCTAATTCCATTTTTTTTTTCTTTATTGCTGTTAAAATTCCACTCCGCCTATCTAGTGCATTTTTGTAATCCATCCATCTGTTGATGGACATCTAAGAGAATTCTAAACTCTTCCTGCATACACTTCTGCTCTGTTTCTCCATGTTGGATATAATCTTAAAATATCTTCAAGTGACAGATAGCCCATTTACTTTTCAAAATGCCTCAAATAATATAAAGAATGTGTCAAAACTGATTTGTAAGGTTACATTGTCTTGATTTCAGAATGAAATAACTCAATATAAAGCAAATAGAGATGACTGTTTGAATGTTTAGAGCACTAAAATATCTGAGGTTTAAAATACTGCTCATGGCAAAATATATCTTTTTCAAGAAGCTTTACATTTAACATATGTTTGTTTCTTTTAAATATATTTTTATTGATTTGAGAATGTTATACAATATATGTTTATTATATTCAGACTCCTCCCCACTCTCCACCAACTTCATGTAATCTATTATTATATTTTAAGGTATATTTTAATGAGTTTTGTGTATTTCATACAATAAATCTTAATTGTATTTAGACCTTCTCTCTCACTAAAACTTCCCTGTAACACCACTTCCCCAGATTCTGAAGTTTATCACATATGTTAAAGCCTATCTGGTCTTGCTTTTATACCCTGATGTCCTTCTGTGCATGTTCATCTACTGGACTCTAGACAGCCTATCTAGAGTCATTTCCTTAAAGAAGATCAATTCTTCCTCACCCAGAAGTAATAAGTTGCCAAAAGTTCTCTGGATAAGGTTTGGCCCTAGTGTCCATCACCCCAGTTTTATGTTGAGATTTTGTCTGACTGAGTTAGCATGGACCTCATGCATGCTGTCACCATGGTTGTGAGTTCCTATGAGCACATTCCCAGAGGCCTTTTCAGAGCAAGTTCTCAGAGGTCTCTGTTTCCTTAAATTCTCTGAAACCTAATAACTGAACAATGACCAGCAAAACAAACTATATTGGTACAGTAGTGACACTTTTATCTTTGGGGTAATCAACAGAAGGGAAGTCATGGGTGCACTGTAAACATAGCCAAATACACGTGGCTGGAGAGTTCATAGATCCTAGAGGAAACCCTAAGGCTGTCACATTTCTGGACAAGTGAAATTTCTTACTGTATGCTAAATATGGATTCTTGTTTTTTTTTTTTTTTTGGTCTTTTCGAGACAATGTCTCCCTGTAGCCCCTGTTGGCCTAGAACTTGCTCTGTAGGCCAGGCTGGCCTTCAACTCACAAAGATCCACCTGCCTCTGCCTCTGCCTCTGCCTCTGCCTCTACCTCCTGAGTGCTATGGTTTCTTTTTTTAAATTTTTTTTAATTTATTTCTTTTATGTGTCTGAGTGTACTGTCTGCATGCAGGTCTGTGCACCCGTGTCGTGCAAAGCCACGGAGGTCAAAAGAGGGCGTCGGATTCCCCTGGAACTGAAGTCAAAGACGGTTTTCAGCCGCCATGTGGGTGCTGGAGATTGAACCCAGGTCCTCTGCAAGAGCAGTCGGCGCTCTTAACCGCTAGGCCATCTCTCCAGGCCCCAGATTCTTATATTTACAGACAAGTATATGATACATCACTCATCAAAGAAGTTTCTTCTTGCAACAGATGGAGGCTATTGCAAAGTTCCACAACTGGTTATACACGGAGAATACATGTCTGAGAAATTCCCAGTTCTAAAATGACACAGAAGCTCTACACCTAAGGCTCATGGAACAGCAGAACAGGGGGTAGAAAGAACACTCATGCACCAGTGACATTTCCTCATGCAGCAGCGGTAATGCAAACAAAGAACACAACTGGCCAAGGTTTAGAGAATATATTTCTTTTTGAAAGATTTTTAAGAGCCTATCCAGTCTAATCTGTTTCCCATGTGCTCTTAGATATGGTTCTACCACTTAGAGTCTGGTCAACTTAGCAAAGATCACACCAGTAGGGAAAACTGACTATTCCCCAAGATCTGACAGTCACCCTGATCTAGACTCACTGCCACCTCCTCAATCCATACAGGGCCCCATGGCTTGGATTTGTACAGGTCTTAGGTATGCTGTCATAAGTGCTGTTGCTTCATATGTACATCAGCCCTGTGGTGTCCAAACAGCACAGATTCTCTTGTATTCATCTAGCACCTCTGGGACTCTGGGTTTTACAGTCTTTCTACCCTACTTCCACAATGGAGAAACCCACAAATGATCAACATGCAGAGAATATGTAAAACTTTTTAATCAACTAAAAGAGTAAAAAAAATTAATATTTTATCCCAGAGATGCAGAAGAGTTAAAATATATCTCATGAGAGCTAAAGAGACTTAACATGCAGAAAAACTCCAGGTCACCAGGCTTGTTGGCAACATTCTTACCTGCTGAGCCATCTTTATAGTTCAAAATGATGTTACTTTTTGCATAGTAAAGTGGAAACTTGTAAAAGATAATAGGAAGATGATCACTGATAAGGAACAGAGTGGAAGAGAGAAAGAATAGCTTTGCTAAGGATATGCTTTCTATAATTTTGACTTTAAGAACCATAACTTTGGAAAATTTATTTTTAATATATTTGTGAGAGGGAAGGAGGGTGGGGGAAAGAGAGAAGAGTTGAGTGAGGAGAGCGAATAGAGGCGAGATTGGATTTTTGTAGAGAGAGCGAGGCGATGGGGGAGAGGCGGATTGGAGAGAGAGAGGAGACGAGGGGAGAGAACTACTGCCATATGCGTAGCCCAGAAGGAGGGCACCGGATGAGGACCAAATTCAGGTTCTCTAAAAGAGCAGTATGTGCTCTTAACCACGAGCAATCTCTTCTTACAGAAACCATAATTTTTCACAAATTCTAGAAGCTAAGTTAAAGTCATAGAAAACCAAACACTCCTTTTAAAACACAAGTACAAATTATATGACTTTTGTCTGTTACCCGTGGCAAAACCACACAACATGTACACATACTATAGTCTTAATTGGAACTTATTATAAAGAATTTTTTTAAAAGCCTACTGTGTTCTCTTAGGGGGAGACTTCTTCTTCTTTCTTCTCTCCCTCTCTCTTAGGGACGGGGGGAGGATCCTCTTAGTACACTTAGAATTTTTTTTTTTATTTTTTTTTGGGGAGCTCTCTTCCGGAGGATTGGGGAGGGAGGGGACCTGGATTAGAAGATAGTAATGGGGGATGGAGCGATGGCCTCGCGGTACGAGAGCCGCAATTTCATTCTCTTATAGAGGACCCCGGGTTAGAGCATACCACGCACAGCAATGATGGCGGCCAAAAAAAATCTGTCTGGTTTTACTCAAATTACCACGGATTACTACTCTCCTGAGTTCATTTGTTGGGATATATGTAACTTTTTTCTTTTGACTTTTTTATTTTCGTCATGTAATTGTATATCCTCAAGGTTACCCGGTTGCCACCAAAACGGAAACTCTTTTATGCGCGATCTCTAGTACCATTATATTGATACACATACAGAAATAAATAAAAATGCCGGACATGGTGGCGTATCGTCCTTTCCTGCTTCCCACTCCTTTAGCTATTGCGAGACTAAGGGCTTACGCGGATCTCTGTGAGTTTGAGGCCAGCCTGGTCTACAGAGTGAGTTCCAGGACAGCCAGGGCTACAGGGAGACCCTGTCTCAAAAAGACCAAAAAAGAAGATAGTAATGGGTCTAGAATTCAATAGAATTATTGGAATAGTAAATGGGGATTTCATTTATGAAACTTGGGTTTGGGGAACTGAACAAGTATATTGACATTGTCAGGAGCGCAAGTTACCCTTGAAAGAGAAGGAGTTATCCATAAAAACTATGTGATGGAAAGGTGGCTATGATTCTTTTCTGAAACAAAAACAGCTATTAGCAATGTTGATTGTATAGTATTAGGTGGAGAAAATAGGAACAGGAAGCAAATGTTTAGTGCCTGTATCTAGACCCAGTGGTGGAGCATAAATTAACTGCTGATGTCCACATTTCCATGCTACTAAAGTAAAAGAAAAATAAAAAATATTTGAATGAAATATATAAGATCTGTGAAACACTCTTTAACAACTAAATGTTAAAATTATAGGCACAGAAAAAAAAAAAAAGAACTCCATGTCAAAGGCATAGATAATATTTTTAATAAAACTATAGAAGAAAATTTTCCAAATCTAAGGAAATAAATGTTCAGCCAGGCACAAGTGACCATAAAATAAGCACACCACTTCATGTTATTGTTAAAGCACGAAATTTACAGGGCAGAGAAAGGGTATTGAAAGCTTCAAGTACAAATCACATGTAAGAATAACAGCAGATTTTTCAATGGAAGCTTTAAAAGCCAGACTAGCCTTGAGCAATATTCTTAAAGTCTTGAAAGACAACAGATGCTAACAAAGACTATTGTAGGGATGAAAGGGAGAAAGAGCATCCCCAGGGGGTTCTTGATTTCATTCATAAAAGAATTTAAGAATGGACCTAAGCAGAATCTTTAGGAGAATTTTATTTGAATTTTAAAGAAAAATTCTCAGGTCAGGCAAACTGGGAATCTCAGTAGCCTTGAGGAGGAGGATGGAGAGGAGAAGGAAAAAAGTCATGAGGCCACGCAGACTAAAGCCCTCTCGGCAGTTAGACATTTGGCTGACTGGCAGCTGCAGGGTGGAGAGAAGGAAGCTGTAGAGAAAAAGTAAAATAAAAAAATGCCACAGCAGCACAAAGCAGGCTGACTTACAAAGACCTACATGTCTACAGAGACCTGCATGTTTGTGGCTGGATCCAGAAGCACTGCACTGGGGACTCTTAGACAGAAAAATATCTCACTAAACAGTCAGCATTTAGCATGATGTAAATTGAACCTGTCTTCCCAGGGATGGTCCCATGACCAGATTATTGACCAGTGAAACTGGAAAGGAAGATTTTTTTTTTAACAGATAGATTAGAGATTCTGTAGTGTTTACCAGTTAATGTTATGGGTGTTATTTGCTGCTCTTACAGTGACAAAACTATCTGTCATTATTGAAGGAAAAAGAGAAGGTTTCCATGATAAAAACCATGCTTAATTAATTTGTGATCACCCAGCCAGGCCTACTGAGAATGCTGTAAAGAATACTTCAGACTGAGGAGAAAGATAAACATATAGAAGAGGCTACAGTAAAAAAAATTAATGGTCTTTTACAGTTTGTTAAGCAAAGAGTATAAGAAAACACCGAATACTCCAAATTCAACAAAATGCCAGGATTTAACAAACACCTTTCTTTTATTTTTTTATTTTTATTTTTTCGTCTTTTTGAGACAGGGTCTCCCTGGAACTCTGGCTGTCCTGGAACTCACTCTGTAGATCAGGCTGGCCTTGAACTCACAGAGATCTGCCCTCTTCTTCCCGAGTGCTAGGATTAAAGGCGTGTACCACCACACCCGGCTAACAAACACCTTTCGATAACAACTGTTTCATTCCCCCAATCAACTAATGCATATTATATTAGAAAACAAGATCTTTTTGCAGTCTATAAGACACACATCTAACCATCAAAGATAGACATAGGGTGTAAGAACAAATTAAGCTGATGCACAAAAATAAAACCAAGAAACATGCAGGAGTTGCTCTACTACTATCTGAAAAAGTAGACTTCAAAGATGGATGGAAACAGGTGAAATGAGAACCTGTGCATGCCCTTCCATAGGCACTGACACCTATGTAATATTTATATTTTGCAATGAATTCTAAGTGTGTCCAATTTTAATGTTCAGTGAATTTGCAACACAGATTGTACAATTATTAGCTTGATTCAAATAGTTATCTACTTCACAATAATCATGTGTTGAGTCAACTGTTCCAAATGTTCAGATATATGCAAAGGAAGTTTATATTGCTCACAGAAGATGAAATGGCTTATTTTAAAACCCCGAAGACCATATAAGGGATTGCCCAAAGCACCATACCATCTCTGTCTGCCACAGACTTTCCCAATATATTTAGATTACTGAATTATAAGAACCCAAATGGTTGGGAAGTTTGCACTGTTGCCTAGACCTGATTTAAGCCCTTTTCTCCCTGGCCTCACACAAAAATAGCAGCTTGCAGGCAAAAGCTGCCAATAGTTGGAGGAGCCTGCACATCAGAGAGATGGCAATCACAGTGCAGGGAAGCAACCTCAACTGGTGCTCAGTGGATTTAAGGCATCCTTGTGCTGTGTACACAGCAACTTCTGCTCATCAACAAGTAACAGCCAGATTCATAACAAAAGTAATTTTATTTGACACTTTTAAATTCTTTAAACAAACTGCCAGGAATAGTTATTAAACTTGGATTTAAAAATATTCAGCATCTCTGCAGTCACAGTATTAGAGATGACCCATGACTTTCAAAACTTGATGGCAATATTGCAGAAGAGAAAATAAAAAGGAAAGAAAGAAAGAAAATATAAAGAGGTGAACCTTGATTCTCAACAAATATTTCTCTTGTTGTATGAAAATGAGATAATATTGGATTCCTCCATGTCATGTGGTAATCATGCCCAGCCATGGCACGTGGTTCAACTGCCAGGGAATCCAAGGAAAGAATCAGGAGGGAGCAGAGGATGGGATGGTGAATGAACCCAAATAGATCTGAAGAGAGACCCAGGAGTTGCATCAGCAAGCAAACTCATTTATTGCAGGGATTTTAAGCACTTATATAGAGTTTTGGAGGGCTCTTTGGGAAGGATAGAGCAGAAGTCTATGCGCATTCTACAATGACTAAGTAATTTTATGGCAGGAATACTGTAGCCCCCTGAGATAAGCTTATAGCTTACACCCTGTACCTCCTGAGGACAGGACAGACATGACTTGGGAGAGATAAGATTAAGAATGGTATGCTTCAAGCTACACTCCCCTTGGGGGATGTCCAACTCCCATCTCCTGCTGGCCTTCTAGGTTATCGGGGTAGAAGCCAGTTCTTTTATACTCAGCCATAATGGATTTATCTGGCCCCACAGTTTTCCCTTTGTTTTTTAAAATGGGGAAGTGTCATCATATTCTTCAAAAAGGGGGATGGCCTGTTACTGCAATAGAACTCTCTTGGACGCCACCTCAGTGAGGTTGTTAAATAGGCCTTTAATGAACTGGATAACACAGGCGGCAATTATTAAGAACATTCCTAAGGTGATGAGGGGTCCTATGAAAGGGAGCATCCAGGTGGTTAATGAATTGGAGAACCAGAAGACGGATGATTGGGAAGAATATTGAACCCAAAGTTATTTTCAGAGGTTCTAAAGGGCCTTTACATTTTGTTCCTCTACCCCAGACTCATTGACATAAAAGCAACATTCATCCCCCCTAAGAACATGCAGGTTCTTCCATGTTCTGCAGTTAAGAGGCCCAGAGCATACTGATTCTATAACACTTCTCCAGCCAGAGAAAATTAGACTGACTCAAAGCTGTTGGTGGTGGAAGCCATGGCCTAATCAGGCCTATCCTGAAAGTCAGCTTCCACATGGTGGGCCTTCTCAAGGGCTCCTTCTGCTGTTCCTGCTGCTGTGGTGGAGAGGATGAGGCCAATGCTGACCAAAATAGGGAGGAAGATCTCCCTCTTCTTGTGACCCAGGTGCAGTATGAAGGCAGCTTCTTCCTTTTTGTAGTGATAAAGCTGGGGGGTTATGACAATGGGCATTCAAAAACCACACCTGGTAGTGTTTGCACAGAGGGTGTCCTTTCAACCTGCTGGAGGCATTCATCTCCATAGAGAGATTCCCATTGGAGAAACGGGGCTGGAAGGGAGGAGCAACAAATGTCCCTCCAGTCCTGCAGGGTGTTGAGGGTGGTATGAAAGCTTTGGAGGATGGATTTTGTCCTGGGGGCCTGGATGCTGTCTTCCCTTATAGCCTGTCTAAGTTCTTTACATCACCTGCCTGGTAGGGATACCAATTTAGGGGTCAGCCGCATGTGGGAGGGACATTGACTGGGAAAGTTTGGCAATCATAGCCCTGAATGTCCCCAGCCTGGCAATGCTGATCTGTGGTGGGGGAGGGGAGCAGACAGGAAAGGCTCTACCACTGGCTTCTCATAAGGAAGCAGCAGAGGCTAGAGGGATGTCAGGGGTGAGGGATTAGGTTTAAGATAAAATGGGCTGGGTGTGGTGGCTTTTTTTTTTTTTTTTTTTTTTTTGTTGTCTGGTTGTCATGCCATGTCCTGTCCTGCCTGTCGGTTTGGTGCCCCCGTGTCGTGCAATCCGCCAGAGGTCAGAAGAAGAGGCGTAAGATTCCCCTGGAACTGGAGCTAAAGACGGTTCTCAGACACCATGTGGGTGCTGGGATGAACCAGGGTCTTCTGCAAGAGCAGTTGGTGCTCTTAAACTGCTAGGGCCATCTCTCCAGCCCAAAACTGTGAACCTTCTTAAAGTGTTCTATATCATAAAGTTGTATGACTATTCTGGGAAAAAAAAGATCTAAATATTGTGGGATTATTGGCTGCCAGCTCTTAGGGTACTCTAATCTCTAGAAACTAGGATTAGTCTATGCCCCATGAATTAGAGTAGGACCTTGTGAAGTCAGGAGATTGATGCTGTTTTGATATTTTGTATAATCATCACACGCGTATGTGGTGTGCAACCATAAAATGGTTGCTTTGAGGTCTACTCAAAAATAAAAAATGAACTTAGGAACTATAGAATTCCTACCTGAATTCTTCACTGATGGAGTGAATACCACCTATTTCATAATTCCATTATCTTTATTATCACTAATATACCTTGAAGTCACAGTTTTAACATCTTTGGAGCCAAAAATCCTTTTATTGTAGTAACATGAGACAAATTAGAGATTCTGGTGTTTTCCTTTATATTTGGGATCTAACCTTTGTCTTATAGGTGTTGGCTTAGGCCAGTTCCCCACGTGGAATCTCCCACTGGCCTTCACCTTTGGGAACATTTCCTTGGGACATAAGCAATTCCTTCTTTTTCTATCATGATTAATACCACACACATCAGAGGGACGCCATAAGTTAGGAGACAAGGACACTTCTTAAGAGTTGAGGTTAAAATCTCCCAATGGGAAGCCCCTTTTTGGGGGGCCAGGTCCTTGCAGGGCCCTGTGGATGTCTCTGGGGATCTCTATGACCCAGACTCCTAGACATGGGTTGTGCACGGCCCAGTAGAGGGAAGTGCAAGATAGCTCCCCTTCCTTCCTCCAGTTCTTGCTTATAAGCCCTGCTATTAGACATGGCCTAGACCCTTCTCACCCAGCCTACCACAAAAAAAAAAAAAAAAAAAAAAAAAAAAAAAATAGGAATCAATCTCATCCCCTAGGGACTCTGATAAAAACTCGCCCAATAACCGAGGGTCCCTAAGGACTCTGATAAAGACTGTCCTTGAGAACTACCAATCTGTGACTTAGCTGCCTTGGAACAGGCTAGGAGGTTACCTTCTGTTGTTGTTGTTTTATTTTTGAGACACAGGGTCTCCCTTTAGTCCATCTGGCTTGGAGCTCACTCGTAGACCAGGCTGCCTCTTTCTCAGAGATCCCTTCCTGTCCTCTGTCCCCTCCTGAGTGCTGGTTTAAAGGTGTGTGCCACCCACCCCCAGCCCATTTATCTTAAACTAATCCCTACCCCTCACCCCTGACATCCCTCTATCTCTGCTGCTCCTTATGAGAAGCCAGATGGTAGAGCCTTCCCTGTCTGCTCCCCTCCCCCACCACAGATCAGCATTGCCAGGCTGGGGACATTCAGGGCTATGATTGCCAAACTTTCCCAGTCAATGTCCCTCCCACATGCGGCTGACCCCTAAATTGGTATCCCTACCAGGCAAGTGATTTAAAAACTTAGGACAGGCTATAAGGGAAAGATGGCACCCAGCGCCCCCAGACAAAAGATCCACATCCAAAGCTTTCACATCCACCCTCAACACCCTGCGGTACTGGAGTGGACAGTTGTTGCTCTCCTCCCTTCCAGCCCCGTTTCTCCAATGGGAATCTCTCTATGGAGATGAATGCCTCCAGCAGGTTGCAAAGGAACCGTCCTGTGCAAACACTACCAGGTGTGGTTTTTGAATGCCCATTGTCATAAGCCCCCAGCTTTATCGCTACAAAAAGGAAGAAGCTGCCTTGGATAGCTGCACCTGGTCACAGACTGCAGAGGAGATCAATTTTTCCACTCCTATTATGTCAGCATTCCTATCACTGTCCACTACAGTGCAGGAATGTCAGAAGGCGCCTTGTAGAAGCCTACCCGTATGGAATCTGGTTAGAACAAGTTTGATGGCATGGCTTCACCAACAACAGCTCTTGAGTCCGTCTAATGCTTTCTCTCTAGCGAAGTGGTATTAGACATCTATGAGGTTTGTGCTCTTAACTGCAGAACATGAAAACCTGCATGTTCTTAGGGGGGATGAATGTTGCTTTTATGTCAATGAGTCTGGGAGTAGAGACAAAATGTCAACGTAGGCCCTTAGAAACCTCTGAAAAAACTTTGGGTCTGATATTCTCCCAATCATCTGTCGTCTGAGTTCTCCATTCATTAACCACCTGGATGCTTCCCTTTCATAGGCCCCTCATGCCCATTAGATCGTGTTTATAATTGTTCACCTTGTGTATCCAAGTTCATTAAAGCAGATTAACAACTTCTAATGGGTGGCGCCAGAAGACCGTTCTATGGCCAGTACACGAGCGCCATCGCCTCCTTAAGAATATGGATGACACTGTCCGCCCCATGTTAAAAAACAAAGGGAGTAATTGAGGCCAGATAATCCATTATGGCTGAGTATAAAAGAACTGGCTTCTACCTCGATAACTAGAAGCAGCAGGAGAGTGAGATTGGAAATCCCCCAAGGGGAGTGTAGCTTGAAGCATACATTCTTAATCTTAATCTCTCCCAAGTCTGTCCTGTCCGTCCTCAGGAGCGTTAACGGGTGTAAGCTCTATAGGCTATCTCCAGGGGGCTCAGTATTCCTGCCATAAAACTTATATTAGTCATTGTAGAATGCGCATAGACTTCTGCTCTATCCTTCCCAAAGAGCCCTCCAAAACTCTATATAAGTGCTTAAATCCCTGCAATAAATGAGTTTGGCTTGCTGATCAACTACTGGGTCTCTCTAGAATCTATTTGGGGTTTCATTCACTGTCCGCAATCCTCTGGCGCCCACTCCTGATTCTTTCTTGGATCCCCTGGGCAGTTTAACCACGTGCTCCATGACTGGGCATGGATGACCACAATGATCATGCAGGATCCCATATTATCTATTTGTTACATACAACAAGAGAAATGATTTTGTGAAATTGAGGTTTCACCCTCTTTTATTTTTTTCTTTCTTTCCTTTTTAATTTTCTCTTCTGCAATATTGCCATCAAGTTTTGAAAGTCATGGGTCATCTCTAATACTGTGACTGCAGAGATGCTGAATATTTTGTAATCCAAGTAATAACTATTCCTGGCAGTTTGTTTAAAGAATTTAACAAGTGTCAAATAAAATTACTTTTGTATGAATCTGGCCTGATTACTTTTTGATGAGCAGGAAGTGCTGTGTACACAGCACAGGATGCCTTAAATCCACTGAGCACCAGTTGAGGTTGCTTCCCTGCACTGTGATTGCCATCTCTCTGATGTGCAGGCTCCTCCAACTATTGGCAGCTTTTGCCTGCAAGCTGCTATTTTTGTGTGAGGCCAGGGAGAAAAGGGCTTAAATCAGGTCTAGGCAACAGTGCAAACTTCCCAACCATTTGGGTTCTTATAATTCAGTAATCTAAATATATTGGGAAAGTCTGTGGCAGACAGAGATGGTATGGTGCTTTGGGCAATCCCTTATATGGTCTTCGGGGTTTTAAAATAAGCCATTCCATCTTCTTGAGACATATAAACTCCTTTGCATATTCTGAACATTTGGACAGTTGACTCAAACACATGATTATGTTGAATAGATAACCTGTATTTGAATCAAGCTAAATAATTGACAATCTGATGTTGCAATCACTTGAACATTAAAATTGGACACACTTAGAATTCATTGCAAAATATAAATATTACATAGGTGTCAGTGCCTATGGAAGGGCATGCACAGGTTCTCATTTCACCTGTTTCCATCCATCTTTGAAGTCTACTTTTTCAGATAGTAGTAGAGCAACTCCTGCAATGTTTCTTGGTTTTATTTTTGTGCATCAGCTTAATTTGTTCTTACAACCCTATTCTAAATATTCTTTGATGGTTAGATGTGGTGTCTATAGACTGCAAAAAGAAGCTTGTTTTCTAATATAATATGCATTAGTTGATTGGGGGAATGAAACAGTTGTTATCGAAAGGTGTTTGTTGCGTGTGTTGGTGGTCAAACGCCTTTAATTCCTAGTCACTTGGGAAAGGAGAGGGCAGATCTCTTGTGAGTTCAAGGCCACGGATCTACAGAGTGAGTTCCGGGACAGCCAGAGTTCCAGGGAGAAACCTTCCTCAAAAAGACGAAAAAATAAAAAATAAAAAAATCCAGAAAGGTGGTTTGTTAATCCTGGCATTTTGTTGAATTTGGAGTATTCGGTGTTTTCTTATACTCTTTGCTTAACAAACTGTAAAAGACCATTAATTTTTTTTAACTGTAGCCATCTTCTATATGTTGATCTGTCTCCTCAGTCTGGAAGTATTCTTTACAAGCATTCTCAGTAGGCACTGGCTGGGTGATCACAAATTAACTTAAGCATGGTTTTTATCATGGAAAGCCTTCTCTTTTTCCTTCAATAATAGACACGATAGTTTTGTCACTGTCAGAGCAGCAATACAACCCAGTAAGATTAACTGGTACATACGACTACTAACTATCTCGTAAAGTTAAAAATCTTCCTTTCCAGTTTCACTGGTCAATAATCTGGTCATGGGACCATCCCTGGGAAGACAGGTTCAATTTACATCATGCTAAATGCTGACTGTTTAGTGAGATATTTTTCTGTCTAAGAGTCCCTAGTGCTGCTTATGGATCCAGCCACAAACATGCAGGTCTCTGTAGACATGTAGGTCTTTGTAAGTCAGCCTGCTTTGTGCTGCTGTGGCATTTTTTTTTATTTTACTTTTTCTCTACAGCTTCCTTCTCGCGTCGCTCTCGTGCACCTCGCTGCCAGTCAGCCACAATGTCTACACCTGCACGGAGGTTTAGTCTGCAGTGGCCTCATGACTTTTTTCCTTCTCCTCTCCATCCTCCTCCTCAAGGCTACTGAGATTCCCAGTTTGCCTGACCTGAGAATTTTTCTTTAAAAATTCAAATAAAAATCTCCTAAAGATTCTGCTTGGTCCATTCTTAAATTCTTTTATGAATGAAATCAAGAACCCCCTGGGGATGCTCTTTCTCCCTTTCATCCCTACAATAGTCTTTGTTAGCATCTGTTGTCTTTCAAGACTTTAAGAATATTGCTCAAGGCTAGTCTGGCTTTTAAAGCTTCCATTGAAAAATCTGCTGTTATTCTTACATGTGATTTGTACTTGAAGCTTTCAATACCCTTTCTCTGCCCTGTAAATTTCGTGCTTTAACAATAACATGAAGTGGTGTGCTTATTTTATGGTCACTTGTGTCTGGCTGAACCATTTATTTCCTTGATTTGGAAAAATTTTTTTATTAGGTGTATTAAAAATATTATCTATGCCTTTGACATGGAGTTCTTTTTTTTTTTCTGGTGCGATAATTTTAACATTTAGTTGTAGAAAGTGTTTCAACAGATCTTATTATATTTTCATTTCAATATTTTTTAATTTTTCCTTTACTTTAGTAGGCATGGAAATTGGACGTCAGCAGTTAATTTATAAAGCTCCACCACGTGGGTCTAGATACAGGGCAGTAAACATTGCTTCCTGTCCTAGTTTTCTCCACCTAATACTATACAATCAACATTGCTAATAGCTGTTTGTGTTTCAGAAAAGAATCNGGGTGGGGGGAGGGGGGCCTGGGGTGGGGGGAAGAGAGGGACTGCTGGCAGAGAGATATGGATAGGGGGGAGATTAGGCACCGTCGGGGGCAGAGCGGGTAAAAAAAGGTGCAAGCAAAAAAGGAGTGTAGGGCTGGGGCGATAATTGGTTGAGACAATAAGGATGCAGGAAAATCATGGCGGGGAGGGATGGGTGGAGTGGGGAGGGGTGGGTGGAGAATGAACAGCTTCGGGGTCTTCAGTATTTAGGGTCTGTTGTAAGCGGTAATCGCTGTTTGGTGTGAGCTTTGGTGATTCCCCCGTTTGCAAAGATTATCCATCTTTCTACGCGTTCACATAAGGAGTAGGTATCAGGTTTTTGAAGTAATTCCACATATATTTCTGACTCTTTTCCATTTATGTTGTGATATTTCTCTCTTTTCACCAACAGATTTGTATGGTTTTGGACGTGTGTTCCTTCTTTTTTTTTCTTTTTCGGTTAAACTTGGTTGGGCTATATGGCGTATATCTTGTTTATTCTTTCGAAAGAACCAACGTTGGATTCATTTGAG
Organism: Rhizomys pruinosus; assembly: GCA_009823505.1. Classification (NCBI taxonomy): domain Eukaryota; kingdom Metazoa; phylum Chordata; class Mammalia; order Rodentia; family Spalacidae; genus Rhizomys; species Rhizomys pruinosus. Next base: position 3,535,973 of record VZQC01011251.1, read on the forward strand.
TTTTTATGATTTTTGTTTTTTGTTGTTTTCTATTTTCATTGATTTCGCTCTGATTTTTGTTTTCTCTCCTTATTGTTTGCATTAGGCTTCATCTTTATGCCTCTCTTAGTGCTTTTAGCGTGTGTAGAAAAATCATTCACTTGTGCCTCTTTTGTTTTTCTAATGTAGCACCAGGGTTATAACTTCCTCGTTAGGACTGGTTTTAAGGTATCCCCATAAGTATTGTTTGTGTTCGTATTGTCATTTCATTCTAGTTCCACGGATATTTTTATTTCTTGTATTTCTTCCTGACCCATTCAGATTTATTCAGAGAGTGTGTGTGTTTAGTCTCCATGTATTTTGTTTTTTTTTTGCCTGCTTGTGGTGTTGATGTTGAGCTTTATTGCACTGTGGTCTGATAGAATGCATGAAATTATTTCGATCTTTTTTATTTGTAGAGGTTTCTTCTGTGTCCCAGGATGTGGTCCATTTTGGATAATTTCCATGGGGGTGAGAGAAAGTGTAATTCCTCTGTATTAGGGTGTAATATTCATGTAGAGTCTGTAGGTCCATTTGTGGTGTTTTCATATCGTTCAGTTCAGAAGTCGTTTGTTATAATTTTGTCCTTTTATCTTTCAGACATTCCAAAGGTGCCGTGGTGTAATTGAAGTCCCTGTATGGAGTTACTGGGGTGTCTGTGTGTGACTTGTGGTCCTGGGAGAATTGGCTTTATAAAGTTTAGTGCACCAGAGTTTGGTGCTATATAATTCTGATTGTGAAATATTTCTTGGTGAATTGTGTTCTTGGTGATAAAATGTAATGGACTTCTTTGTCTCTTCTGATTTTCTTTACTTTAAGTTCTTTTGTTTGTTCTGTTAAATAGGCAACACCTGTCTTTCCTTTTGGGTACCATTGTCTTGGAATATTTTTTTTCCATCCTTTCACTTTAAGGTGTGTGTCTGTTCCTTTGAAGATCAAGATGTGTTTCTTGTAGACAGTATATGGAATGGGTTCTGTTTCTAATCCAATCTCCCAGTCTATGTGTTTTGATTTGGGGTAATTTAGTACATTACATATTTAAGTTAGACTGATATGGTTTGTGTTTGCTCCCCTGATTGCTTATTATCCATTTGCAGTTTTGGTTTGAGGTTTTTGCTTCTCGCAATTCATGTTTTATTGATCTTTCCTCCTGGTTCTAGGTGCCGGGTTGTTTTGCTCTTTCCTTCTGTTCTTTGAATTCTTCAAGTATTCTCTAGGGTTAGTTTTCTGGGCATGTTTTGTTTTCTATTTTGTGTTATGTCATGGGAAGGTTTTTTTCTCCATCAACTATAATTGACGTTTTTGCTGGGTAGAGTAACCTGACTTGCGCATCTATTGTCCTTTAAAACACTGGAATGCTTTGACTCAACGTTCATTCTTGCTTTCATAGTTTGCAATGAGAAGTCATTGTAATTCTGATAGGTTTCCCCTTCATAGAGTCACTTGCTGTTTTCTCTATGGTGGTTTAGGATTTTGGTCTTTGTTTGGTGTTTAGCGTTTTAACTATAAGTTGGCGTGGAGAGGTTCTTCCTTTTCTGATTTGTCTTTTTGAGTTCTATGATGCTTCCTTGTATTTGTATTGGTTTGTCTTTGTTTCGTTTGGGAAATTTTCTTCTATCTATTTCTGTTGAAGGAGCTGATCAATACCATCTCTTGGACTTCTTCGCCTTCCGCTATTCCTATGATTGTGAGGTTTGATCTTTTCATAGTGTCCCACAGTCCTGGCAGTTCCACTTTTTTTTTTGTATTTTTAAATTTCATAATCTTTACTGTGAGGTTTTTAGTTTCTTTGGTATGCTTTTTCAGGTCTGATATTCTTTCTGTTCCTCCATTCTGCTTTGAGGTTTTTTCCATTCCTTTACCTCTTTGAGTGGATGAGTGTTTGATTCTCTTTTTCATTTCCTCTTTCTGATTTCTTTAGTATTTCCCTTCCTTGGAGTTTCTCAATCCCTTCCTGTAGTAGCTCTTTGCTTCCTGGTTGTTTTTCCTATCTTTTCAATATGGCAATCGTTTTCTGTGTGTTCCATGATTCTTCTTGAGTTCTTCATTCCTTTCTTAATTCTAAATTTTGACTGGTCTTTATAATCTGAGCATTTTTTTTAAGTATGTTCACGATTGTTTTTCTGATATCTGTGTCCTGGGCCATGCCAGGGGTGATCCCACTGTAGAATTATTCCCAAAGGCGTTGGTAGAAGCTTGCGTGTGGGATTATCTGCCCTTTCTCATGTTGCCTCTTCTTTGTGTTCCTGGCTATGGGCTTCCCTTGCCTGTATTCCACTGCAGTCCACAATTCCTCTTCACTGTCTTGAAGGCTTGCATTGCTTTCCTCCTTCAGATGCCTTGTAATCCCATTGGGGGGGGGCTCGTTTAGGCCCACACATTTGTTACATGTGCTTCAGGAGTCTTGGGAGATCTCTGAACCAAGACTCACAAAACTTGCCTTTTAACCAGCTGGAGGAGAACTCCTGCCCCCACGCGCACAAAACCAATTAAAGCCAAAGACAACTCAGATTATGTCACTTGATTAATTGATCACAAACCAAAAAGCAATCCACCTTGCTGAAAACCCAGCCGCACCTACCTGCCCCGTGTGCGCGGGAGGGCTGGGAGGATTACAGATTGGAACGGAAATCAGACAAAAAACAAGACTGAGAGAAAGAGTCAGAGCAGGACAATGAGGCATAGGGCAGATCGCTGGTGGGGGGTATGGTGGGTGAGAGGGAAGGGAAAAGGGACAGGAAACGGAACTGAAATGATGTGTGCACGTAAAGACACAAAACATCAGACAGTAAAAAAAGAAGTGCGAAAAAGGGTCCGAGGCAGAGAAGAGTGCCGCCACAGGCATCGATAGAGGGTTCCATTGGGCCGACTGATTGAGCTCGATTTGTGTGCAGCCGGCAACGATGTCTTATGTTCTTCTTGCCGTTGTTTTCTTACGATGTCGAATTCTTGTTCCAATCTCCAGGCTGGGGAATTCCAATTCCTTGTTCAGTGTTCTGCTTTTTTTTTACATTATATTTCTTTTTTCTTTTTTCTTTTTGCAGTTTCATATAAGTATTTTAATTATATTCATCCCCCAATTGTTCCCCTGATTCTTCCTAGATCCATCTTCAGCACCTTCCCAAACATGTCCTCTTTTAAAAAAATAAGTTATGAAGTTCAATTTGTCTGTCCATATACCCCTAGTCTGGAGATGTCCTCGAGCATGGACTACCATTCTTATGGAAATTGCTTCCCTCTACCAGCATGAGATCAATCTGCCAACAGCTCCTCAGCTAGGGGTGAGCTTCCTGCTCACCTCCATACTCCGGTGAGGATTTGTCTGGCTTGATCTTGCCAAATTCTTTTGATACTGGCACAGCTACTGTAGTTCATCTGTGCCCATTGCCTCTTATTGCGGCCTGGAAACCTTTTCCATCTAGTCATCTATTCCCCTACTTTTTACTTTGTGATACGAGCCGAGACCATCTTGCCATACCTTTGGTCTTTGTCTTTCATCCATTTATGAGTGGATATGGAGTGCATCATTATTTTCTCTGTGTGCTGTCTGTGTCTGTCTATCTATGAAATTTTTTCCATAAGTCAAAATCCATGGCCTCATATTATAATATTGCTTCCTGCAATATTTATAATTGTTCAGAAAAGCAGTATATTTTGGGCTGTTACTAGAAATCATAGTTTTTTTATTTTGAATAAATAACATTTTGGGAATATCATTTTAAAGCCATAAGAATTAATTCTGAATACACAGAATAAATTAGTCCACCTAAAATTAATCTTCTAGATTTCAGACAATAGTATATTAGGCTATTAAAAACACTTAAAAATCAAGCTATACAAGTGTATGTAATTCAAGACCACTGTAAAATTGTCTAATTTTCCTTGTAGGAAATAGACAGCTTCCCTTGATAATCAGCTTCCCTGAAAAGTATCTTACACATAACTTTCAATAGTTCAACCTGTATTAAATAATAAATTCGCAAAAACAAGAAGTCTGAAAAGGGAGAGAGAGATGAAGACAGAAAAAAAGAGGTATTGACAAGTTGAGACAAAGAGATAAAACAAAAAAAAGATTCTTTTAAATTGTTCTGACAAAGATAACCTTTCATAAAACTTAAGTGAAGTGGACTGAAGGGGGACTTAGGAAAACACAAACACGAACATGGTTGACTATATGACATATGTGGAACAAAACTCAAAGCTAACATAACACAGAACACAAATAAAGAGATCACTTCCATGTAGACTCCACATGCAATTTTTTAAATCAACTCATGGCACTGGATGATAGTTTTATGTGTATGATAGTATTGCCTTCATGTGTATAAGTGTAGCTTTGTCCTTGCAATTCCCCCAGAGGTCCAGAAAGACAATGTGGATCCTCGTGAACATGCAGTTACAGATGGATGTTAGCTGCCATGTGGGTACTGAAAATGGAATCAGGTCCCTCTGCAGAGAGCAGCCAGGGCTCTTACTGCACTGAGTCCTCTCTCCAGTTCAGGCATTGGATTCTTTAAACTATGTTCCAGATGTTATAAGAGATGCTCACTGCCAAAAGAGTTGAACGAAAGATTATGTAGGTGATGAAAAATGATGAAGAATATCTATGATATATGACTACATATAAAATACCCTCAACCTCTTTTTATCAAGGGCAAAATTAGATTTTGCTCAATTTTAACACATAAACTTTAAGATATATGGATGACAGATTGTGGTTAATAAATTTAGGGTATGGTTTTATTTATTGATAGATGTAATTAAAGTCGAATAATAAATGAAACATTATTTCAGAAGTATTGTTTTAAATTTATGTTTATGCAATGGACTCGTTGTGATGGTCGAAATCCGTTGTGGTGGGTCAATTGATTGGACTAGCAGGATCAATAAATAGAAGTAGATACAAGTGATATTCTTTGGATTGGACCACCTATCGCAACCTTGGGATGTCCACACCCTAATATGGGGCCGCGTCCACCTTGCTGCTGAAGACAATCATGAAATGTGGCCATGGCGAAGGGGTCCTGGTCCCTTTTTTTCATGAGGCTTGCCTCTCTCTCACTGGTGAGTTTGCTTGCTGCTGTGATCGAGACCCTTTCGGATCCCAGCATTGAACTGTGAGGACTGGTAGATTGGATTACTGAGACATCCCAAGCCTTGCGGAGCTTGAGAAGTTCTCCTGGATTCCAGGCTCTCCCAGTGCTGGTGAGGGCTATCTGTTGATCTTGAACTTGTCACTGAGCAAATCAAGTACAATTTGTATATAGATGCTATAATATTCGTTCTATTGATTCGCGTTGCTGTAGAGCAAGAGCCCATGGACTACAATATACACTACTTTTTTTATCCATTTTTATTAAAAAAATTTTTTTATCTTTAGTTTCTGTATGTGTAAGGAATGTACTGTTGGCATGCAGTCGTGCACCCAGTGTCGTGCACGGCCTCAGAGGGGTCAGAAGGAGGTATTGGATTCCCCTGGTAACTGGAGTTCTCTCCTGGCTTGGGAGTTTCAGAACGGTATCGCGAGCCGCATTTGGGTGATGGGGACGAACCCGGTGGTCCTCTGTAGAGCATGTTCTTAACAACCCCTAGGCCATCCTCCAGCCTGACGTATAACCTTAATCTAACTTTTCCATGTGTTTCCTCAGTATCAGTTATCTACAGTTATGACTGGGATCACTTTGATTTCCCACAGCCTCCTAGTTTGTTTTCTATAAGTACGTTTAGATATTTGGAAGTTTTGAATGATAATTCTGGTAAATAAACTTATCCCAAGCCATAGCAATTATGTGACACTAACCTTTTGGGGTAAAATCTTGTGATGTACACAATGCTTCCATTACTCAGCCTGACAAAATGTGCTCACTGGTGGAACAGCGTACAAATGTTACACAAGTTGTCAAATTCTTCTAACTGGGATTTACGTTATGAACTAATGATTAAAGAAAACTTCTTTCCAAAATTTGAGTGATTGAAACACAATCTTACCACACTTCTCAACATAAACTATTCTTCAGAAAGAACAATGGGAAGTTGCCTTACTCCACATATCCTACACTTATTTCTTTTTTCTTTTATTTTATGTAAGAACCAATCAGAACATTGTAACATTATAATCCTCTGTTAATTGTGACAAATCAATCATTCTCTTTCTCTGCAATATTTTTCTGGCAACCTAACATTTTTCAGAACCTATTTACATATTGATTGCAATTACATTAGACATGCAACACAAATTTCAAAATAAAAATAAAATAGATTACAATTTTGACCCAATATTCAGCAGTTAAGACATTACTTCATTTTAAATAAAACATTCAATTACTGAATCAAATGCATGTATATAGTCACAAGACTATAAATTCCATTACATCTTAAAAAATACATTCTTTCCAGGTGTGGTGGTGCGCACCTTTAATTCCAGCACTTGGCGAACAGAGGCAGGCGATCTGTGAGTTAAAAGCCAGCCTGGTCTACATAGGAGTTGCCAAGAACAGCTGGGGCTACAAGGGAGAACACGTTCTCAAAAGACCAAAAACAATAAAAATAAAAGCAAAAAATCAAAATTCTCCTATGTTTATTGTAAGAGCTTTTTAGTTTTATATTTGAGTTATTTCATTCATTCTTCAATTTTAATTCTTTTTTGCTTATTTTAAATGACCATTTTTTTTTTTTTTAAATTTTTTTTTTTGAGTGAGTGTTTACAACTAAACTATAGTTGACATACAATGATGTTTGAAACACGAAACATAAAAAAAAATTATGCCTGGTGGCTGGAGAGAAAGCTCAGCTGTTAAGAGCACTGACTGTCTTGTCAAGGACCCGGGTTTGATCCCATACCACATGGGTGGCTAAGAACGGTCTTTAACTCCAGTTCCCGGGGAATCCTAAACCCTTTCTTGCCTCCACGGCATCTGCACAACTGGTGCACAAACCTGTTATGCAGCACTCATACCACATAAAAAATATTATAAAATAATAAAATAAATATTCTCATCAATTAATAGATATATGTTATGATATAATAGTCTAATTTTGTACTTAACTTTTGGTGCCAAACTTAAGATGTATTTAAAAAGAAGTGCATATACTCCAAGCTAAAAAAAATACTTGGAAAAACATATCTATAGGCATTTATGGCAGCTTTTGTTCTTAATTTTTTTTAAATTTATTTTATTTCCTGTGTCTGTATGTGTATAGAATGTCTGTCTGCATGCAAGTTGTGCACCCGTTCGTGCAATGCACGGAGGTCAGAAGAGTGTGTCGGATTTACCTGGGCAACTGGAGTTCTCCTGGCAATTGGCAGTTTCGGGACAGTTCTGGAGCCACATGTGGGTGCTGGGGATCGAACCCAGGTGTCCCTGCAAGAGCGGTTGGCGCTCTTAACTGCTGGCACTCACTCTCCAGCCCCTGCTTGTTCTTAATTGGTAAAGGATGTTAAGCCAACCAAGATGTCCTTTAATAGGTAAGTGAATTAATACATAATGACATTTAGGCAGTGGAGTAACTAATTCATTACTAAGTAGCAATAAACAAACAAGGTAGGACAGAAATGGAATGAACTTATGAATATTACTAAGTAAAGGAAGCCAATCTGAAGTATGCACAGTGTAAGATTCCAAGCATGTTGTACTGTGTGAAAGGTTAACCTGAGGTGGCAATGGATGATTCAGTGATTCCCATGCTTTTGGGGGCAATGGTATCAACCGAATAGGAGAGAGCACAGAGGATTTTTAGGACAGTGAAACATGCAGAGCTCATACAGAGGATGCGTGTCAATATAAGTTTATTTAGAATGCACATAATTAAGAGAGAAACCTAAGATAAACTATAGGCTTTGGGTGGTCATGTGTACTAACGTAAACTAATAAGTTAGAATCATGTACCTCTGTGGTAATAGAATACTGTTAATGGGAGGAGAGCAATGTGGTGTGGTGATCAGCAAGTCTCCTCCCAGTTTTAAAATTGTACCCTTTAACTGCCTTAAAATAAATATTATCAAAAAGTTAAGTTAAACAAAAATAAGATATGAGTCTTAGGTCTCCAGATATGTTTGGTGAACTATGCAAGTATATGAAGCCATATATATATATATATCTATATATATAATATATATATATTTTTTTTTTTTTTTTTGTATGGTGTATGAATGTACTGTCTGCATGTAGGTTTGTGCACCCGTGTCGTGCAATGCCGCAGAGGTCAGAAGAAGGCGTAAGATTCCCCTGGAACTGGAGCTAAAGAGGGTTCTCAGACACCATGTAGGTGCTGGGGATCGAACCAGGGTCTTCTGCAAGAGCAGTTGGTGCTCTTAACTGCTAGGCCATCTCTCCAGCCCAAAACTGTGAACCTTCTTAAAGTGTTCTATATCATAAAGTTGTATGACTATTCTGGGAAAAAAAAGATCTAAATATTGTGGGATTATTGGCTGCCAGCTCTTAGGGTACTCTAATCTCTAGAAACTAGGATTAGTCTATGCCCCATGAATTAGAGTAGGACCTTGTGAAGTCAGGAGATTGATGCTGTTTTGGATCAATTTTTATCTCACAGCGTTGTGTTGCACCATAAAATGGTTGCTTTTGAGGTCTATACTCAAAATATATGAACTTAGGAACTATAGAATTCCTACCTGAATTCTTCACTGATGGAGTGAATACCACCTATTTCATAATTCCATTATCTTTATTATCACTAATATACCTTGAAGTCACAGTTTTAACATCTTTGGAGCCAAAAATCCTTTTATTGTAGTAACATGAGACAAATTAGAGATTCTGGTGTTTTCCTTTATATTTGGGATCTAACCTTTGTCTTATAGGTGTTGGCTTAGGCCAGTTCCCCACGTGGAATCTCCCACTGGCCTTCACCTTTGGGAACATTTCCTTGGGACATAAGCAATTCCTTCTTTTTCTATCATGATTAATACCACACACATCAGAGGGACCCATAAGTTAGGAGACTAAGGACACTTCTTAAGAGTTGAGGGATTAAAATCTCCCAATGGGAAGCCACCACTTTGGGGGCCAGGTCCTTGCAGTGGACCTGTGGATGTCCTCTGGGGATCTCTATGACCCAGACTCCTAGACCTGGGTTGTGCACCTGGCCCAGTAGAGGGAAGTGCAAGATAGCTCCCCCTTCCCCTCCAGTTCTTGCTTATAAGCCCTGCTATTAGACATGGCCTAGACCCTTCTCACCAGCCTACCACAAAAAAAAAAAAAAAAAAAAAAAAAAAAAAAAAAATAGGAATCAACTCCATCCCCTAGGGACTCTGATAAAAACTGCCCCAATAACCGAGGGTCCTCTAAGGACTCTGATAAAGACTGTCCTTGAGAACTACCCAATCTTGGACTTAGCTGCCTTGGAACAGGCTATGGAGGTTACCTTCTGTTGTTGTTGTTATTTTTGAGACAGGGTCTCTCTTTAGTTCCATCTGGCTGGAGCTCACTCTGTAGACCAGGCTGTCCTTGAACTCATGGAGATCCACTCCCTTCTTTCTGCCTCCTGAGTGGCTGGTATTAAAGCTGTGTGCCATATATATATATATATATATATATGGCTTCACAGTTACTTGCATAGTTCACCAAGATATCTGGAGACCTAAGACTTCATATCTTATTTCTTGTTTAACTTAACTTTTTAATATTTATTTTAAGGCAGTTAAAGGGTCACAATAAAACTGGGAGGAGCTTGCTGATCACACACACATGCTCTCCTCCCATTAACAGTATCTATTACCACAGAGGTACATGATTCTAACTTATTAGTTTACGTTAGTACACATGACCACCCAAAGCCTATAGTTTATCTTAGGTTTCTCTCTTAATTATGTGCATTCTAAATAAACTTATATTGATACGCATCCTCTGTATGAGCTCTGCATGTTTCACTGTCCTAAAAATCCTCTGTGTTCTGCCTATTCGTTGATACCATGCCCCCAAAGCATGGGAATCACTGATCATCATTGCCACCTCAGGTTTACCTTTCCCACAGTACAACATGCTTGGAATCTTACACTGTGCATACTTCAGATTGGCTTCCTTTACTTAGTAATATTCATAAGTTCATTCCATTTCTGTCCTACCTTGTTTGTTTATTGCTACTTAGTAATGAATTAGTTACTCCACTGCCTAAATGTCATTATGTATTAATTCACTTACCTATTAAAGGACATCTTGGTTGGCTTAACATCCTACCAATTAAGAACAAAGCAGGGGCTGGAGAGATGGCCTAGCAGTTAAGAGCGCCAACCGCTCTTGCAGAGGACCCGGGTTCGATCCCCAGCACCCACATGGTGGCTCAGAACTGTCCGAAACTCCAATTCCAGGAGAACTCCAGTTCCAGGGGAATCCGAGACCCTCTTCTGACCTCCGTGGCATTGCACGACACGGGTGCACAAACTTGCATGCAGACAGTACATTCATACACATACAGAAATAAATAAAATTAAAAAAAATTAAGAACAAAGCTGCCATAAATGCCTATAGATATGTTTTTCCAAGTATTTTTTTAGCTTGGAGTATATGCACTTCTTTTTAAATACATCTTAAGTTTGGCACAAAAGTTAAGTCAAAATTAACTAGTGATAATAACTATATATCTATTTAAATTGATGAGAATATTTATTTTATTTTATTATCTTTTATGTGTATGAGTCTGCATACAGGTTGGTGCACCCATGTTGTGCAATGCCGTGGAGGTCAGAAGAGGGTGTAGGATTCCCCTGGAACTGGAGTTAAAGACAGTTCTTAGCCACCATGTGGGTACTGGGAATCAAACCCGGGTCCTCTGCAAGAGCAGTCAGTGCTCTTAACAGCTGAGCTTTCTCTCCAGCCACCAGAGCATATTTTTTTATGTTTCGTGTCAAACAATATGTGATATGATACAAGCTAATCAGTTCAGTTGAACCACTCCACTGCACAAAAAGACATAAAGTTTATAATTGTCATTTAAAATTAAGCAAAAAAGAATAAAATTGAAGAATGAATGAATCAAATATAAAACTATAAAAGCTCTTACAATAAAACATAGGAGAAATTTTATTTTTGCTTTTATTTTTATTTTTTTGGTCTTTTTGAGAAAGGGTCTCCTTGTAGCCCCAGCTGTCTTGGAACTCACTATGTAGACCAGGCTGGCTTTGAACTCACAGATATCGGCCTGCCTCTGTCTCCCAAGTGCTGGAATTAAAGGTGCGCACCACCACACCTGGAAAGAAATTGTATTTTTTAAGATGTAATGGAATTTATAGTCTTGTGACTATATACATGCATTTATTCATGTAATTGAATGTTTATTTAAAATGAAGTATATGTCTTACTGCTGAATATTGGGTCAAAATTTAATCTATTTTATTTTATTTTGAAATTTGTGTGCATGTCTAATGTAATTGCAATCAATATGTAAATAGGTTCTGAAAAATGTTAGGTTGCCAGAAAAATATTGCAGAGAAAGAGAATGATTGATTTGTCACAATTAACAGAGGATTTATATGTTACAATTTCTGATTGGTTCTTACATAAAATATAAAAAGAAATAAGTGTAGGATATGTGGAGTAAGGCAACTTCCCATTGTTCTTTCTGAAGAATAGTTTATGTTGAGAAGTGTGGTAAGATTGTGTTTCATCAGCTCAAATTTGGAAAGAAGTTTCTTTATCATTAGGTTCATAACGTTAAATCCAGTTAGAAAGAATTTGACAACTTGTGTAACATTTGTACTGCTGTTCCACCAGTGAGCACATTTTGTCAGGCTGAGTAATGGAAGCATTGTGTACATCACAAGATTTTACCCCAAAAGGTTAGTGTCACATAATTGCTATGGCTTGGGATAAGTTTATTTACCAGAATTATCATTCAAGAACTTCCAAATATCTAAAGTTACTTATAGAAAACAACACTAGTAGGCTGTGGGAAATAAAGTGATCCCAGTCATACTGTAGATACTGATACTGAGGAAACACATGGAAAGTTAGATTAAGAGTGTATTAGTCAGGCTGGAGAGATGGCCTAGCGGTTAAGAGCACTGACTGCTCTTACAGAGGACCCGGGTTCGATCCCCAGCACCCAAATGGCGGCCAATAACCGTCTGAAACTCCAATTCCAGGAGAACTCCAGTTCCAGGGAAATCCGATACTCTCTTCTGACCTCTGAGGCATTGCACGACACGGGTGCACAAACCTGCATGCCGACAGTACATTCATACACATACAGAAAATAAATTAAAAAATTTTTTTAAATTAAAAATAAAAAAAGAGTGTATTAGTCAGGGTTCTCTAAAGAAACAGAATCAATAGAACGAATATATAGCTATATACAAATTTATTGATTTGCTCATGTGACAGAGTCAAGGATTCCAACAATAGCCCCACCACACTGGAGAGGCTGAGAATCCAGGGAACTTCTCAGTCCGCAAGGCTGGATGTCTCAGTAATCCAGATCTACCAGTCTCAGTTCATGCTGGGATCCGAAGGGTTGACACAGCAGCAAGACAAACTTACCAGTGAGAGAGAGGCAAGCTGCAGGAAAAAAGGGACCAGCTCCCTCTGCCATGGCCATTTATACTGCCTGTCAGCAGAAGGTGATGCCCACATTTAGGGTGGGACATCCAGGTTGAGGTGGTCCAATCCAAAGATCCTTTTTCTCTTATTTGTTCATCCCTAGTCCAGTCAAGTTGACACCCAGGATTGACCGTCACAAAGAGTATTGCATAAACATAAATTTAAAACAATACTTCTGAAATAATGTTTCATTTATTATTCGACTTTAATTACATCTATCAATAAATAAAACCATACCCTAAATTTATTAACCACAATCTGTCATCCATATATCTTAAAGTTTATGTGTTAAAATTGAGCAAAATCTAATTTTGCCCTTGATAAAAAGAGGTTGAGGGTATTTTATATGTAGTCATATATCATAGATATTCTTCATCATTTTTCATCACCTACATAATCTTTCGTTCAACTCTTTTGGCAGTGAGCATCTCTTATAACATCTGGAACATAGTTTAAAGAATCCAATGCCTGAACTGGAGAGAGGACTCAGTGGTAAGAAGCCCTGGCTGCTCTTGCAGAGGACCTGAGTTCCATTTTCAGTACCCACATGGCAGCTAACATCCATCTGTAACTGCAGTTTCAAGGGAATCCAACATTGTCTTCTGACCTCTGGGGGAATTGCAGGACACAGGTACACTTATACACATGAAGGCGATACTATCATACACATAAAACTATCATCCAGTGCCATGAGTTGATTTAAATTGCATGTGGATGTCTACATGGAAGTGATCTCTTTTATTGTGTGTTCTGGTTAGTTAGCTTGAGTTTTGTTCACATATGTCATTAAGTCACCATTGTTTGTGTTTGTTTTCCTATAGTCCCTTCAGTCACTTATCACTTATATTTGTTGAAAGTGTTATCTTGTCAGACAATTTAAAAGAATCTCTGTCACTGTTACAGTTACTTTTCAGATTCTGTGGAATTTATTATTTAATACAGGTTGAACTATTGAAAGTTATGTGTAAGATACTTTTCAGGGAAGCTGATTATCAAGGGAAGCTGTCTATTTCCTACAAGGAAAATTAGACAATTTTACAGTGGTCTTGAATTACATACACTTGTATAGCTTGATTTTTAAGTGTTTTTAATAGCCTAATATACTATTGTCTGAAATCTAGAAGATTAATTTTAGGTGGACTAATTTATTCTGGTGTATTCAGAATTAATTCTTATGCTTTAAAATATATTCCCAAAATGTTATTATTCAAAATAAAAAAACTATGATTTCTAGTAACAACACAAAATATACTGCTTTTCTGAACAATTATAAATATTGCAGGAAGCAATATTATAATATGAGGCCATGGATTTTGACTTATGGAAAAAATTTCATAGATGACAGACACAGACAGCACACAGAGAAAATAATGATGCACTCCATATCCACTTCATAAATGATGAAAGACAAAGACCAACAGGTATGGCAGATGGTCTGCTCGTTCACAAAGTAAAAAGTAGGGAATAGATGACTAGATGGAAATAGTGTTTACCAGGCGCAATAAGGCAATTGCACAGATGAACTCACAGTAGTTGTGCCAGTATGCAAAAGAATTTGGCAAGATCAAGCCAGACAAAATCCCAGCACGGAGTATGGAGGTGAGCAGGAAGTCTCACCCCTAGCTGAGAAGCTGTTGGCAATTGACACATGCTGGTAGAGGGAAATCGTGCTCCCAAAGAAGTGGCCCATGCTCCAGGGACTGGCTCCATACCTAGGGGTATATGGACAGCACAAATTGAACTTCATAACTTATTTTTTTAAAAGAGGACATGGTTTGGTAAGGTGCTGAAGATGGATCTAGGAAGAATCAGGGGAACAATTGGGGGATGAATATAATCAAAATACATTATATGAAACTGCAAAAAGAAAAAAGAAAAAGAAAATATAATGTATAAAGAACAGCAGACACATGAATAAGAAATTCTGAGAACTTCCCAGAATTTCGGATAGATTGGAAACAAAAGAAACACTTCAGAGCTAAAAAAAAAAAAAATACTAAGACTAAGTAGAAGGAAAAAAAGGATGAAAATCTTCGAGCACTGAGGAAAAATGAGTATATGACAGTAGAGAAAACTTTATTATCATCTGACTTCTTTTTTATAATGCTTTTATTGATGTTTTGTGTATTTCAGACACCATTTCTCAGTTCAGTTTACACGTATTCTCCTTTCCCTTCCCCCCGCCCCACCACAGATCATGCACTATGCCATCATTGTCCTGCTCTGCATCTTTCTCTCAGTCTTGTTTTTATGTTTAAGAATTTACATCTTCCAATCAGAGAACTCCCAAGACCTCCCGAAG
>VZQC01011256.1:0-49023 GCA_009823505.1 Rhizomys pruinosus
CAATCTTCTGATGTCTTCTTCAATTTCCTTCTTCAGAGGTTTAAAATTTTTGTTGTAGAGATCCTTGGTGTCTTTGGTTAGGTTTGTTCCTAGGTATTTTAATGTTCTTGAGGCTATTGTGAGTGGGAATGTCTCCTTGTAGTCCTTCTTCAGTTGCCTATTGTTGGTGTACAGAAAGGCTACTGATTTTTCTAGGTTTATTTTGTATCCTGCCACTATACTTTGGTTTTGTTTTTTTATAAATCATTTAAGTTTTTCTTCTATTTTATAGACATACTTTACATGCTGGTCTAAGTCACTTAGATCTGACACAGCATTTGCTAATTTATAAAGATTCAGTCCCATCACATGACTCAGCACAACCATTAAAACTCCATACCAGTCTGAAGGTAATTGTTCAATCAAGTTTTTCCTCAAATCTCTGTTAAACACTGTCTTATCTAGCCCAGTGAACTAGATACTATATATTGCTTTCTTCATACATAGTTCTCTCAGTAGTGCTTACCCCTATTCTATTGTTTGTCAGCCCCTTGCACACA
Source organism: Rhizomys pruinosus (assembly GCA_009823505.1). Classification (NCBI taxonomy): domain Eukaryota; kingdom Metazoa; phylum Chordata; class Mammalia; order Rodentia; family Spalacidae; genus Rhizomys; species Rhizomys pruinosus. The sequence continues at coordinate 540 of VZQC01011256.1, forward strand.
TGAGAACCTCCACTGGGAATGACCAAGTATCACTAATGCATAGTACAAGACAGTCCATAAGAGACTGATTTCCCCTGTGCAGCCTCAAGTTATTCAGCCTATGTCTCAATGAGGGATGGGTTTTTATATTGCTCAGCTTCTCTGCTTCTGTAGCATTTAAAATAATTTCATCTGCCCCCATGTCCCAGCACCTTACAAGACAGATGGCTAAGGGCTCTTTCATTGCCTGTTTGAGTGTGTCCTCTAGTTCCAATAGCTCCAGTGCTGGTATTCTCTGATTGCCTTAGTTCCCTGCACTGGGTCATTGCTAAGACCATCATAAGCACCTAAAAACATGGATTTTCCTTTTTTTTGTATTAAAGGTCCTACTTGAGCACCATCTTACACTTTTCCTAGGTCAATCCCTTCCTCATGACTATATCTCTTCTCTCATGTGTTCCAGGTTTTGGAGTTCCAGGAAGAGCCTTGTATTATTGATCTACTCTGGGCTCTCTTCCCCTCAGTCCTCCTATCTATGAAAAATGGCAGGCTAACACTTCCACTTCCTTTTCTCTTTTATGTAAATTACTGGAAAATCAATGGCCAAAACTGAGGCCAGCCTGTTTTTACTTTTCTTGCTCTAATTTCTACTTTTAATTTTTCATCTCCTTTTGGGCTGCCTCTTCCATCTGGGATCAATCTTTAATAACACAAAGTAAGGGCCAGGTTGCCTTAGCCATGGCTTGTTGCAATTTCTGTCCTTGTTTCCCTCCTCCCAGGGTTTGCAAATGCAAAGTTTGTTCTAGACCTTCCACTGTTCTCTCCATATTTTTGTGTCATTCCCCATAGATCAATTAGGCATGCCGATCTATACCATTTAGAAATGGATTTCCATCAGGATTTTTCCTATTGGCCTTATATGCCTAGGCGACTTCTCATTACTTATGCATCTTAAATTCCTCTGTGCAATCCTTACTGTTGTTGCTATACCTGACAGTGCTATGAAGACTACTTACCATGCCAAAATTTCCTCTGCACCCTCATCCTGCTTTCCTTTCATTGTCAGTCACTTTCCTCATAACAGAGGAAACGTCATTGCTCTTTCCAAGCACATCATTAATTTTGCTTATTCTGCAGAGTATGCCAATTTGTTGCAGAAAATTCCCTCCCAGGAGAAACACACATTCATGGCATGGTGAGGTATCCTACCTCTGGCTCCTGTGGTCCCAAAGACAAACTTAGGAAAACTCTCCAAACTAGAGTTTACGGGAGAGTAGTGAGTTTAATGGACTTGATCACAGAGCAAATGAGTGAGGGAGTCACTAACAGTGTTTTTGGTGCTCTCCTTCCTCATGCTCACCCTGGTGCTGAAACCTCTGTGACTTCCCAACAAAAGGGGATCTGCCGAAGAGACACCTTCCCCCTAGCAATCTTGGCTTATAAGCCCCTATCCCCTGCCCCTTTTACAGAAAAAGTGAGCTGGCTGGTTGGGAAGGATCTCTGCATCTCTGGCTCCTCCCTTTCCTTCAGAAGAACTATGTTAAGTTCACAAATTTGGGGGAGGTGTGTGCTCCTATGTGTGATATCCAAAGTTCATTCTTCTTTCAGAGGATGGTCCACCTTACTGTTGCTTTGAATTTTTGAGAGACACACTGCAATACTTCTTTGTTTGGGAGTGCCACAATTGAGAATGCACCCCTATGTGGTATAATGTCCTTTAGGTTGTCAATATAGGTGACTTCCCTCTCAAATATTTATGACATTTATGAAATTTTGCTCTAGTTTCATTATGACTGTCCAGTCACTCTATACAAATGTCTAACTTGTGCAACTATATTTTCCTGACAGAAAGCAGAAAGATGTTTTTATAAGCTGGCTTTTGACATGGGTGAGAAGAACTTATCTCCCCATGAAATTCCGAGGAGAAGATAAGGATAGTTAAAGCACACTTAGTATACAAAAATTCCTTATTGCTAAAGTTTGAAAGTTCTTAATATAAGCTTTCCTTTTGTTGTTAATTTTCCTGTAATTAAGGAAAGACTTCTTCTCCCGTTGGGACTATTACAACACTTGCTTAGTAGCTGGAGATACTCTCTTGCTTCACAGTCTGTCTTCAGCAAAAGAAATATTCAACATCCTAGTAGAATATTATATTTCAGCATCAATCATTTAAAATATGGTATGAGAAACCTGTACAAAACTTGTCAATTCCAGGTATTCAAAATGTACATTCTCATTCGGGGTTATTTGATGTGGATTGTTTCAGATCTTCTGCTGTCAGAATTATCAGTGAGCTGTCTAGAATCTTGTAATAGGTACTTGCAAATTGGTTTTATATGAAGGATGCCTGTATTCATTACTTATGTTCTATTATTAAAAAATAAAAAAATAAAAATAAAAAAATAAAGCTCAGCTTAGTAGTCCTATATTTATTAAATATTCATAAGATTTGATGCAATAAAAAATAATAAAATACTTTAAAATTTAAGAAAAAGAATTTCCCTCTTGGTTATAGGAATATAACATCCCCCGGCCTTTCAGCAGGAAGTACTTCTACAGTGCTGTTAAGAAGGATGATTGGTCCAGTACAAAAGCACTCATGTGCATGATTAGTGATAATAAGTGAGACTAATTTTTCCAAACATCAAAGCTCAGTGATTGTGATTATGCTAAGATAGGAAGTTTTTGCTGGACCATCTGAAATGCAATTAAAATTGGTTCAAACATCCTCTTTCAAGAATTATTAACAAGGATGTTCAGGATCACTGAATGAGGCAGTGGGAGACAATGTCTTGTGCTACATCTTCTGATGTGGGAACATTAGAAACAATAATGACTTTATCTTTAGGAGTATTTCCTTGCCAACTTTCAAGTATTTTAGGCTGACCTGGAATCAGGAATGAGCAGAGATGGCAGAGTACAATGGCAATGACAGAAGTGCCATACCTGTGGCAACAAAATCTGGGAAGCTCAGAGAGCAAGCTATAAATGCCACAGTGTGCCTTGCAAGCTATTTAATGGTTCAAACAGTGGCAGCTCTTCTGGTGGCTTATATTGGCGGGTTTCCCCACCAGCCCCAGTGGAGGCATTAACTCATAGTACTCCCATCATTCGTGGAACTGTGGATGTTTCCTCATAGCCAAAAAAGAAAAAAGAATGAAAGTAAGAAAAAATGTATAGAAAGAAAGAGAATAAGACAGTTGACAGTAAAGAAGTTCCATTTTATTTTATTTTTTAATTTTTTTTACTATTTTCTATGTGTATGAGTGTACTGTCTGCATGCAGGTAGGTGCACCTGTGTCATGCAATGCCATGGAGGTCAGAAGAGGGTGTCGGGTTACCCTGGAACTGGAGCCAAAGATGGTTCCCAGCCACCATGTGGGTTCTGGGAAACAACCCAGGTCCTCTGCAAGAGCAGTTGGCTCTCTTAAGTACTGAGCCATCTCTCCAGCCAAGAAGTTCCATTTTGTATCCAAGAAGATTTCCCTTTCAGGTAGTGGTTCTGCTTCCATCTTTATTCCATTAACAATTTAGTGTAGTAGAAGCTGGACATGATTAAACACTGATTTCATATTACATATTTACCCACTTGGAAATGTTATTTTATTTATTTGGTACTGTTTGCTGCAGTTTTGTGTTTTGTGCCTAGATTCTATATATGAGTTTTTATTATTGAAAATAAAATGCTTAAGTAAAAACAAATAAATGCATATAAAAAAACTCAGTTTTTCTCCCTGAAACAAGCAAGACTCCTCCGTCAGTATCAGCTACACCTCAACAGCCTGGAGATACTGTGCAACAGTGGCAGTCAAGTGTCTACATATATCCCAAATCTATTTGGCTATTAGCTCTCTCCTTGGAGGAATAACTCACAGTGGATGCCACAAGCTTATGTCCTCTAGTGGTTAGGAGATGTTATAAGCCACAATAAGAACTTGTCACCCTTTATAGAGAAACCACAGTTTGCGGATTAGCATACCATCCAAGCATCTGTGTCTATGCTCACAGCTTAGCTTGACATAATAATTAGTACGGTTTAAATGGCTGTACATCCATTGCTGTGTTTGTTTGTATGACTCAAAAGGTATCACTGGAAAAGTTAGCTGTCAACCCATGAAGGGAAACAACCTCAACGACTCGCACGCTCTAAAATTGGACAAACCTTCCAAAGACAAATAATGACTGTTTTCCTTCTCACCACCACTTGCTGCACGTTCCCATACTCCCAAGGGAAACAACTGCGGAAGAGGCGACGAGCCTGGTAGTAGAATGTTGTTAAAGGGCCCCTGCGGCGAGATAGGGGTGAATCACGAGACTAAAGGAATATAGTTCTGGACTCCTAATTGATTTCAACATGCCTGTGCATAACAGCTTCTCCAACTGGACTATACGAACCTTGAGTTGTTCAAAAATTGGACATAGATACATTGCAAACATGCCCAGCCCAATTACTCCTAATTGTATGATAAACGCGAGCAGTAAATTAAACTGTTATCCTGCACAACCACTGTTCCATATTGACTATTTAGAGAATCACTTAAATCATATCTTAACTAACGTCACAGAAACTAGGATAGTATAAAGACCAACCTCACAAGTTTTATTTATAAAATAAAAGAAATTACCACAAGTGACTGAGAAGAAGAGAAATAAAAAGAACGCATGGCAAGAAATTGCATGGCCTTGTGCCAGGAAGAGTCCAATAGAGCTGTCAAAACTTAAGGCATGGTCCGGAGAGATGGCTCAGTGTTGAAAACACTGGTTACTTTTGCAGAGGACCCAGATTCAGCTCTCAGCAACCAAATGTTAGCAAACAATCCTTTGTAACTCCAGTTCCAGGGGATCAAACAGCCTCTTCTGACCTTCACAAGGATGGCATGACATGGGTTCATTTACATACATGCAGGCAAGGCACTAATACGCTAAACTGAAAATAATAACATACTCAAAAAAAAAAAAAAACTTGATGTCCAATGTTCTCAGACCCTAAGATGACTGCTGTAACTTGGGCCACTTATATGGGCTATTGGACTGCTTCCTAAAGCATGGTCTAGTACTATAACATTTGTATGGTTTATGGTCTTGATTCATGAAGTCTATACAAGGCCTATAAGTGTAGACAGTGTTATATGCTATCGTTTTCACATGCATAGTACTACCACACCTTGATGTCAAACACTGAGAGAAAATAATTTACTAGATATTCAAATAATATTAAGGGCGTGTGGCAGCATGATTGATATGTCCTCAAAACTTTACAATGGACCTTGTTTCCTGATGTTTAATCAGCACAAAGCACGGAACCAGACATACAGTTGAAAAATCATTAAAAAATTATCAGATGGTGGCATAGGCATGGAAAGTAAATAAGAGCATAGTGATTGACAACGAAAGAAAATACTGACTAGAGTTGAATGTAAGAAATATATTGAGGGGCTGGAGAGATGGCTTAGCAGTTAAGAGCACTGACTGCTCTTGCAGAGGACACAGGTTTGATACCCAGCACCCACATGGGGGCTAAGAACCATCTTTAACTCCAGTTCCAAGGTAATACAACACACTCTTCTGATCTCTGCAGTATTGCACAATACAAGTGGACCAACCTATATGCAGAGAGTATACTCATACACATAAAATAAGTAAATTAATTAATTAAAAATAAATATGTTGAGTAAAATGGCACAAACCAGTAATCCCAGTGCATCGGTGTTAGTAGCAATATTTTCAAGGCAGTTGACCTCATTAAAAGTTCCAAGGACTGCAGATACTATAAAAAGTAAAAAAATAACAAAACAAACAAAAAAAAACCTTATAGGGTATATTTTAGAACTAACATTATAATTTTGGGCAAGCCAAATCTCACTGAAGGTGATGTCCAGTTATCTTATTCTATGAATCAAAATTAGTAATAATTTGGTTTTCATTTCCTATTTAGTACACCTGGGTAGAGAAATATGCAAGGTACTCAAGTAACTCAAAACTGGAGAATGAGTCTCTGCAGTTGAAATGTCAGTAGAAATGAAGGTGGATGGCTATAAAAATTCTAAACATAGGCCCTGTATAACTTGACAATATTATCATTTAATCATACATAATACTAGCTTTTAAATGACTACATATAAATAATTTTGTTTCATAAAATTTAAAATTTAATATCTAAATTAAGAATACCTCATCTGGGGGGCTGGAGAGATGGCCTAGTGGTTAAGAGGGCTGACTGCTCTTACAGAGGACCCGGGTTTGATCCCCCGCACCCACATGATGACCAAGAACCGTCTTAAACTCCAATTCCAGGAGAACTCCAGTTCCAGGGGAATCCGACACCCTCTTCTGACCTCTGAGGCATTGCACGACACGGGTGCACAAACTTGCATGCAGACAGTACATTCATACACATACAAAAATAAATAAAATTAATAAAAAATAATAAAAAAAGAATACCTCATCTGGATACTTATCCTTCATAAACAGCAAATGAAAATAATATCTAACGTTTTCAAATAATTATATTTCACATTGGTGTGGGATAAATTATCTCTTTTTTGAAATGGGCTTATCACAGGACAAGGTGCAGACTATGGAGTCTTTAGAGGGAGGGACTAAGGGCAAAGCTGGAGACCACAGCACAGGTTCCCATGATGATGCTAAAAGGTGCACAGGACTTTTTAATTCTGGGACTCTGGGGAACAGAAACATATAAAAGGCGCACCATGGAAGACTGAGCTCTCTCACCAGTTTACCAGCTGAAATGGAGGACACGCAGATCATGCCAGGACAGGTGGTCATGTTGAACTCGGGAAACTTGCTACACCATCAAGACTTGTGTGAATGTACTTTCTGCCATGAGTTTGTAGGAAATCCAAATAAAATCTTGTCTATAATTTGTAGAAAATCCAAATAAATTCTTGTCTAAGACTGGAGATCTCTTTCCTTGTTTTTCCATAGCAACTGGGGAACCGGGACATGGCAGACACTTGGGAGTATGAATGTGGGATGCTGCCTGTGTGGCTGTATAGGAACCACTTTCCCTGAAGGAAAAATTCTCTGCTACAATTAGTTTAACATTTTTAATTATTATGCACTTCACTCACATAACTTGTGCAATCTGCCTTATGAGCCTAATGGTTTTAATAACATGATTCATAGAGAATAAAGGATGGAGACCTTGTACATTGTGAAATAAACCTAAACTGTTTTTACTTCTCTATCAACTCTATAAATGCTCTCATAACTTAATTCATATGCCCACCAATAAATAAATGTGACTATACTAGTTGAGTGAATTCCTCTTTTAAAAAAATATGTAGCTTTTATAGTATCATAGAACAACTCTTAATCAAGTTTAGACCCATTTCCCAATCCATGCCCCTTCACTCCCACACCAAACCTCATCTTTTCCACCATACATGCTAAGTGTTGTACAGTCAAGCACTTTTATCCAGAGGTCTTTAAGTGAAAACTCATCAACTGAAGTTTGGTCAGCCTTTTCAGATATTCCTCCCAGGAGAGATCCACCCATGTGGTGCCTTACCTCCCCCACTCCTGGGTTTCCTGTATAATTCCAAAAATTCCTCCCAAGTGATATGCACCCACATGGTGCCTTAGCTCCCCCACTTCCTTCTGGCGTTATTGTATATCCATAAGCAAAAGACTCAAACCACAGTCTAGGGAAAACGAACTAGTTTGCTCAGTCTTACCTACAAAGTGAATGGGAACAACTTCATTTCATACTTATTCTGTCAGAAGAGATCCAGGGCCTGATGCTTTGCCTCCCTCAGCCCTGGGCTCCCAAGAGCAGCAAAACAAAGAGACTCCTTAAACCACAGTCTAGAAAAAAAAAAAAAACAGTTTACATGAACTTGTCTACAAAGCAAAAATAGGGACACTGAAAACAAGTCTGCACACAAGTTTACATCACTTATGTATCAAGTCATGGCTCTCCCTTCCCCCAGTTGAATCTGATCTCAGACAAGGACACATCAACCTCACTCTAGGCAGTCCAGATGGCAAGAGAAGACTCCAGATCCCTGAGGCAACTTATATTGTTTCTAACTCCTCCCCTAAAGTTCATATCAGCAGCTTTCCATAGTTCTGTGTGCTTGAAAAGTCGAGATTTTCTTTCCGACCCATCCCCTAAGGGAGTCGAGCATCCTTGGAGGACATTTCACTCCACATCAGCCCATCTAGAGACTGATGTCACCCAGAGACAAAGAGTCTTCAGCATTTCTCAGTCTAGTGCTGGCCAGCCGACCATTTCTCTCCTCCTCTCTGAACCCTTGTTTGATTGAGTTGGCATGGGTCCAGTGCTCGATACCACCATGACACAAGCTCACATTTTCAAGGTTCCACTGGCTTGAGTTCCTCTGCTTCTTCTGTTCCTGAACCCACCTTATCTCTTACAAATTCTCTGGCCTGTCTTCCACAATGGATCCTGAGCCAAGGGTGGGAAAATTTCAATATAGGAGTACTACCCATGGACATATGCTCACTATCTCTTATTCTTTTTTTATAATGGTTTTATTGATTTTTTGTGTATTCCAGACATCATTTCTCAGTTCAATTTAAACTTATTTCCCTTTCCCTTCTCCCCACCCCACACTCAATCATGCAGTCTGCCATAACTGTCCTGCATCTTTCTCTCAGTTTTTTTTTATTTTTTGGAATTCACATTTTCCTTTAATTTTTTATTGCTCTAAAATATGAATACATACTTTCCACTCATATACAGTAATTACAGAGTCTGAAAGTAAGTGGTGGATTGATTCTAGAGTCCATTAAGTGATTTACATTATAAAAACATATTTGTTTTCAGATAAACAGAAATATAACAATAATGTTTTCCAGCTTACCTTTTATCTGGGAATTTGGTGTTAGCATCCACAAATGAGGGAAACCATTTGCCACTAGTTTTTCTGGACTGTGTTACTTCACTTAGCATAATGGCCTCAAGTTCCATACATTTACCTGCAAAGTTATACAGACTACTCAAAAAACAAAGACGTAAGAAAACAAATGACCTACTCAAAAGATGGAGTAAAGAGCTGAACAGAGACTTCGCCAGGGTGAGAAACATCTTAAAAAGTGTTCAAAATCATTAATAATTAAGGAAATGCAAATTAAAACCACTCTCAGATATCATCACACTCCAATAGGAGTGGATAAGTTCAAGAAAACAAAACAAAACAAACAAAAAACAAGCAAACAAATAAACACCAACTGCTGGAGAGGTTGTGGGGAAAGGGAAACACGCATCCACTGCTGGTGGCAATGTAAACTTGTACAACCATCATGGAAAGCAGTGTGGAGAACCCTTAGAAGACTCAGAATGAGCCATACCTCCTGACCCAGCCATACCACTCCTGAGTATATACCCACAAGACTCATCCTACCATGTTTATTGCAGCTCTTTTCACAATAGTGAAGAGCTGGAATCAACACAAATGCCCTCAACTGACAAGTGGATGACAAAAATATGGTACATCTACATAATGGAGTACTATTCAGTGGTAAAGAAAGATCTCATCTCTTATTGTTTAAAAAGCGGCCAGTTGTGGATGGAGAGGACATAGATCAAACTGTACTCACTCCACCACCCTCAGAAGTAGAGACCCAAACCATGTCGACTGGATTAAAGGGAAAGGGAAAAAGAATGAAAGGCAGCTGCCAGCAGCTATCTTTAAACCTTAGGGGCTAAAGAATGATAACCTTCCCCTAGCCCACCTGTTTCCACCTTACATCTACACCAGGCAGTGCCTTATTGCCACTGCTGGATTCCCAAGCTCAAGCTTCATTAGCATTCTGCAGCCTAAATTCTACCAGCACATACACAGTACACACGAGTCATCCTGCTGATGGCACTGACACTGGACTTCACAGGATGGCATCTGATTGATTTTCCCCATCCAAATTCTGCTAGCACACACGACTCACACTTGATGGGCTAAATATGGCGTGAAACTAAAAGACTGGAGATTCTTGCCTGATGGTGAAAAGGATCCATTTATTTGTCCACAGCATTTTATTTTTATATCCAGAGTGTCCTCATATCACAGGGTATGCCTTCAGGCCCCTTGTCTCATATTCTGTAAATATCATAAGTTCTTGTTTGGGTTTTATTTTATTTTTCTTTTTTTATTGATGCTTTGTGTATTTCATACATCATTTTCAATTCAGTTCAGGCATATTTCCCTTTCCCTTCCCCCTACTCCACCCCACCCCATCCCAGATCATACATTCTGCCATAACTGTCCTGCATCTTTCTCTCAGTTTTTTTTCACTTTTTAACAATAAGTGATAATTTATGAGTACAAACATCCTTCATGTAAAACCAATGTGCAAGAAGTTGTGCCCAAACCCACATAGCCCATGGGTCCCACCATCCAGCGAGGGGGTGGGGCTTGTATGTTCAATCAAGTTGATCAAATGAGTGTCCAGACTATATTGCTTTAGTTTCACCATTCACCCCAATCGCAGCAGCCCTTACACTCTACCACATCCCTTCTTCTGCAGATTGTTCCCTAGGCTTAGAAAAGGGACACAGGTGGATGAGAAGCAAAACAGTCTACTTTCTCTGGAGCTGTTGTCTTGGACTCTGGTCAATTCTGGCTGTTTCCTTTCATGGGCTGACAGTTTGTCCAGGAATAACCTTTCAATCCTAATAATGGAGCATAAGCAATTAGATATATAGGTATTTAAGAAGTACTCATTGTTATGCTAGGTTATTTTAGTATAGACACAGATGTTTGGATGGTATGTTAATTCATGAATTACATTTTTTTCTGTTAAATATGACAGTGTCTTACTGTGGCTTATAACATCTCCTAACCATTAGAGGATGTAAGTTTGTGGCATCAAACATGGGTTATTCCTCCAAGGAGAGAGCTAATAGCCAAATAAATTTGGGATATACAGGCATATGGCTGCCTCTGCTGCACAGTGTTTCCAGGCAGGTGAGGTGTAGCTGGTGCTGACAGAGGAGTCTTGCTTGACTCAAGGAGACCCATATTTGCTTTATTGGTTTAGTGGCCTTTGGAAACACTTTCTGGTATTCCAGAGACCATCTGTACACTTGCATGTGTGGTCTCAATACATCTTTCCCACGTGAATGTCAGGTCTTCGACAGCAGGGCCTTATCACCTCTCTTCTTGCAGGTATCCCAGTTAAGAGGCAAGGAGCCTTTACCTTTTGTGGGAGCTTGGATCCCCTGGCCAACATCTCCTTGGTAGAATAATCCATTGCTGATGTCAGAGCTCCTGTATTAATATATTTTGCTTAAGTGCATAGCTTAAGGAGACGTTAGCATTATATTTGGTTCTTAATAGAGAATAATCCTTTTCACAGTTCCTATGTGTATTAGTCAATTAAAGAAGGCAGTTTTACTGGTTTTATAAGAGATTACCTCTATAATAGTTGTCTCCAATTTACAGTTGGAGAACGACCTCATCATCATCATATTTCTCCTTGTTCTATGGGGGGGAGGTAAGAAAGTCTCTCGTATTAAGACCTTTGCATCAACTAGAAGGTAAGTTTTGTTAGGACTCATTATAAATAGTTGTTGCAAGTAGGATCCACAGAGGGGTTTGATGTTTGTAGCAATCTGAGGCTTTTCTTCCTTTCAATGTTCAGACCGGCCAGACTTTCTGTTGGCACTTTCTGGTACATCCTACTCAATGCAAAGCTGTATCTTTTCTTTCTCAGCCATTACGTTGGTGACATTTTGACATGTTGGAACATACAAATCTTTTCCCGTAGTTAGTTTTAAGATTTGAATTGCAAGGTTTTTGACAAAAAGGTTTCATATCTATCAGTATCCCCCCCTTTTTTTTAGCTTTTTGTTTTCTGACCCATGAGTCTCCAGAAGGCACTTGTATTATACATACCTATAGGGTGGAATCAAGGTACAGATTTCATCAAAATCACCCATGCTGTTTTGGGTGACTATATATGATTAACTTGGGAAGCAAACTATTTTTTAAATTGAATCATCTTATAGGTGAAAGAGAATGCTACAAGGTGATACTGTACAACAGAAAAATTATAGAGAACATTTGTATGTGCCAATCCCAAAGTTATTGTTATACAGATTTTATGTAAAACAAATGTTGACAACAGCAATTTATATCTCCATTTAACTCAGATGCATTACTGTTTTTATCAGAGCCTTTAAACCAATGTTGTTTAATATACACATATTTACTTTTACTAAGTCCTAAAACACCATATAACCTGTAGACAGTGTTTGGGTAAAACTGGATACTTGTTGAAATTAAGTCAATTTTATCCTGGGGGTGTTTCAAGGGTTTGTTATTGCAAGCAAATCCTGCCACAGCCAGGTTTTGGAGTAAATAGACAAGCAGTTAATTTAGCACAATGTAGCCACAGGTGGCCTCTTTCTACCTACGTAGATCCTAGAGAAAGCCCTAGCTCTGTCATATATCTGTAGACAAATTAAATTTCTTACTATAAGTTAAACATTGATCTTTACATTTACAGATAAGCATATCATGCAGCACTCATCAAAGAAACTACTTACTGCAACAGATGGAGACTAATGCAGAGTTCCACAACTAGCAATGAACAGATAACATACATGTGAGAGATCCCTAGTCCCGGGTGACACATCTACAGTTGAACCTCTGTACCTAAGTCTCATGGATCATAGTAGAACAAATGGAAGAGACAAAATTAATGCATCCCTCAACCCTTAGCAATGAAGTTTACTTATACAGCACAGTGTGATGAATTTCACTGTTTTAAATAATTAGTGTATTAATTTTTTTACTGGATGACATTAACTGTACAGAAACACATTACCAAAAGGTTCATTAAGGAAATGCTTTATATGATATCTTTAGATTCAATGCTTAAGAAAAGAAATCTAAGGCCCAGTGTTCTGTTGTGCATCTTTAATCTCAGCTGTGGTGGTTTGCATAAAAAGGTACCACATAGTCTCCAATTTGGAGATTTTGGAAATTTTTTCTTTAATTGGTGGCACCGTTTTCTTGATGTCTTAGAATATATGGCCATGTTGGAGGAAGTTCATCACTGACGTCAGGCTTACAGAATCAAAAAAGCATTGTGAATCTCCATTATAGCTCTTTCTTCCTCTGCCTGCTTGAAGATGTAAAGCTCTTCTTTCTGTTCCAACCAAGGTACCCCCAGCCGCCATGGCTGCCATGATGGTCTCTAATGCTCCTGGAACTGTCAAATGTAAGCTCACATAAACTCTTACTTTCAAGTGTTCCTTTGATCATGGTGGCTCTATCACAGCAACAGAAAAGTGACAAATATACCAGCACATCAAAGACAAAAACCAGCAGATCTCTTAAGATTTAGGCCAGTCTGGTCTAGGTAGTTTATTCTAAACCAGGTGGAGCTACAAGGAGACTTTGTCTCCAAAAATTATACAACAGGTCCCTACAATTGCATACTTATTGCATCATATTCACAATATCTCCCAAAATAGAAATAACCAATATTTCTACTGATTTATGAACCCAGAAAAATGTGGTGAATGTATACAGTTAAATTAAATTTGATCAAAAGGTTAAATGAAATCATATTACTTATAACAAAATAGGTTACTGAACTACAGTTCATTATGTCAAGTGAAATTATCCAGGCACAACATTATATATAGAGATAGAGATTGAGATAGAGATAGAGTTAGAGATGAGATAGAAATAGATGATAGGTGTTAGATAGATAAATAGAGAGATAGAACATTTTCATCCATTCCTGTTCCCCCTGTAATTCCTCCAATGTACTAGATATTTCTTTCCAACTTTTAAATTTATTATTATCTTCCTTGATTATTATTCTTACACACAAACATACACACACACACACACACACACACACACACACACACATACATAGCATTTGCTGTCCAGTGTTTTTTTGTTGCTATTGCTCTATATGAATTTTAGGATATATTTTTTTTCTATTTCTGTTGAAGTATATCATGGGAATTTTCACAGGGATTGTGCTGAATCTCTGAAATGTATTTGGAAATATATTCATTCTGACAACATTAATTCTACAAATCCATGAGAATTTCAGTCTTTCCATGTTCTAGTGTCTTGATCTTCAATATGATTCCTCAAAGACTTAAAGATTTAATTGCAGAGATTTTTAAAGTCTATGCTTAGGTATATTACTAGATTTTTTGAGACTGTTATGACTGGGAGTATTTCCATGATCTCATTCTTTGACTAGTCCTTATTAGTACATGAAATGTCTAGTGATTTTTGTAAACTTATTTTGTAGCTTGCCACTCTTTTGAAAGTTTGGAGCATTTCTGAAACTTTTTAGTGAGGTTTTAGGCTATCTCAGGTATAATATTATATCTACAAATAGGGACATTTTAGTTATTTTAATATTTTATTATTTTTAATTTTATGAGTGTGAATTTATCACATACATTTATGTTACTGTATCTGTGTCATGCAATGTTCACATAGGTCAGAAAGTGTGTTAAATCTTCTTAATCTGGAATTCCAGGATGTTGTTATCCACTATGTGGGTTCTAGAAATAAGTCCCAGATCCACTGCAAGAGCTGTCAGTTCTATTAAGCAATTATAGCAATTATAGTTGTTTATTCCCAATTATTATCTCTTTAACTTCTTTCTCCTCTCATGTTGCTGTAGCTACAATTTCAAGCAAGTTATTGAGCAATAGTGGAGCCTGTGTGCATCACTGTCTAATTCTTAATTTTAATGGGAATGCATTGAGTTTTCTCCATTTAGAATGATGTTCGATGTGGATTTATCACTTGTAACCTTATTTGTAGTAATTATGTTTATTCTTGTTCAGTATCTTCTAGGAAATTTGTTATGAAAGCAGGAAAGCAGGGTTGATTGGTGAAAGGCCGTTCTATTATTATATATATATCTATATATATATATATCTATTATATAATTTTATATGTGTATGAATGTACTGTCTGCATGAAGGTCTGTCCACCCATGTCATGCAATGCCACAGAGATCAGAAGTGGGTGTTAGATTGCTCTGGAACTGGAGCTCTCCTGGAATTGGAGTTACAGACGGTTCTCAGACACCATGTGGGTGCTGGAGATCAAACCCAGATCCTCTGCAAGAGCAGTTGGCGCTCTTAACTGCTAACTGCTAGGCCAACTCTCTAGCCCCTAGAGATACAGGGTTTTGATACAGTGTTTCTCTGTAGGCCCAGCTCTCCTTGAACTCACTCTGTAGACCAGGCTGTCCTTGAATTCACAAAGATTTTCCTGGCTCTGTCTCCTGAGTGATAGGATTAAAGGCATGCACCACCATGCCTGGCACGTTCTTGTATATATTAAGATGATCATTTGAATTCTGTGCTTTGTAAATTTATATGATTTATGACTGTGTTGGTTTGAATGAGTGCCTCCCATTTGCTTTAAGTATTCAGACATTTTATCTCCAGTTGGTGGCACTGTTCTTGGAGGTCTTAGAAGGTGTGGCCGTGCTAGAGGAACTACACTATTGGGGGCAGGATTAGTGAGTTTAAGAAGCCTTGTAGTCTCCAGTCGCTCTCTCTGCTTCCTGTGCTCATTGCGAGATGTGACCCTCAGCTTGCTGCTCCAGCCCCAGTCACCATTCTTCCCACCACAATGGACTCTAATTCCCTGGAACTGTCAATAGTAAGCTCAAATAAACTCTTCCTTTTATAAGTTCCTTTGGTCATGGTGTTTTATCACAGCAACAGAAAAGTGACTAATATAATCACATGTACTGTATTTCATATAATGTATTATCCCTGAATCTCTGACATATATTTCAAGTATTCATGAAGGATAATTTTTGAAATTTGTTGACATGCATATTGTAAATATTTTATTAAAATTTTATAAATTTATTAACCAGAGTTGTTGATCTAATGTTCTCTTTTGATTAAGATTTTACCAGTTTTGCATATTAGAGTAATATTGGCTTCATAAAATTAGTTTGGGAAATCTCCCTGTTTCTAAATTTTAGTAATTTGAGTAATATTAGTTGTGCTTCTTTGAAGGTTTATAAAATTGTTTGGTGAATCCAACTGAAACTTGACTTTTCTTTAGATAAAAATATTTGTGGGACTGGTAGTTCTGCCCAGCAGGCTCGGGGAGCTTGGAGCTGAGGTTCAAGGACAGACTGCTGCCCAAGTATTTGGGGGTGGATTACATGCTGCCCGAGCAGCTGGGGGTGGAGTGTGTGTGGGCCAGAGGGTCCTGCAGACCGGAGGGTCCTCTGGACCAGTGGGTTGGCCCAGAGGGCTCTGGGAGCTAGGAGCTGAGGTTCAAACACAGACTGCTGCCTGAACAGCTGAAGGTGGAGGGTACTGGCAAGCCAGCTAAGCAAGATACTGAACCCTCCCTGCACCCACATCCCCTGGCCAGCTGGAAACCCCAACTGGAACTCAAGAGAGAGTGGCTGGCAGCAGAGCGAATACAGTGTTCAGGAGGTGTCATCCAGGTTGCTACCCCCCCCCAGCTCTTGCAGAACAGAAAGGGAAAAGTGAACTGTATCATCTAATACATAACCAAAATTGAAAGGCTAAAGCTTAGACAAGTCAACACTCCATACATAAGGAGAATACAACAAAGACACCCAAATGAATCAAGGAAGGCAATCCTTCATTCAACAATGTGAAGAGGCATTCAAGATTTGTATCAGAATACAGGCAAAAGGCTAACCGCATGCCAAGAGCACAATGAAAGAAAAATATGGGAAAAGCACAGAATAATTCCACACCAGACTGGACAGAGCCAGTGGAGGACTCCTACAATGAGATCTCCTAGAGATAACCCAAGATACAGATCCCAAAATAAGAATCACAGATACATTCAAAAAAATCTCAAAACTAAGGGGAAAGAATGAAAAACTCAGAAAGGCCCTAGAGGGAGACAAGGACAAACTTTGGAAAGAACTTAAAGGAGAAAATTGTAGACTCTAGAAAGAGCTAGAGGGACAAAATGACAAACTTTTGAAGGAAGTGGAAACACTGAAAAGATCCCATGCTGAATTCAAAATGGAAACCAATAAGCTATAGGAAAAGATTATGCAGCTCCAAAAGGAAATGTAAATAGTATAGAAAACACAGGAAGAAATGAAAAATCAACAGGAAAGGATGGGAAAAGCCTCAGAAGCAGAATGGAGGAAGCAGAACAAAGAATACCAGACCTAGAAGACAACACAGAACAACAAAAAATCTCAAGTAATGACTATGAAAAATTTAAAAATACACAAGAGTGAAACAACCAGGAAATGTGGGACACTATGAAAAGAACAAACATCTGCCTCATGGATAGAGGAAGGAGAATAATCCCAAGAGAATGGTATTGATCAGTTTGTCAACAAAATAATAGAGGAAAACTTCCCCAAATTAAAAAAAAAAGACATGCAATTAGATATTTAGGTATTTAAACAGTATAATATATAGCCTTTCGATCCTACTAATGAAGCACACACAATTAGATATATGGGTATTTAAAAAATACTAATTGTTATGGTAGGTTACTTTGGTATAGACACAGATGTTTGGATGGTATGTCAATTCATGATCTACATTTTCTTCTGTCAAGTATGGCAGGGTCTTCGTGTGGTTTATAACATCTCCTAATTGCATGTGCTTCATTAGTAGGATCAAAAGGTTAAGCCTGGACAAGCTGGCAGCCCATGAAAGAAAACAGCCAGAACAGACTAGAGACCAAGACATCAGGTCCAGAGAAAGTAGAGTGTTTTGCTTCTCATCCACCTGTGCCCCTTTTCTAAGCCTAGGGAACAATCTGCGGAAGAGGGGGCGTGGTAGAATGTAAGGGCTTCGATTGGGGTTAATGGTGAAACTACAACAATATAGACTGGACACTCATTTGATCAACTTGATTGAACATACAAGCCCCCCCTTTCAGGATGGTGGGACCCATGAGCTGTGTGGGTTTGGGCACAACTGCTTGCAAATTGGTTTTACATGAAGGATGCTTGTATTCACAAATTATCACCTATTGTTAAAAAAATGAAAACAAAACAAAACAAAAAAGCAGAGAAAGATGCAGAAAACTTATGGCAGAATGCACGATCTGCGATGGGTAGGGGTGGGGTGCGGGGGAAGGGAAGGGGATATATGCCTGAACTGAATTGGAAATGATGTATGAAATACACAAAGCATCAATAAAAATAAATAAATAAAAAAAGACAAACCCATATATACAATAATCAAGTAGAAAAACAGACTATACCAGAAGTGAAATTGTGCCCACCATATCAGAGTTAAAATGCTAGACACACAAAGACAAAATTCTGAAAGCCACATGAGAAAAACAACAAGTTACATATAAGGGCAAACCTATCAGAATAACAGCTGACTATTCAGCACAAACTATGAAAGCAAGAAGAACGTAGACCAAAGCATTGCCAGTGCTAAAGGCCTATAAATGCCAACCCAGGTTAACATACCGAGCAAAAATGTCACTTCTAGTTGAAGGAAAGAGAAATATCTTCCATGACATAAACAAGATGAAAGAATTCACGTTTAGAAACCATACTTTCAGAGAATACTTGAAGGAATTCAAAAGATAGAGGAGAGGAGCAATTACCCCCAGGCACCTTAAAAGAAACATTTTATTTTTATAGGAAAAAGAAAAACATGATGGTAATGAAACCACTCCCTAACTGTAAACTAGAGCCAATTGTTACAGTGGTAATTTCCTATAAAATAGGTGTAACGTATTAATTGATTGATAGGCATAGGAACTGTGAAAGGATATTTCTCTATCTAGAGCCAAATTCAATAGTAAAGTGTTTATAAGTTGTGTAATTAAGCAAAATATATTACTACAGGACAACTCTGACATCAGCAATGAATTATTCTGCCTAGGAGATGTTGGCTAGTGGATTCAAACCTGCCCCCCCCCAAATTATAAAGGCCTTTTGTCTATAAGTGGGATATATGCAAGGAGAAAGGCAGTAAGTCCCTGTTGTTGAAGACCTGGTGTGAGCATGAAAAATGTTATGAGACGTCACTTGCTAGCATACAACTGGCCTCTGAAATGCTAGAGAGCGTTACCAAAGGCCACTAAAGAAATACAGGAAAATATTGGTCTCCCTGAGACAAGCAAGACTTCTCCATCAATATCAGCTACACCTCAACATCCTGGTGGATACTGTGCAACAGTGGCAGCCAAGTGTCTATATATATCCCAAATCAATTTGGCTATTAGCTCTCTCCTTGGAGGAATAACTCAAAGCTGATGCCACAAGCTTAGGTCCTCTAGTGGTTAGGAGATGTTATAAGCCACAATAAGAACTTGTCACCCTTTATAGAGAAAGCACAGTTTGCGGATTAGCATACCATCCAAGCATCTGTGTCTATGCTCACAGCTTAGCTTGACATAATAATTGGTACTGCTTAAATGCCTGTACATCCAATAGCTTGTGTTTTGTTAGTATGACTAAAAAGGGTATCACTGGGAAAGCTGTCAATCCATGAAGGGAAACAACCTGAACAGACTGGAGTCCAAAATGACAACTCCAAAGAAATTAGACTGTTTTCTTCTCACCCACTTGTGCCCCTTTCCCAAAGCCCTGGGAACAAACTGCAGAAGAGGAGGCATGGTAGATTGTAAGGGCTGCGGAGAGATAGGGGTGAATCATGAGTCTACAGGAATATAGTCTGGACTCCTGATTGATCAACATGCCTGTGCATACAAGCTTCTCCAACTGGACTATGGGAACCTTGGGTTGTTCAAAATTTGGACATAGATACTTGCAAAATGCACTAATTACCTAATTGTATGACATACTGAGTAACATCAATGTTATCTGCAAACAACTGTGTCATTATATTGTAGAATCCCTTAAAAATAAAAAAAAATAAATAAATAAAGAAATATTTTATAAAAATAGAAATGCAAAAGTAGAAACCTACACAAAATGCAAATGGACAATAAGGTGAATGGAAGCAACACACACTTCTCAATTATAACCTTAAATATTGATGGGCTAAACTCCCCAATCTAAAGGCATAGTCTGCGAGAATGGATTAGGAAACAGAATCCATCAATATGCTGTCTAAAAGAAACCCATCACCCTTAATGATAGGCACCGACTTAAAGCGAAAGGATGGAAAAAGTATTCCAAGCAAATGGTACTAAAAACAAAGCAGGAGTTTGCCATCTTAATATCAGACAAAATAGACTTTATAGTAGAAGCAATTAGAAGAGACAAAGAGGGTCATTATATCCTTAGCAAAGGAAAAATTAACCTGAAGACTTCACAATCGTGAATATATATGCACCAAACTCTGGTGCAATGAACTTTGTAAATACAACTCTTTAGGATATCAAGGCACAGACTAACCCCAGCACACTCATAATATGGGACTTCAATACCCCACTGAGTCCTTTGGACAGATCAACCAGACAAAGAATAAACAGAGAGACATCTGAACTGAACAATACAATAAAGGAAATGGACCTCACAGACATCTTCCGAATATTCCACCAAAGCATCAGAGAATATACTTTCTACTCAGCATCCCATGGAACATTCTCCAAAATTGACCACATACTTGGACACAGAAATAACTATAACAAATACAAAAAAGTGAAATAATTTCATGCATTCTATCAGACTATAGTGAAATAAAGCTCAATATCAACACCAATATAAGCCCTGCTACTTACATTAACACATGGCGACTAAACAACACACTAGTGAATAATGAATGGGTCAAAGAGGAAATAAAAAAATGAAATAAAAGCATTCCTGGAACTAAACGACTATGACGGTACAACACACCATAAACTATGGGACACTTTAAAAGCAGTCCTAAGAGGGAAGTTTATAGCCCTGGGTGCCTATATAAAACAAACAAACAAACAAAAAAAGAAAGAAAGAAAACAGATAAGTGAGCTAACAGTACAGCTAAAAACACTGGAAAGACAACAAATAAACCCTAAACGCAAAAGATGGGAAGAGATAACAAAAATCAAAGCAGAATATAATGAAATAGAAACAAAGAAAATACAAAAAATTAACAAATCCAAAAGTTGGTTCTTTGGGAGAATAAAAAAGGTAGACAGACCCCTAGCCCAATTAACCAAAAGAATGAAAGAGTAACTCCAAATCAATAGAATTCATGATGAATGGGGAAATATCACAACAGACTGTGAAAAGATCCAGACAATCACACAGAATACTTCAAAAACCTATACTCTACTAAATTTGAAAACCTAAGAGAAATAGACGAATATCTGCAATCCAGGGAATCACAAAAGCTAAACCAAGAGGAGACTGACAGCTTAAACAGACCAAAAATATATGAAGAAATTGAAAATATAATAAAAGATTCCCCAACTAAACAAAGCTCAGGTCCAGATGGTTTCACAGCAGAATTCTATAAAATAGTCAAAGAGGACTTACAACCATTATTACTAAAACTGTTCAGAAGGATACAAGCAGAAGGAAATCTCCCAAATTGCCTCTGTAAAGCCAGTATCACTCTAATACTAAAACCAGGCAAGGATGCAACCAAAAAAAGAGAACCACAGACCCATCTCATTAATGAACTCAGATGCAAAAATTCTCAACAAAATACTTGCAAACCTTATACAGACCCACATGAAAAATATCATTCAGCATGATCAAGTTGGATTCATACCAGAGATGGTGGGATGGTACAACATATGAAAATCACTAAATATCTTAAAACACATAAATGGACTGAAGGACAAAAACCACACGAACATCTCAATTGATGCAGAAAAGGCCTTTGAAAAAATCCAGCATCTCTTCATGATTAAAGTATTAGAGGGAATTGGACTGGAAGGATCATTCCTCAACATAATCAAAGCCATATATAAGAAGCCCACAGCCAGCATCATCCTAAATGGACTAAAGTTAGGAGTCCTCATAAATATAGGAACCTGACAAGGCTGCCCTTTGCCACCACTCCTCTTTAATATAGTGCTTGAAACACTGGCCAGGACAATAAGGCAACAAAAGGCAATTAAAGGAATACTAATTGGAAAAGAGGAAGTAAAACTATCCCTTTTTGCAGACGATATGATAGTTTACCTAAGGGACACTAAAAACTCCACCAGAAAAGTCCTAGAAATGTTTAAAAGTTTCAGTAAAGTGGCAGGATACAAAACTAACCTAGAAAAATCAGTAGCCTTTCCTTACACCAACAGGCAACTGAAGAAGGATTACAAGGAGTCCTTCCCACTCACAATAGCCTGTAAAACAATAAAATACCTAAGAATAAACCTAACCAAAACCACCAAATATCTCTAAAACAAATAATTATAAACTCCTGAAGAAGGGGATTGAAGAAGACATCACAAGATGGAAAGACCTTCCATAATCATGGATTGGAAAAACTTAATATAGTAAGAATATCAATTCTACCCAAATTAATATACAGATTCAAGACAATCGCAATTAAAATCTCAAGGTCATTCTTCAAAGGTTTGGAAAAAAATTCTTAATTCATATGGAACAACAAAAGACCCCAATAGCCAAAGCAACCCTGAGTGAAAACAGTAATATGGGGGGTTTCTATACCAGCCATCAATCTATAGTATCAGGCTATAGTAATAAAAACAGCCTAGTACTGGCACAAAAACAGACCTGCACACCAATGGAACAAAACTGAAGATCCAAACTTGAGCACGTACAATTTTGGTAACCTCATATTTGACAAGGGGGCCAAAAAGACTCAGTGGAGGAAAGACAGCATCTTCAGCAAATGATGTTGGCAAAAAATGGATCATCACTTGTAGAAGAATAAAATTAAACCCTTACCTCTCACCCTGTACAAAAATAAACTCCAAATGGATCAACGACCGCAGTGTGAAACCCAAAACTCTGAAGGTGATAGGAGAGAAAGTTGGCAGCAACTTACAAGACATAGATGTAGGAAAAAACTTTCTAAATCAGACAGCAGCTGCTCAGGAAATAAGGTCAACAATTTACAAGTGGAACCTTATAAAACTCAAAAGTTTTTGTACTGCAAAAGAAACAGTCATGGAAGTACAGGGAAAACCCACAGAGTGGGAGGAAACCTTCACTGCTGATACATCTGACAGAGCATTATCTTCCAGAATATATAAACTATTGAAAAACAAAGAAGCAAGAAAACAAATGACTCACTCAAAAGATGGAGTAAAGAGCTGAGCAGAGAATTCACAAGTGACGAAATAGAGATGGGTGAGAAACATCTTAAAAAGTGATCAACATCACTAATAATTGAGGAAATGCAAATTAAAACCATTTTACAATATCATCTCACCCCGATAAGGCTGGCAAGGATCAAGAAAGGAAATGATACTTAATGTTGGAGAGGGTGTGGGTAAAGGGGAACACTCATCCACTGCTGGTGGGAATGCAAACTTGTACAATCACTATAGAAAGCAGTATGGAAAACCCTTAAAAGACTTAAAATGAGCCTACCACCTGACCCAGCCATACCACTTCTGGGAATATATCCGTCAGACTCTTCCTACCACAGAGATACATGTTTATTGCAGCTCTCTTCACAATAGGAAAGAGCTGGAACCAACCCAGATGCCCCTCAACTGATGAGTGGATAGAGAAAATGTGGTATAACCTCACAATGGAGATCTATACAGTGGTAAGGAAAGATGACATCATGAAATTTGCAGGTAAATGAATGGAACTGGAAGATTTTATGTTAAGTGAAGTAACACAATCCCAGAAAAACAAAAGACAAATGGTATCCCTTATCTGTGGATGCTAGTACAAAGTACCTATTTGTAAGACAAACTGAACAAAATTAATGTTATATTCCTCATGATCTGATGACAACTATGCTCTTTCAATGTGAATCTCTAAACAGGTTCTAGAGCTGACCTCACATTTATTTTCAGACCTTGGGTTTTTGGCATATGATGGAGGGTATGTGTGCATCTTTTAGAGTAATATGGGATTAAAATGGAAAGATGCAAATCAAGAAATATGCTATGGAAATAACATAAAGTTTGATTCCAAAGGATACAATCTTAATATAGGTGCAATGCAATAGGCTGGTGCAACTTTGCCTTTCTGGGTGCTTAATGACCATACTTGACACCCGTACCAATTTGTCCGAGGGGCCTATGGGATAACTTTGTTCCTTGCCCTCCGAGGTCAACCAAGTCTTAGGGGATTATGCACTATGCACGGGGGCACCTCTTGAAATGTCCTACAGATGTGGGTCACCAGTCTTCCTGTTCAGGGAGGTCGTGGAGTGCCACTGAGGGAACTTCAGCCAGTGTCCAGTCTAAAGAGAGGAAAATCTGTTCTTGCTTCAGAAAAGGAGGTCTGGTCTAGCAACACATGCTTTTGTCCTTGAGTGGATGGAACTGGTTAATGAAAAGCTGAAAGGACCAAGGGGTTCCCACCCTTCTCCCCTCCCCCCTCAAAAAACCCTGAGACCCCTGAGGACCATATCTTCAACTGACCTTGAGAAAACAAAATCTGGGTCCTCTGCAAGAGCAGTCATTGCTTTTAACCACTAGGCTATCTCTCCAGCCCCAGTGTTAACAATCTTTAATTGGGTTCATGTAAATAGGTTAATATGTATTTGTACAATTCTAAAAAGCTTCTGAGATGGAACTGACCCCTTCAGCTCGGATGTAGTTCTATCAATATAGTTAAACTTCTATGGTCATTTCTGTAATTTACTTGTATTGGTTAAGAATTGCTAAATGGGGGCTGGAGAGGTGGCCTAGCAGTTAAGACCACCAAGTGCTCTTACAGAGGACCCGGGATCGGTTCCCAGCAACCACATGGCGACTGAGGACTGTCTGTAACTCCAATTTCAGGAGAACTCCAGTTCCAGGGGTACCTGACACCCTCTTCTGACCTCCACAGCATTGCACAACATGGGTCCACAAACCTACATGCATACAGTACACTCATACACATAAAAAAATAAATAAAATAAAATAAAAATTGCTAAAATAAAATTGTACAGGTGTTGCAACAGTTAACTACTTTATGGGTGTATGCTGGCATCTGCTGGTTGTGTTCCTTCAACACCTAAGACAAAAAAAATAATACTCCAAGAAATTCTTAAAGTGTTGTAGGAAATAAATTGGTTTTAAGAAATAATCTCATAAAAAATAAATAATCGTATTTTATTTTAGATGTAATTTAAAGTATGGTTAAATGTGTATTGTAAAAGGTTTAACAACTAAGTAAAACATCTTTAAAACAGGGTTTTGTCTGCAGGTGTTGTCTTGGTCTCTGGTCGATTCTGGCTGTTTCCTTTTATGGGCTGACAGTTTGTCCGGGAATAACCTTTCAATCCTACTAATGCATGATCTGGGATGGGGTGGGGTGGAGTGGGGGGAAGGGAAAGGGAGATATACCTGAACTGATTTGGAAAATCATGTATGAAATACACAAAGCATCAATAAAAAGTGAAAAGAAAATAATACTGTAATAAAAACAAAACAGTCAAAAAAAAAAAAAACAGGCTTTTGTGCCAGGCCTCAAAAAACCGCCTCCAAAGACTGAAAGAAAAATGATTATTATAAACCCACTTTATAAGATTTAGACTGATATGTTTAAAATAAATATTAGACATTTATATAGAGGTATTTCAATAGAGATTTATACAGAAATACAAGTAAATAAATATAAGTTAATGGATTTGATTTCTCTGAAGTCACAATCTAGCAAAACGATTTTACGGAACAATGTAGATATAAATGATGTGTGTTTAACAGGTATCCAAATTTACCCAAACTTTGGCTACATATTATATGGTATTTGAGGACTTAATAAAAGTAAAAATGTCTATATCAAACAACATTGGCTAAAAGGTTTTAATAAAAGTGGTAATAGATTTAAGCCAATTGGAAATATAAATTTTTGTCCACATTTGTTCTGCTTATAATTTGTATAACAACAACTTTGGGATTAATGCATACAAATGTTCTTTATAATTATTGTGTTGTTCAGTATCATCTTGTAACATTTTCTTTTATCTGTAGGATAATTTAACTAAAAGAATTAAGTTTATTCCCAAATTAACAACATAAAATCAATGATAAACAGCTTGGATAAATTTACTGAAAATTTACACCTTGATTCCTGCCTATGGGTATGTGTAATACACCTGCCTTTTAGAGATTTATGGGTCAAAAAATAGAAACCTAAAATAAAAAGGGGGTACAGTTATATATTAAACCTTTTGTCAAATTTTTCAATTTAAATTTTAAAACTATGAGATAAGATTTTCATGTTTCCACAGGTCAAAACGTTATCACTTAATGGCTGAGAAAGAAAAGGATACTACATTGCATTGTGCAGGATGTACCAAGGAATACCAGCAGAGAAGTTGGCCCATCTAAACATAAAAAGGAAGAAAAGCCTCAGACTGAATGAGCTACAGGCATCAAACATCTCTGTGGATCCTATTTGAAACAACTGTTTATAATGTGTCCTAATGAATTTTACCTTCCAGGTGCTGCAAAGTTTTAATATGAGAGACTTTCTCACCACCTTTTCATAGAACAAAGAAAAACATGGTGGTAATGAAGTCATTCCCTAACTGTAAAGTGGAGCAAACTGTTATTGTAGTAATTTATTAACCAGTATAACTGCTTTCTTTAATTGACTGATAGACATAAGAACTGTGAAAAGATATTCTCCACTCAAGGCCAAATAGTAACGTCATTATAAGCTGTGTAATTAAGCAAAATAAATTTATACAGGAGAACTCTGTAATCAGCAGTGGATTATTCTGCCAAAGAGATGTTGGCTAGGAAATACAAGCCCCAAAAAGGTAAAGGATTTTTGCCTGCAAACTGGGATACCTACAAGAAGAGAGGTGGTAAGGTTGTGCTGTTAAAGACCTGGTGTAAGCATGGGAAAGCTGTTTTGATACCTCATTTGCAAGCCTCATTTGCAAGTGTAGAGTTGGCCTCTGAAATGCCAGAGACCATTACCAAAGGCCACTAAATCAATAAAGCAAATATTGGTCTCATTGAGTCAAGCAAGACTCCTCTGTTGGCATCAGCTACAACTTACCTGCCTGGAAATACTATGCAGCAGTGGGAGCCATATGTCTGTATATCCCAAATTGACTATTAGCTCTCTCCTTGGAGGAATAATTCACAGCTGATGTCACAGGCTTATGTTGTCTAGTGGTTAGGAGATATTATAAGCCACAGTAAGATTGTCATCTTTTACAGAAAAGCTATAGTTCATGGATTAGCATACCATCTAAACATCTGTGTCTATGCCCACAATGTAACTTACCATGATAATTAGTACTGATTTTAAGACTGTATTTCTAATTGCTTGTGCTTCATTAGCAGGATTAAAAGATTATTCCTGGATAAATTGCCAACCCATGAAAGGAAATAGCCTGAACTGATCAGAGTCCAAATCGACATATCCAGAGAAAGTAAACTGTTTTGCTTCTCGCCCACTTCTGCCCCTTTTCTAAAGCCTAGGGAACAATCAGGAGAAGAGGGAGTGTGGTAAAATATAAGTCCTGTGGAGATTGCGTTGAATTGTGAAACTACAGCAATATAGACTGGACTTTTATTTGATCAATATGCTTGTACATACAAGCCCTTCCAACTGGACAATGGAGACCTTAGGTTGTATAAGATTGGGCATAGCTGCTTGCAAATTGGTTTTTCATGAAGGATGCTTGTATTTATTACTTATTACTTATTATTACCTAATGGTTGGTTTTTTGAGCACAAATTTGTTTTAGTGTAAAAGAAAAAATCTTAGGTCTTACCTGCTTCCACCCAGCACTCAAGATAGGTTTAAGCAATCATGTATTTAAGAACAGATTCCTTTATAGTTGCCAACCACTCCCATGGGCTTGTCTCAAAAAATAAAAACAGGAGGATATGTTGGAAGATACAGTTTAAATCTGCTTAAATTGCAGGCTAGCTTTCAGATAGCATGCCTCAGAGCACAACATGGCCAATGATCTGACCCCACCCAAAGGAGGAGGAAACATGTGGCCTAGGTGCATGATTCTGGGTGGGGCAACAGTGTGTAGTGGCACAGAGTTGGGGAGACTTAGGATTGTCCCTGGGAACTGATGTCATTTAGTTTATAAAAGCAGGCTGTAGCAAGGAATAAATTTGAATTTCATAGTACCATCATCACAGAATTCCTGGACTTTATTTTTAATTAATTATTGTGCACATACAGGCCAAGGTAAGCCTGCATTTTGTTCAGGTGGCCAATGAGTTGGAAAAGTTTCCTTCTGCAGACCTCCAATCTGATTAGCTGGTGATGTGAGTGGACGTAGGCTGAAGGTAAGCCATTAGCCATCAGCCTGAAATTCCTGTCCAGGGTTCAGCAGTCCCTGGGCAGGTGGGAAGTCACAGCTAAGAATGAAACACATGTCTCGTGGGTACAGGCTAAGGGCCTGAGTTGGGAGCACCACTCAGGCCAGAGTACGGGAAATAGCCAGCTGGCCTCAGTGCCAAGGGGTCAACTCCCCACAGTGTCTGCAAAGTGGGCATTATGTTCCCCTTAGCAGGGCTGCATGGTCCTGTTCAGCATAAAAAGAAAGCTTCCTACATAAGATATTTCATATCTATAGAATCATTTCACAAAGAAATTTGTAACCACAGCATAATTTTGAAAAACTCAAATATATATGGGGATTAACCTACTAATTACTTTGCCTCCATTTTTAAAGGCAGAAAAAGTCAGGAAAAGACTTAGAGACAATTGGAGGCAAATAGAAATTGAAAAAACCACTCAATCTAAATTAAATGTGGATCCTAGGTTGAACTTAGGACCAGAAAGTGGATATCAGTAGAAAAACTTGTGAATGATCAGGTAGGAGATGATTCCATGGATAAAAGCTCTAGACACTGAAGACTACTGGTCTTAGTTTACACCCTGGAACACACATAAATAGCTGGATGTTGTGGTCTATATTTATAATTCTAGTACTCCTATCATGAGATTTGAGCCAGAAACGGGAGAAACATCAGGAAAATTTATGACCACTTAGCTTGTACACAGTATAGCAGCAGAATATTATGAAAGCAAGGCAAACTCCCCAAAATTGTCCTCTGACCACTGCATGTGTGTCATTGCACACACACACATACACACATGCACACACACAAACAGACACACATAATGAGTAAATAATTTAAAAATTACTTTGAAACCCCTGGCAAATTGTGGCCAATGTTTACAGATGAGTTAAAAATATTTTACCATTGTTATTTCCTGAATTTTGGCAATACACCTTGTTATGCAAGATATTATCATAGGAAAACTCAGTAAAACTTATGCTGGGAATCTAAAAACTTCTAGATTCATACCAGTAAGACTTTTACATAAATATAAAACTGTTCTCACAGAACCTCCATTCATATATCAACCATTATTTCCTCCTCCTTACAATTAGGATTAAAGAAATAATCATTTTAAAGTGTACCTCATTTGTTTTGTAGCTGTTTTGAGGTTTTATATGACTCTTGCAGATATAACCCTTCTTCTGGAAAGGGGCAGAGGCTGATGAAGCTCAGCTTGTTTCATCAGATCCTCAAATGTATGCTCCTCTCTCTGAGGTAGGATAGCAGATGGAAGGTTTTCTGCAGTCAAGGATTTCCATCATGTGTATCTTCCTGTACATTGGCCATGGGACTCCTGTAGTGTAGTTTTTCATGAATCATCCTGCTGCTGATGAGATTCTTCAGTGATGAAATTACATATAAGTTACCCAGGAGACTTTCCCATTGGAATAGTTGCTTTGGTATGGCCCATATTCTAGTAAGCAACCCCAGTAAACTCATCTGAACACCTATTTGAACATGAATAGACAATTTTCTTTGATCTGTCAGTGCCCTACCTATCTTGGGTGAATAGACCTTCTTTAGGTCTTCTCAGGTAACATTATGCAAAGATGTTCTTAAAACATCCCATATAACAGGTATTTCCTGTGTATTGTCCTTTGCAAATTCACTGGCCTTATTTTAGTTCCTTCATTTTCATTTAATTACTGTACTTTGGTTGCCACAGGATATTTCCATATGCATTTCCTTGGCCTGGGAAACCTATCTTTATTTTTTTGCCTTGCTGACTTCTATTAACCCTTTGTATCTCAGCCCAGTCTTCAGTATTTTAAGGAAAAACTTCCTGTTCACCCTGACTGTCAGATACAATTTTAACAGATTATTATTGAATTTTAAAAAAATCCTCTGTGTCACTCACTATAATTTAATTGTATTAGTAACTTGTACATTTTGTAAAGAGATTCAAGTATTTTGGGATAAAAAAATAATGTTTAGTAAAATGTTGGAATACAAAACCAAATACCTACTAGTTCATGGTGAACAACTAGTATAAAAAATATTGTTATTTAAGGGTTTGTGTTCTGAACTACCAATAATGGCAGGATATGCAAAGCATCTTTGCTACAACTGATTAGATATCCAATTAGTGAATTGTTATAAGAAATCCTGGAAACCACTTTATATATATATATGGAATCTCAAAACTACTAATCTTCAGAGGAGAGAAAAAATCTACTTGTTACAGTCTTTATCAGCTCCTAGTTTTCCGTTACTATCAGTCACCTAAGGGGCTGGAGAGATGGCTAGGTTATTAGCATCATGGATTATATTGTCTTTGTTGTATTTTTATATATCTGAAATCTTAAATATTTGTGTCTAGATTACTTTATTATGGATACAAATGTTGAAATATAATAATATATTTGCATGTGTTTGTTAGATCATTTATTTTTATTGCTGAAGTTTTCCAGTGTTCAAATAAATAATAATTTATCAGTTCACATATTGATTCATACATACAACTTTGGGATTTCTAACATTACTTTCATTTAATTTTATTATTTATTTTTACTTATACTTCTGATTGAATGTTTGTGGATCTCATATGATATATCGTAATCGTATTTTGACACTCTCCCACATCCACATGCCCTGTAGTCCTCCCACAGGATTTCAAGCATTCTGTCATATATATTAAGTCCCACTGAGTCAAATTTATGTACATAGAAGACCCTTGATGTGTTTTATTTTTCTTTGTTTGTTTGTTTGTTTGTTTGTTTGTTGAGACTTGGTCTCCCTGTAGCCTCAATGGTCTTTATACCAGGCTGGCCTCTTTCTCACAGAGGAAAGCCTGACTATTACTCCTGAATGTTATGATTAAAGGTGTGCACCTTCACACCAAGCCTGATCTTTTAGGTTTTTAGTTCTAGATTTTTAGAAATGAAATATTGGATAATTACATATAAATCTGGTTCACCGTTATGAAAATATGAGACATTTAAGATAGAGTGATGGCTGATAGCTGTGCATGACTTTAATCCTAGCACATGGGAGGCAGAAGCAGGCAGGTCTTCATGAGTTCAAGGCCAGCCTGGTCTACAGTGTTAGTTCCAGGACAACTGGCATCTGGGGCTACAGGGAGACCCTGACTCGAAAAGACCAAAAAAAAAAAAAAAAGATAGTTTGATGGTTAATCCTGGGTGTCAACTTGACTGGACTAGGGATGAACAAATAAGAGAAAAAGGATCTTCGGATTGGACCACATCAAGCCAGATGGCCGAGTCTAAATGCTAAATGTGGGTATTACCTTCTGCCGGTAGGCATTGTAAAAGGCCATGTCAGAGGGAGCTGGTCCCTTTTATCCTGCAGCTTGCCTCTCTCTCACTGCTGAATTTATCTTGCTGCTGTGATAAACTCTTTGGATCCCAGCGTGTACTGAGACCAGCAGATCTCCTGGAATCAATTGGGCCTTCAGCACCAGATTGGGACTACTGAGACATCCAGCCTTGTGGGCTGAGCAGTTCCCTGGATTCTCAAACTCTCCAGTACGATGTGGCTGTTGTTGAAATCCTTGAGCTCTGTCACGTGAGCAAATCAATAAATTTGTATATAGCTATATATTCGTTCTATTGATTCTGCTTCTTTAGAGAACCCTGATTAATACAGATTGTGGTACCAGAAGTGGTTCTAGAGAAACAGAATTGAAAGGATGAATTTCTTTAGTGGGCTTGGTAGTTTCTGGAGCCAGCTTTCCAACCCAATGAAGCCTAGAGTTACTGAAGGCTCTCCTGGTGGCATGAAGAGGAATGATAATCCTTGGTGCAGACTAATTGATGTAATTATGAAGATAGATCCATTTGACTCACCAAACTCCCCTCTTGTGAGGAGGAAGGAATTTATCAACTCTATATATAAAGCTTTTGAGAAATTGTGGAAAAATAAGGAAAATAATGATGTTTCCTGGTTGCTTCTAGCATCTCTGGATAAAGTGATAGAGGAAAATAAGGAGCTCAGTGATAAAATTAACCAGGACTAGATTTGCAACAGCAGTTTAAAAGTTTCCAAGTGTGATCTGGAAGAGCATCTTTTCTCCAGGAGTCAAAGAGCGAAAGGGGTTGAAAACCAAGCAGGAGGCCTTATTATATATTTGACTGATTTACAAGGCAAATTTAATTCCCAGCCATGAAGAGTGTCAGCAAAGTGAGAGCACTGGTGGGGAAAGGGTGGAACCCTGAAATTTGGGATGGAGATGTGTGGGAGAACCCTGATGATGAGGACTTTGAATGCTTGGATTCTTAGGGATTTACTTTATCTGAGGAATTAATCTCCCCACCCTCAGCAGAGAAAGCACTCCCACACCCTGCAGATCCCCCCTCCCCACCCTTGCCTGAGGAAATTAATATCCCCTTCCCAGTGGGAGCTAATGTCCCTCAGGGCCCAGCAATTGTTGCCTCTAGACCTATAGCCAGAGACAATGCTAAGCACGTCCCTAGAGGTGAGATAGAAAGTGTGGTCCATGAGGAGGTGCATTATATCACTAAAGAAATTAATGAGTTTTCCAATTCTTTCCAGCAGAAGCCTAACAAATACATATGGGAATGGATTATAAGGGTGTGGGATAATGGTGGAAGGAATATAAAATTGGATCAGACTGAGTTTATCAATATAAGCCCACTGAGTAGAGATTCTAGGTTTAATATGGAAGCTCGAGTGGTTAAAAAAGGTGTTAAAAGTTTCTTTGATTGTTTGGCTGACGTATTTATTAACACATGGCCTACTAACAGTGAGTTAGAGATGCCTGATGTTCCTTGGCTTAGTATTGATGAAGGGAGTGTGAGGGTCAGGCAGATGGGCATGTGCGAGTGGATTCAAAATGTAAAACCACATTTTCAGCAGTGTGAGGGCCCAGAGGACGTGATTTTCACTGAGTTTATAAGATGGAAAGTACTGAGAGAGACACCAGAACATTTGAAGAGCTTTGTTTTTGCTCTATATCTTATGCCAGATCTTGCAGTTAGAGAAGTTGTTGCTCACTTGCATAAATTAAATGTACACATAGTAGGTTTAACAGGACCTCAGGGTAGGCCTCAGGTGGCAGCACTGAATAGCTGAAGGCCAGATGAGCATAGTTATCATAATGGGCAGCAAAGGCAAAACAATGTCTATAATGACATGACCCAAATGGATCTTTGGAACTGGCTAAATAATCATGGTGTTCCCAGGAACCAAATACATAAGAAGCCTACTAAGTTTTTATTTGATCTGTATAAG
The DNA here is from genome assembly GCA_009823505.1 of Rhizomys pruinosus. Lineage (NCBI taxonomy): Eukaryota > Metazoa > Chordata > Mammalia > Rodentia > Spalacidae > Rhizomys > Rhizomys pruinosus. The sequence goes on from VZQC01011256.1 coordinate 34,070, forward strand.
CAGAAAAATCTCTAGAACAATGACAGAAAGTCAACATTGGATTTTAGCAAAGCGAATCCCGTCCAGTTAACCAGTTTCCAGACTTGAGACAGTTCACAGACTCAGAACACCTTGAATGAAGGGGTGGCTGGGTTCCAATGAGGAAGGACCTTGTCACAATACCAAAGAGTTATGCTGTTTGCCTTCCTCCTGTCCTTCCCCAGAGGGGCCTGAGGCCTTTTACTAGGGTAACTCTACACTGAGGAAAAGGAAATAATCAGACTTTTTGAGGCCTATTAGATACTGGTTCTGAGTTGACACTAATCCCAGGAGACCCTATAAAGCATTGTGGCCCTCCACTTAAAGTAAGAGCCTATGGAGGTCAGGCGATAAATGGAGTTTTAGCTGCATTCTGACTCACAGTGTGCCCAGTGGGTCCCAGAAATCATCCTGTGGTTATTTCCCCAGGCCCAGAATGTATTATTGGGATAGATATACTTAGAAATTGGCAGAATCCCCACATTTGTTCCCTGACCTGTGGAGTGAGGGCTGTTATGGTTGGAAAGGCCAAATGGAAACCATTTGTTTCTAGGGAAAATAGTGAACCAAAGACACTATTTTATTCCTGGAGGGATTGCAGAAATTAGTGCCACCGTCAAGGATTTGAAAGATGCAGGGGTGCTGATTCCTACCACATCTCCATTTAACTCTCCAATTTGGCCTGTGCAAAAGACAAATGGATCATAGAAAATGAGAGTTGACTTTCGAAAACTCAACCAAGTAGTGACACCAATTGCAGCCACTATACCAGATGTGGTATTCTTACTTGAGCAGATTAATATGTCTCCTGGTACCTGGTATGCAGCTATTGATCTGGCAAATGCTTCCTTCTCAATGCCAGTTCATGAGGACCATCAGAAGCAATTTGCTTTCAGCTGGCAAGGACAACAGTATACCTTTACTGTCCTACCTCAAGGGTATGTTAACTCTCCAGCCTTGTGCCATAATTTAGTTAGAAGGGATCTTGATCCCCTGAATTTTCCACAAAATATCTCACTTGTCCACTTTATTGATGATGTTATGCTGATAGGACCCAGTGAACAGGAGATAGCAGCCAGTCTGGACTTGTTGGTAAAGCATATGCGCATGAGAAGATGGGAAATAAATTCAACTAAAATTCAAGGGCCATCGACCTCAGTGAAGTTTCTAGGAGATTAGTGGTGTGGAGCATGCAGAGACATTCCTTCTACGGTAAAGAATAAGTTGTTGCACCTGGCACCCCTCTCCACTAAGAAAGAAGCACAACATTTAGTGGGCCTTTTTGGATTCTGGAGGCAGCACATTCCTCATCTTGGTGTGTTACTATGACCCATATATCTGGTGACTCGGAAGGCAACAAACTTTGTGTGGGGCTTGGAACAGGAAAAGGCTCTTCACAGGTCCAGGCTGTAGTGCAGGCTGCTCTGCCTCTGCGGCCATATGATCCAGCAGACCCAATGGTGGTTGAGGTATCAGTGGCAGATAAGAATGCAGTCTTGTGTCTGTGGCAGGCCCCCATAGGGGAATCACAGTGGAGGCCCTTGGGATTTTGGAGTAAAGATCTACTTTCATCTGCAGACAACTATTCTCCTTTTGAGAGACAGCTCTTAGACTGCTATTGGGCCTTAGTGGAAAATGAACGCTTGACAATGGGCCACTAATTTACCATGCGACCTGAGCTGCCCATCATGAGCTGAGTGTTATCTGACCCAACAGACCATAAAGTAAGGTGTACACAACAACAGTCCATTATCAAATGGAAGTGGTACATACATGACAGGGCCCGGGCAGGCCCTGAGGACACAAGCAAGCTATATGAAAAAGTTGCCCAAATGCCTATGGTTCCCACTCCTGTTAAAATGCCTCCTGTGCTTAAGCATGCACCTACGGCTTCATGGGGTTTGCCCTATGATCAGTTGACTGAGGAAGAGAAGACTAGGGCCTGGTTTAATGATGGTTCTGCATGCTATGCAGGCACCACCCAGAGGTGGACAGCTGCAGCATTACAGCCAATTTCTGTAACAACCCTAAAGGACACTGGTGAAGGAAATTCTTCACAGTGGGCATAACTTCGGGCAGGACACATGGTTGTGCATTTTGCCTGGAAGGAGAAATGGCCAGAGGTTCAATTATATACTGATTCATGGGCTGTAGCCAATGGTTTGGCTGGATGGTCAGGGACTTCGAAGGATCATGACTGGAAAATTGGTGAGAAAGACATTTGGGGAAGAAGTATGTGGATAGAGCTCTTTGAATGGCCAAATGATGTGAAGATACTTGTGTCTCATGTAAATGCTCATCAAAAGGTGATCTCAGCAGAGGATGAGTTTAATAATCAAGTAGATTGGATGACTTGTTCTGTGGACAGTCAGCCTCTTTCTCCAGCTGTCCCTGTTGTTGCTCAATGGGCCCATGATAAAAGTGGTCATGGTGGCAGAGATAGAGGTTATGCATGGGCTTGACAGCATGGATTTCCACTCACCAAGATTGATCAGGCAACAGCTGCTGCCAAGTGCCAGATTTGCCAACAGCAGAGACCAACATTGAGCCCCTGATATGGTGTTATTCCCTGGGGTGACCAGTCAGCAACCTGGTGGCAGGTTGACTACATTGGACCACTTCCATCATGGAAGGTACAGCGTTTTTTCCTTACAGGAATAGATAATTATTCTGGTTATGGATTTGCCTTTCCTGCATGTAATGCTTCTGCCAAAACTACCATCCAGGGACTTACAGAATGCCTTATCCACCATCATGGTATTCCTCACAGCATCGCTTCTGACCAAGGAACTCACTTCTCAGACAAAGGAGTGTGACAGTGGGCCCATGGTCATGGTATCCACTGGTCTTACTATGTTCCCCACCACCCAGAAGCAGCTGGCTTGATAGAACGATGGAATGGCCTCTGGAAGACACAGTTACAGTGCCAATTAGGTAGCAATACCCTGAGGGCTGGGGCAACGTTCTCCAGCAGGCAGTGTATGCTTTGAATCAGCACCCAATATATGGTACTGTTTCTCCTTAAGCCAGAATTCATGGGTCCAGGAACCAAGGGGGGGAAGTGGGAATGAGTCCACTCACTATCACCCCTAGTGACCCAGTAGGACAATTTTTGCTTCTTGTACCCATGACCTTGCGTTCTGCTGGTCTAGATGTGTTGGTTCCAAAGGGTGGAGTGCTTTTGCCAGGAAACAAAGCAAACGTTCCATTGAACTGGAAACTAAGACTTCCTCCCTGGCCACTTTGGGCTTCTACTGCCCTTAAGCCAACAGGCTAAGGAAGGAATAACAGTAGTAGGAGGAGTGATCACCAGACTACCAGGGGGAAAGTGGACCTTTTCTCCACAATGTGGACAAGGAAGATTATGTCTGGAAGGCAGGAGATGCTGTAGGGTGCCTTCTGGTGCTACCATGTCCTTTGATTAAGATCAATGGGAAACTCCAACAACACAAACCAGACAGGACTGCAAATGGCCCAAACCCTTCAGGGATGAAGGTCTGGGTCACTCCTCCAGGGAAAGAGCCAAGACCTGCAGAGGCGCTTGTTGCTGGTGGAGGAAATACAGAATGGGTAGTAGAAGGTAGTCATAAATATCAGCTGAGGCCACGGGACCAGTTGCAGAAACGTGGATTATAATAGATATTAACTTTTGTCCTATTTGGTTAAGAATATGCTTGTTCATATATATACGTATATTTATATGATACTTGTGTTGTTCCCTTTTGAATGTACAACTGAGATGTGTTAAGTGTTGTCATATTTAAATTATTAGATACTGAAAGACTAAGTGTTCCTTAAGGACATTACCACCTACTCTAAGATATAATGCTTTGTGATTGCACATGGGACACTTATAACATGTTAGGTGGAATTATGACCTTGCCATTGTTTGCAATTGACATTTAAGCATAACATAAGGAGAGGCTATTTATTGGGTGTCAAGTTGAAAAGGGGTGGACTTGTGATGGTTAATCCTGGGTGTCAACTTGACTGGATTAGGGATGAACAAATAAGAGAAAAAGGATCTTCGGATTTGACCACCTCAAGCCAGATGGCCAACCCTAAATATGGGCGGTACCTTCTGCCTGCAGGCAGTATAAAAGGCCATGGCAGATGGAGCTGGTACCTTTTTTCCTGCAGCTTTCCTCTCTCTCACTGGTGAGTTTGTCTTTCTGCTGTGATCAACCCTTTGGATCCCAGCGTGTACTGAGAACAGCAGATCTCCTGGAATCCATTGGGCCTTCAGCACCAGATTGTGACTACTGATACATCCAGCCTTGTGGACTGAACAGTTCCCTGGATTCTCAGCCTCTCCAGTGCAGTGCGGCTATTATTGGACACCTTGAACTCTGTCATGTGAGCAAATCAATAAATTTGTATATAGCTATATATTTGTTCTATTGATTCTGTTTTTTAGAGAACCCTGATTAATAAAGATTGTAACTAAAATTCATGCTAACCCTATGTTTCATTCAAATAACAGTAGCAGCAACAAAAATCTGACAAGTTGTTTCTTTTTATAAAATTAATTAATTAATTTATATTTTATGTGTATGAATGTACTGATTGCATGTGGGATTGTGCACCCATGTTGTGCAATGCCACGGAGGTCAGAAGAGGGTGTCAGATTTCCTTGGAACTGGAGTTAAAGACAGTTGTCAGCCACCATGTGGGTACTGGGGATCGAACCCAGGTCCTCTGCAAGAGCAGTCGGCACTCTTAAATTATAGGCCATCTCTCCAGGCCTGACAAGTTGTTTCTTAAATATTTCCAAAGTTTTTGCACTATTTAACTCCTGCCAACAAAGTATGAGTGTTTCAGTGCCTCAAATTTTTATCAGTATTTTTTCCCAAGTACTGTTCATTTTAGCCATTAGAGTGATTGTTTGATATGTCTATTTCTGGTATTTATTTTGATATCTCTGATGAATTAACATTGAAATAATTTTAAAGATTTTCTTTTCAATAAATTTTGTACATTTTAAAGACTGTCTTTTCAATAAGTTTGGTATATTTATTGAGTTGTTCAATTTTTACACCCTTAACTCTTGAGCTACTTTGTAAATTATTTTATTTCAGCTTTGTGAAAAAGTGTTTTGAAAATCCAAGTCCATGATTATTTTCTTTGAAAATTTCTCTCATACATACAATATATAATGATCATATCCACCCCTCACTAATCCTGTTTCCCCCAAGACGTCCTCAACATATCACCTTCCAAAATTAATAACTTCCTTTCATAATTTTATCTTTATGTTTAACCCAGTGAGTCTGATTTGTACTGCCATGTACATATGGAAACAGGAACCTACCAGTTGTCCCACTTAAAAATGTTCTTCTCCCTCCACCACCATCCACCAACTGCCAATAACTCCTCAGCTAGAGGAGGAGACTTTTCCTGTTATATGCTGGGGTTTTTAATTAGTTCTATCTTGTGGATGACTTTGGTAGGTAATCATAGTTATTGTAGTTCATGTGGGGAAGAGCCACGTGGTTTTCAGAAGGCAGCATTTCATAGAGCATCTTCCCATACTCTGTTTCTTATATTCTTTATGTGTTCACTGCTCCTGTGTTCCATGAGCCTTGGTGGAAGTGTTGATATACGTGTCTCAATTGTGCCTAAAATTCAACACCTTGATGAGTACTGTGTCTCTGCTTTAAATGTATGTTCTGTGTCTGACCAGTTTTGGGATTCTGCAATGACCTTCATTTTTTTGCATAGAGTAGCTTTTATATGAGTGGCATATAATATTCTTGTCTTTAAATATAAGATTACATAGTTAGTGCACGGTAAGAAATTTTATTTCTCTAAAGATATGACACCAATAGACTTTTCTCTAGGCTCAGTATCCTCTCTGTCCCTGGGCATTTCACAGAGTTGATAGTGGCTCTTAGGGTTCACTCCCATTGAGAGTGTTACAAGTCGAATTAGAAAGCTGTTGATTATCCCCAAGACTACAGTGCCTCTACTACACCAATAGATGTAATTTTCTGGGCAGCTTTAGGGCTGGGATGTACCACTGATTGGTTTTCTGTCTTAGCAGTGTGCACATTGTCTAGAATTATAAGTGCTTAACTTCTGGTAGAAGGTTTCCAGGTCAGTTCCTGTTCCATTAATCAAAGTCCTATCCCTGAAACATGTACTGATCTGAAGAATAGGGGCTTATTATTTCTGGTTGATAATGAATAGTTTTTGAGATACCCAGCTTTGTTTTGAGAGGCCCTTTTATTGCTGTCACCAAACATTCAAAGGAAGGTATCCTCTGTCTCACATTGTGTTTCCTGCCACAAAGCCCCCAGTTTGCACCACATATGCAATAATGTTCAGACAGGGTATGCAAATTTCTCATGGGGTCTCCAGGGCATCACATTATTCTCTGGGTTTCTTAGTCTACCCAAGTCTAATAAGATCTATTGCTATTGTTTATTAGTCCTTTCCAACTCCTTCCTCCCAACCCAACCCAAGCACCTCCATTATGTCCACCCTTCTCCACTCCTGACCTCCTACACCTCCTACCATGCCCATATTTTATCTCCCTCCCCTTCCCTCCCAGCCTAACACCTCCACTCTTTCATCCTTCCCCTTAGTAAAATCTGTTCTTTACTGTCCCCATTTTTCAGGATTTTTCTTTCCCTTTACCTTCATGTATCCTCTCAAATTTCTTTTCTCCTGGTGTTAAATCAGGATATATATTCATGTAAGGTGATTGGTGCGACAAAACACAAATGAAGGAGAACATACATCAACTGGTTTTCTGCATTTGTGTTATTTCACTCAGAATAACATTCTCTATTTCTATCCATTTATTTGAGAATTTCATAATTTTGTCTTTTCTTACTGCTGAGTAGTACTCCATTGTGTAGATGTACCACATTTTCATTATTCATTCATCAGTTGTGAGACATTTAGGTTGTTTCCATTTCTTTGTTATTATTAAGAATGCAGCAACAAACATGGACATACAGGTATATTTATAGTACAAAAAACCTTTGGGCATATACCAAGGAGTAGTAAAATCTGTTCATATGATAGGCTCATTTATAGATTTTGTGAGGTCCACATACTGACTTCATAGTGGCTGCACTAGTCTGCATTTCTAGGAGCAGGGAATGAGTGTTTCACTTTCCCCACACCTTAGCCAGCATCTTGTGTCATTTGTTCTTGCCATCTTATCCAGTCTGATGGGGTATGATGGTATCATAAAATGGCTTTTATCTGCATTTTTCAAATTAGTAAGGATGTTGAGCAGTTTTTAGGCATTTCTTAGCCATTTTTATTTCTTTAAGAATTCTCTGTTCATATGAGTAACCCATTTTTTAATCTTCACTTTTATTGATGTTTTGTATATTTCATACATCATTTTTCAATTCAGTTCAGGCATATTCCCCTTTCCCTTCCACCTGCCCCACCCTACCCCACCCCACCCGACCCTAGACGTGCATTCTGCCATAACTGGCCTGTCCTGCATCTTTCTCTTAGTCTTTTTTTTATGCTTAGGAATTCACATTTTCTTCCGTTAATTTTATATTACTCTAAAATATGGATACATACACTTCACCCATATACAGTAATTCCAGAGTCTGAGAATAATTGATGGTTGGATTCTAGAGCCCGTTGAGAGATTCATATTATAACCTTATATTTGCCTTCAGATAAACAGAAATATAACAATATTGTCAATCAGCTAGCCTTTCATCTCGGGGATTAAGTGTGAGCATCCACAAATGAGGGAAACCATTCTCCATTTGTCTTTCTGGGACTGTGTTACTTCACTCAGCATAATGGCTTCAAGCTCCATCCATTTACCTGCAAAGTTCATAATGCCACCTTTCTTTACCGCTGAATAGTACTCCACTGTGTAGATGTATGACATTTTTGTCATCCACTCGTCTGTTGAGGGGCATTTGGGTTGGTTCCAGCTCTTCCCTACTGTGAAGAGAACTGCAATAAACACGGATATGTATGTGTCTTTGCGGTAGGATGAGTCTTAGGGGTATATACCCAGGAGTGGTATGACTGGGTCAGGTGGTAGGATCATTCTGAGTCTTTTAAGGGATCTCCACACTGCTTTCCATAGTGGTTGTACAAGTTTACATTCCCACCAGCAGTGGATGTGTGTTCCTCTTTGCCCACAACCTCTCCAACATCTGTTGTCTTTTGTTTTCTTGATCTTAGCTAGTCGTATTGGAGTGAGATGATATCTGAGATTGGTTTTAACTTTCATTTCCTTAATTATTAATGATGTTGAACACATTTTAAGATGATTCTCAGGCATAGCTACTTCCTTACTGGTGAAGTATCTGTTCAGCACTTTACTCCATCTTTTGAGTAGGTCATTTGTCTTCTTCTTTGTTTTGTGAGTAGTTTATATATTCTTGATGTCAATGCTCGGTCAGATGTATCACTGGTAACAATTTCCTCCCACTCTGTGGGTTTTCTCTGTACCTACTTGATTGTTTCTTTTTCAGTACAGAAGCTTTTGAGTTTTATAAGGTCCCATTTGTCGATTGTTGACTTTACCTCCTGTGCAGTTGCTGTCTGATTTAGGAAGTCTTTTCCTATGCCTATATCTTGTGGTTTTTGCCAATTTTTTGTTCTATCATCTTCAGTGTTTGTTGAACTTCACATTGAGATCTTTCATCCACTTGGAGTTGATTTTTGTACAGGGAGAGAGGTAGGGGTTTAATTCTGTTTTTCTACAGATGATGATCCAATTTTGGCAGCACTGTTTGCTGAAAATGCTATTCTCCACTGAGGTTTTTTTTTTTTTTTTCCCTTTGTCAAATATGAGGTGGCTGAAATTGTACGAGCTCAAGTTTGGATCTTCAATTTTGTTCTATTGGTTAACTGGTCTGTTTTTGTGCCAGTACCAGGCTGTCTTTATGACTATGACCCTGTAGTATAGTTTGAAATCTGGTAGGGCATTGGCCCCTATATTGCATTTTTCACTCAGGGTTGCTTTAGCTATTTGGGAACTTTTGTTTTTACACATGAATTTAAGGATTTTTTCCAAGTCTGTGAAGAAGCTCATAGGGATTTTGATTGGGATTGTGTTGAATTTGTATATCGATTCTTGTAAAATGGACATTTTTACTATGTTAATTTTCCCAGTCCATGAGCATGGGAGGTCTTTCCACTTTTTGATGCCATTTTCGATCTCCTTCAGGAGTATAAATTTTTTGTTGTAGAAGTCTTTTATATCTTTGGTTAGGCTTGTTCCCAGGTATCTGATTATTTTTGAGGCTATAGTGAGTGGGAAGGTCTTCTTAAATTCTTCCTCCACTGGTTTATTGTTGGTGTAAAGAAAGGCTACTTATTTTTGTAGTTTAATTTTGTGGCCTGACACTTTACTAAAACTCTTAATAATTTCTAGAAATTTTCTGGTGGAGTTTTTAGCATCCCTTAGATAAACTATCATATCATCGGCTAAAAGGGATAGCTTAACTTCTTCTTTTCTGATTAGTACCCCTTTAATTTCCTTCTCTTGTCTTACTGCCCTAGCAAGTGTTTACAGCACTATGTTGAAGAGGAGTGGTGATGGAGGCAGTCTTGCTGGATTCCCACCTTTAAGGGAAATGGTTCCAATTTTTCTCCATTTAGGATGATTTTGGCAGAGGGTTTGCTATATATGGCTTTGATCATGTTAAGGAATGTTCCTTTCAGTCCTATTCCCTCTAGGACTTTAAATATGAAGGGATGCTGGAACTTGTCAAAGGCTTTCTCTGCATCAATTGAAATGATTGTGTGTTTTTTGTCTTTCAGTCCATTTATGTGTTTTATGTTATTTATTGATTTACATGTGTTGAAGCATCGCTGCCTCTCTGGTATAAATCCAATTTGACCATGATGTATCATCTTTTTGATGTGGGTCTGTAGGCGATTTACAAGTATTTTGTTGAGAATTTTTGCATCTAAGTTCATTTAGTGAGATGGGTCTATAGCTATCTTTTTTACTTGCATCTTTGCCTGGTTTTGGTATTAGAGTGATGCTGGCTTCACAGAAGTTTGGGAGAATTCCCTCTGTTTGCATGCTTCTAAACTGTTTGGGTAGCAATTTTTGAGGACCTCTTTAAGTGTTTTATAGAATTCTGCCCTGAAACCATCTCAACTGGGGCTTTTTTTAGTTAGGAGGTTTTTAAAAATTATATCTTTAATTTCCTCAAATATTATGGGTCTGTTTAAACTGTCAGTCACTTCTTGGTTAAGCTTGGTTGGTTCCCAGGATTTCAGATATTCATCCATTTCCCTTAGGTTTTCAAATTTAGTGGAGTACAGACTTTTGAAGTATCCCATATGATTGACTAGATCTTTTCTTTTCTATTGTGATGTTTCCCCTTTTATCACAAATACTATTGATTTGGAGTTGCTCTCTCTTTTTTGGTTAATTGGGCTAGACATCTGTCTATTTTATTAATTTTTCAAGAAACCAGCTTTTTGATTCATTGATTTTATGCAATTTTTTATTTGTTTCTATTTCATTGATTTCTGCTCTGATTTTTTTTATTTCTTCCTGTCTGTTGGGTTTAAATGTTCATTTGTTGTTGTCTCTCAAGTGGTTTTATCTGCAGTATTAGATCATTTACTTGTTCCCTTTCTGTTTTTTNTTTTTTTTGATGTGGGCACTAAGGGCTATAAATTTCCCTCTCAAGTCTGCTTTTAAATTATCACACAGATTTTGTTGTTTTGTATTTTTTTTCGTTCAGTTCTATGAATACTTTTATTCCATTCTTTACTTCTTACCTGACACATTCGTTCTTCAGGAGTGTGGTGTTTAGTCCCCATGTGTTCTTGTAGCTATTTGGACTCATTCTGGTGTTCATATTGAGCTTTATTGCACTGTAGTCTGACAGAATGCATGAAATAATTTCTATCCTTTTGTATTTGTTGAGGTTCCTTTTGTCCCCCAATATGTGGTCAATTTTGGAGAATGTTCTGTGAGGTGCTGAGTAGAAAGTATATTTTCTAGTATTTGGGTGGAATATTATGTAGATGTCTGCGAGGTCCATTTGGTGTATTCTCTTGTTCAGTTCTGATGTCTCTCTGCTTATTTTTTGTCCTGTTGATCTATCTAAGGGTCTCAGTGTGGTGTTGAATTCTCCCACTATTAGTGTGTAAGGATTCATCTGTGTCTTGATGTTCTCCAGATTTGTGTCTATAAAGTTGGGTACACCAGAGTTTGGTGGATAGACATTTAGGATTGTGAAGTCTTCATGGTTCATTGTTCCTTTGACAAAGATTTATTACTTTTATTTGTCTTTTCGAGACAGGGTCTCACTGTAGCCCCAGCTGTCCTGGAACTCACTCTGTAGACCAGGCTGGCCTTGATCTCACAAAGATCTGCCTGCATCTGCCTGCCAAGTTCTAGGATGAAAGGCATATACCACCATGCTCACTACAATGATTTAATGGCCTTCATTGTCTCTTCTGATTAATTTTACTTTGAGATTTATTTTGTCTGATGTTAGAATAGCCACTCCAGTTTGTTTCTTAGTACAATTTGCTCAGAATATTTTTCCCATCTTTTCACTCTAAGGTGACGTCTGTCCTTGAGTGTGAGATGGGTTTCCTTTACACAGCATATGGAAGGGTTCAGTTTCCTAATCCATTCTCCCAGTCTTTGCCTTTTGATTAGGGAGTGTAGACCATTAGTATTTAATATTATTATTGAGAGCTGTGTGTTGCTTCCTTTTACCTTATTTTTTTGTTTGCATTCTTTGTCTAGGTTTATATTTATTCTGCTATAATTTTGTTTCTTTCTCTCTTTAATTGCTTAGGGATAGTTGCTTCTTTCCTCTGTTCTTTGGAATTCTTCCAGGGTTTTTTGAATTTTTTGTTTCTTAGTCATGTATTCTTTCATCTTGTTTATGTCGTGAAAGATTTTTCTTTCTCCTTTGACTATAATTGACATATTTGCTGGATATTGTAGTCTGGTTGGTATCTAAATTCACTTAGCACAGGGAATACTTTGGTCCACGTTCTTCCAGCTTTCATCATTTGGGCTGCGAAATCAGCTATAATTCTGATGGGTTTCCCCTTATAAGTAACTTGTTGTTTTTCTCTTGTAACTTTTAGTATTTTTTCTTTGTTTTAAGCGTCTAGTCTTTTAAAAATTATATGGCGTGGGGAGTTTATTTTCTGGTACTGTCTATTTGTTGTTCTATGTGCTTCTTGTATTTGTATGGGATTGTCTTTTTTTCAGTTTGGGGACATTTTCTTCTATTATCCTGTGGAAGATCTGGTCAATAGTGTAGTCTTAAGACTCTTCTCCTTCCTCTATCCCTATGATGTGGAGATTTGTTCTTTTCATAGTGTTCCATGTTTCCTGGTTGTTATACTCTTCTGCTTTTTTAAATTATTTGTAATCTTTACTTGAGCTTTCTAGTTGCTCCATATTATCCTGCATATCTGATATTCTTTTTTTTTTTGCTTCTTCTACTCTGCTTCTGTGGCTTTTTCCCATCCTTTCCTGGTGGTTACATGAATGTTCAATATCATTTTTCATTTCATCCTGTGATCTCTTTAGATTTTCCACTTCCCTCTGGACCCTGCCATTCTCATCTTGAAGCTCCTTGGTTCATTGGTCATTTTCTTTTTACATTTCTGCCCGGGATCTTTTCAGTGTTTCAACTTCCTTCCGGTGTTTGTCCTTTTCTCCCTCTAGGTCCTTCCTGAGTTTTTCGTTCTCTTTCCTTAGCTCTCTGATTTCATTGGATATGTCTATAGTTGTTCTTCTAAGGTCGGTGTCTTGGCTTCTTTCCTCGGATGTCTCACTGTAGGGATCTTCTGTAGGGTTGGTAGAGTTTGGTGTGGTTATATTATGAGCTTTTCCCATGTAGTTTTTTCTTTGTGTCTTTGGCATATGTATTTGTCTGTTTATTTGTCTCTTTGAATTCTGGGACCTCAAAGTTGCCTGTACAGACTATAATCACCAATGCTCTGCCTTTTAGTTCCTCTGCACCAGAGCTCCACCAGAATGATGGGGGGGCGGGGGGTGTGTTGAGGTTGGGATGTTACTTTGGCCTGCATGCTGGTAGGCCCCCAAGGGTCAAGGCAAGTCTGCCTTGACTCACTGGAATCTTACTGACTCCAGGCAGGTGACTGGAGGCTGAGCTGGGAGTTCAGGGGTCTGATCATGTGCCCCCTAGGGAAAAGGCCGGTCTGCATTGACTCACTAGAACCTCACTGACCCAGGGCGGGTGTCTGGAGGACGAGCTGGGAGTTCTAGGGGCAGATGGCATGCCCTGCAGAGACAAGGTTGGTCTGCCATGACTCACCCAGGAACCTCACTGACTCAGGGGATGTGTCTGGAGTCTGAGTTGGGAGTTCTGGGGGTAGATGACATGCCCCCCCTGGGACAAGGCCGGTCTAGCTTGACTAACCAGAACCTCACTGATACCTGGCGGGTGTCTGGAGGTCGAGCTGACTGAGTAGCCCATTTTTCTATTGGGTCATTTATTTTCATCCTAACGGAATATTCAGTAAATGTGGAACAATGTGAGAAGAGCAAATCTAACAATTATAGGCATATGGGAAGAAGAACTTCAGGCCAATGGATTTGAAAAGATCTTCAAAAACTTACAGAGAAATACTTTCCAAATTTAAGGAAAGAGCTACATATAGAGTTTCAAGAAGCACAGAGAACACCTACTAGAGATGGCCAGATCAGAAAATCTTCATGACATATCATAGTAAAATATTAAATATACAGAACAAAGAGATGGTACTGAAGGATGCTAGAGAAGAACAAGTTATATATAAAGGAAAACCCATCAGAATCAGCTGAAATTCAATGGAAAGAATGAAAGCCCAAAAAGCCTGGACCAAAGTATCCCCAGCTGTAAATGACCTTGGATGCCACCCAGAATACTCCAGCCAGAAAAAAACAAAAACAAAACAAAACAAAACAAAACAAAACAAAAAAATCTATGTAGTTTGAAGTAGAACAACAAAAAACATTCATCCCGAATGAGTGAATGAATGAGCATACTCAAGAGATTACAGAAATAAAACAAAGGAGTATATAATAATGAAAATTCAAAATAGATCCACAAACTTAAAAACGAAATTGTCTGTATCCAATACATACCTTTCAATATTAAATAGCAATGGCTTCAACTCTCTTATCAAAAGAGACAGACTAGAAGAATGGATCAAAAAAGGAATCACATATTTTTCTTGTCTATAAAAAACTCACCTCAGGGGCAGGAGAGATAGCCTATCAGTTAAGAGCAGGGAAGTTACCTGGGCAAGCCTCTGCCACAGGTAGGGGGTCGTGGGCAGGACCGCTCTACATCTTTCTTTATCGCCAGTGCCGGAGGGTCTGGTGGCCAGTGGGCTAGTGCTCTGCACCTTTGTGCGGGCACAGGGAAGTTACCTGGGCAAGCCTCTGCCACAGGTAGGGGGTCGTGGGCAGGACCGCTCTATGTCTTTCTTTGTCGCAGGGGCCAGAGGGTCCGGCGGCCAGTGGGCTAGTGCTCTGCACCTTTGTGCGGGCTGCCGGGGCACGGGCTACATCAGGCATATCCCCCACCCCCGAGATTGGTGAGAATCCAAGTGGACATTTTCTTGGAGAACCTTCAGAGCAAGAAGAGAAGAGTGGTTTACAAAATTGAAAACTAGAAAGGTCAATACTCCATAAACAAGGAGGAGGAAAGGGGGAAAAATATCTAAAGGAGGAAGTAAAATTATCCCCTAACATAGTGAAAAGGTATTTCTGATCTGAACCTTAAAAAGGAAGCCCACATGCCAGGAACACGACGAAGGGACAACATGGGAAAGGCACAGGAAAATCCTGCATGAAGGGCTACCAAACCAGTAGGAGATAGCTACAATGGGAACCCCTTGGAGGAGACCCAAGGAACAGATCTTAGAGGAATAATTGCAGACCTATGCAGAGAAATTAAAGAACATAAAGAGGAATTCAGAGAACTAAAGAG
>VZQC01011260.1:0-200806 GCA_009823505.1 Rhizomys pruinosus
AGAATTACAACTGACTTCTCAATGCAAACTATGAAAGCAAGAAGAACCTGGAGCAAAGCATTTCCAGTGTTAAAGGACAATAGATGCCAACCCAGGTTACTATACCCAGCAAAAATGTCGATTATAATTGAAGGAGAGAGAAAAACCTTCCATGACATAAACAAGTTGAAAGAATACATCTCCAGAAGACCAACGCTTCAGAGAATACTGGAAGCAATTCAAAGAACAGAAGAAAGGAGCAACCATCCCTAGGCACCTAGAAAGAGCAATCAACAAAAGCATAACTGTAGAAGTAGAAACCTAAACCCAAACCACAAATGGATAACAAGGCAATAGGAAGCAACACAGACCTATCAGGCATAACCTTAAATATTAATGGACTAAATTACCCAATCAAAGGACATAGACTTGGAGATTGGGTTAGGTAACAGAATCTATCCATATGCTTTCTACAAGATACACATCTTACCTTCAAGGACAGACACCACCTTAAAGTGAAAGGATGGAAAAAGTTATTCCAAGCAAATGGTACCAACAAGAAAACAGGTGTTGCTATTTTAATATCATACAAAATAGACTTCAAAGTAAAAGAAATCAGAAGAGACAAATAAGGCCATTACATCTTTATCAATGGAAAAATTCACCAAGAACATTTCACAATCATGAATATATATGCCCCAAACTCTGGTGCACCAATCTTTATAAAGACAATTCTCCAGGACCACACGTCACACACTAACCTCAGTACACTCATAGTAGGGGACTTTAATACCCGACTGAGTCCTTTGGATAGGTCCACAGGACAAAGAGTAAACAGAGAGACATCTGAACTGAATGATATGATACACCAAATGGACCTCATAGACCTCTACCGAATATTCCATCCTAACATCAGAGAATATACTTTCTACTCTGCACCCCATGGAACATTCTCCAAAACTGACCACATACTGGGACACAGAAGAAACCTCCACAAATACAAAAAGATTGAAAGAATTTCATGCATCCTATCAGACCACAGTGCAATAAAGCTCAACACCAACACTAGGATAAGCCCTACTGCCTACAAGAACACATGGAGACTAAACAACACAGTCTTGAATAATGAATGGGTCAAGGAAGAGATAAAGAAAGAAATAAAATCATTCTTGGAACTGAATGACAATGAAAAAAAAAACAATACAACAAATCCTATGGGATAACTTAAAAGCAGTCCTAAGAGGTATGTTTATTGCCCTGAGTGCCTAAATTAGAAAAACAGAAAGAACACAAGTGAATGATCTAACACTGCAGCTAAAAGCACTTGAGAGGGAACAACAGATGAACCCTAAGCACAACAGAAAGGAAGAAATAACAAAAATTGGAGCAGAAATAAATGAAATAGAAACAAACAAAACAATACAAAAATCAATGGATCCAAAAGTTGGTTCTTTGAAGGAATAATCAAGATAGACAGACCTCTAGCCCACTTAACCAAAAGACAGAAGGAACAACTCCAAATCAATACAATCCATGACGAATAGGGAAATATCACAATAGACAAGGAAAAGATCCAGAAATTCATACGGGAATATTACAAGAATCTATATTCTACCAAGTTTGAAAACCTAGAAGAAATGGTTGAATATCTGAAATCCTGGGAATCACCAAAGCTTGACCAAGAAGACATGGCAGCTTAAACCGACTTATAATATATGAAGAAATTGAGGATGTAGTAAGAAACCTCCCAACTAAGAAAAGCCCAGGCCCAGACGGTTTCACAGCAGAATTCTATGAAACATTTAAAAAAGACCTACAACCATTGTTACTGAAACTGTTTAGAAGGATACAATCAGAGGGAATTCTCCCAAATTCCTTCTATGAAGCCAGCATCATTCTATTACCAAAACCAAGCAAAGATACAACCAAAAAGGAGAACTATAGACCCATCTCCCTAATGAACACAGATGCCAAAATTCTGAACAGGATACTGACAAATCACATACAGACCCACATCAAGAAGGTCATCCATCATGATCAAGTTGGATTCATACCAGAGATTCAGTGATGGTTCAACATACAAAAATCAATAAACATCATCTAACATAAATGAAATCAAGGACAAAAACCACACCATCATCTCAATTGATGCTGAAAAAGCCTTTGACAAAATCCAATATCCCTTCATGCTTAAAGTCCTAGAAGGAATTGGATTGGAGGGATCATTTTTCAATGTAATCAAAGCCATATATAGGAAACCCACAGCCAATATCATCCTAAACAGGGAAATGACAGAAACATTCCCTTTAAAGGTAGGAACTCGGCAAGGCTGCCCCCTGTTATCACTCCTCCTCAATATAGAGCTTGAAACACTTGCTAGAGCAATAAGGCAAGAAAAGGAAATTAAAGGAGTACTAATTGGAAAAGTAGAAGTCAAGCTATCCCTATTTGCTGATGATATGATTGTTTAGTTAAAGGATGCTAAAAACTCCTAGAAACAATTAACAGCTTCAGAAAAGTGGCAGCATACAAAGTTAAACTTAAAAAATCAATGGCCTTTCTTTACACCAGCAACAAGCACCTGGAGAAAGAAATCAAAGAGACCTTCCCGCTCACAATAGCCTCAAAAACAATAAAATACCTAGGAACAAACCTAACCAAAGACACCAAGGATACCTACAACAAAAATTTAAACCTTTAAAAAAAGAAATTGAAGAAGACATCAGAAGATGGAAAAACCTCCCATGCTCATGGATTGGGAAAATTAACATTGTAAAAATGTCCATTTTACCAAGACTTTTGTATAGATTTAATGCAATTCCAATCAAAATCCCCAGGAGTTTCTTCACAGGCTTGGAAACAAAAGTCCTTAAATTCATTTGGAAAAACAAAAGTCCCCGAATAGCCAAAACAACTCTGAGCAAAAAGAGCTACACGGGGGGCGGGGATGTCTATACCAGACTTCAAACTATACTACAGGGCTATAGTCATAAAAACAGCCTGGTACTGGCACAAAAACAGACCTGTTGACCAATGGAACAAAACCGAAGATCCAAATCTGAGCACATACAATTTCAGCCATCTCATATTTGACAAGGGGGCCAAGAAACCACAATGGAGAAAAGACAGCATCTTCAGCAAGTGGTGTTGGCAAAACTGGATCACCACTTGTAGAAGAATGAAATTAAACCCCTACCTCTCACCCTGTACAAAAGTCAACTCCAGATGGATTAAAGACCTCAACGTGAAACCCCAAACTCTGAAGGTGATAGAAGAAAAAGTTGGCAGCAGACTACAAGACATAGGCGTAGGAAAAGACTTCCTAAATCAGACAGCAGCTGCACAAGAATTAAGGTCGACAATTGACAAATGGGACCTCATCAAACTCAAAAGCTTCTGTACATCAAAAGAAACAATCAAGGAAGTGAAGAGAAATCCCACAGAGTGGGAGTAAACCTTCACTGCAGATACATCTGACAAAGCATTGATTTCCAGAATATATAAACTACTCAAAAAACAAAGAAAAAAGAAAACAAATGACCCACTCAATAGATGGAACAAAGAACTGAACAGAGACTTCACAGTTGAGGAATTAGAGACGTCTGAGGAACACCTTAAGAAGTGTTCAACATCATTAATCATTAAAGAAATGCAAATCAAAACCACTTTAACATATCATCTTACTCCAATAAGACTGGCTAGGATCAAGAAAACAAATGATACCAAGTGCTGGAGAGGTTGTGGGTAAAGGGGAACACTCATCCACTGCTGGTGGGAATAACCTCGTACAGCTACTATGGAAAGCAGTGGGGAGAACCCTTGATGTCTTGGAATGAACTTGCCACCCAACCCAGCCATACCACTCCTGGGCATGTAATGTACTCTCAAGACTCACCCCACCGCAGTGATACATGCATGGCCATGTTTATTTCAGCTCTCTTCACAATAGCAAGGAGCTGGAACCAACCCAGATGCCCCTAAACTGATGAGTGGATAGAGAAAATGTGGTACATGTACACAATGGAGTTTTATGCAGCAGTAAAGAAAGACGACATCATGAGCTTTACAGGAAAATGGCTGGAGCTAGAGGACATCATGCTTAGTGAAGTAACACAGTCCCAGAAAAACAAACGACGAATGGTATCCCTCATCTGTGGATGCTAAGGCCAATTGCCTAGTTGTAAGTATTTTTTGCGTATGGCCCCCTGAGCTTTTGTCCCAAGCAGTTGGGAGTGATGCATATTGACATCAACAATAACAACAACAACAACAACAACAACAACAACAACAACAACAACAGAAAGGGCTGCAGCGAAGAACTGACTGAAACAGTGAAATTCTGCTCAAAACAGTCAACTTCCTCCTGGAGAATATTGAGAAAGATCGAGAAAGAAATGAAAGACATGTTTGGTAGAAGGCATGAGATCTGGTGGGGTGGGGGAATGGGGGGGGCATGGGTCTAGAGTTGTTAAATAAATAAAAATAAATTTATAAAAAAAAGAAATTAATGAGTTTGCCAATTCATTCCAGCAGAAGCCTAAGGAATATGTGTGGGAATGGATTTTAAGGGTGTGGGATAATGGTGGAAGGAATATAAAATTGGATCAAACTGAGTTTATCGATATGAGCCCACCGATTAGAGATTCAGGTTTAACATGGAAGCTCGAGTGTTAAAAAAGGTATTAAAAGTTTATTCGAATTGTTGGCTGACGTGTTTATTAAAACATGGCCTAGTAACAGCAAGTTAGAGATGCCTGATATTCCTTGGCTTAGTATTGATGAAGGGATTTTGAGTGTCAGGCAGATGGCCATGCGCGAGTGGATTTAGTGTAAAACCACATTCTCCACAAAATGAGGACCCAGAGGACATGCCTTTCACTGAGTTTGTAAGATGCAAAGTACTGAGAGAGACACCAGAACATATGAAGAGCTTTGTTTTTGCAAAAAAAAAGAAATAAAACAATTAGTACTGTTTAAATACCTGTACACCTAATTGTTTGTTCTTCATTAGTAGGATTGAAAGATTATTCCTGGGGCTGGAGAGATGGCCTGGCGGTTGGGAGCGCCGACGCTCTTGCAGAGGACCCGGGTTCGATCCCCAGCGCCCATGGCGGCTGAGAGCCTACCTGTGGCTTCCGGTTCCAGGAAACTCCAGTTCCAGGGGAATCCGAGACCTCTTCTGACCCCGCGGCATTGCAGGACACGGGTGCACAGAACCTGCATGCAGAAGTACATTCATACACTACAAAAAAAAATAAATACTAATAAATAAAAAAAAAAAGAAAGATTATCCTGGACAAACTGTCAGCCCATGACTGAAACAGCCAATTGACCAAGTCCAAAATGACAGCTCCAGAGAAAGTAGACTATTTTACTTCTTGTCCACCTGTGCCCCTTTTCTAATTAATTTGATTGTACATGCAAGCCTCCACAGCTGGATGAGGGGACCCTTGGGCTGATGTTGGTTTGGCACAACTGCTTGCACATTGGTTTTACATGAAGGATGCGTGTACTCATAAATATTATCTTATTGTTTAAAAATGAAAAAAGAACTAATAGAAGAAAAATGTAAAGTACAATAGGTTTGAAAGTACATGATTCTCTGTGTTTTTTTTTTTTTTTGGAGAGTTGTTTGAGAAAGAACACATTTAATTAAATTCTTTGAAGCTTTGAAATTTTTTTGATGTGGCTGGAATTTTGAACAAAAAGAAAATATAGCTGTGAGAGGCTCAGGGCATGCTCGGAATTATAGTTCGTTGGTGCCTCAAGGCACAGCCCAGTGGATATGGGTAGCTATGGCAGTATTTTGCTTATTTACATTCCCAGTCCTAAGTTTGTCTTTTAATCCCTTAGCCATTTTTAGTTGTTGTACTGAAGGGCATGTGGCCATGTCCCATTGTGCCCTGCTCTGTGCCTTTTTACTTTTATGTATTTTTCTGGGTTGTGCAGACACTGCCCCATGATCTGCCACAATCTGGGAAATTAGCAGGTGGGCTGCGGGGCTGCAAGTTCCTCTTTCCTGACACCCACCCTGTTCCCTGCAGTTTTTGAACTTCCTGGTCCACTGCTCCAGAATCAGCAGCAGTTGGGAGTCCCATCTCATGACCTGGTTGGTTGCTGGCCCTGTATTTTCCAAGCTAGAAATAGCAGGTTGGCATCCTGCAATAGCTGAGCATTGTCTCAGTTCCCTTTATCTAGGAGTCTACCTGGTGTGTGCGTGGGAGGTATTTAGGATGGAAAAGGGGAGAAATGGTAGTGAATAAAAATAATTTAAAAGCTGAAGGTTTTTCTGCACTCACTGCCTGACCAAGCAGGCTGCAATTATGTTAATGGCTCCTTCTTGACAGCAGAAACTGAAGTTAAAGTTTAGAAAAAATAAAAGATATGAAGAAAGACAGCTTGTCACTCATGAGGAACTTGGGGGGGGTATAACTTATCCATTACCCTAGTCTCCTATCAGCCAGGGAAGGCTTTAACTTCCCTTCTCTAAATCCTCTGAAAATATGTGTAAACGTGTGTCTCACTTGAGATAGACACAGTGCAGATGGTCTGCCTAACAATCATAAAAGTGTGTCTCACTGGAGAGAGACACAGGGCAGAGAGAGTGCCCAACACGATAAAAGTGTGTCTCACTGGAGAGAGACACAGGGCAGAGAGAATGCCCAACACGATAAAAGTGTGTCTCACTGAGATACATGGAGCAGAGAGTGAGCCCAACAACCATAAAAGTGTGTCTCACTTGAGAGAGACATGGGACAGAGAGTGCTTGAGACCTTACCTGTTTCCTTCTTGTCTTCTGAAAGGCATTTGCTCCATGTTCATGCCCCAGTTATAGCCTTCCGATATTCTACTTCCTTTGGCCAGTGCCTGCAGTTCCCAGAACTGCAGATTCCCTGCATTGCTCTAGACTGCTGGGGAGCAAGCCACATCCTAGCCCTGGAAGGGAGAGGGAGAAGATACCGGGAAGCCCAGAGAGAGGGGGGAAAGAAAAAAGTCTCAAGAATGAGCTAGGAGAAATTCCATGGGGCAATAACCCAGTTTATTGGCAACAAGCAAAGGTTTGTATGCTAAAGATATTGTGCTATGGGCAGGGAATTGGGGGCTGGAGTATGTGAAAAAGGGTAAATGAATTGCAAACCAACGTGGCTCCTACATGGGCAATGAAATTCCCAGGTGTGTTTTGAGTAAATAGGAGGTGTGACTTCTTCCCAGTACACCAAATGGGAACCGTCAGAATATGGGGTCTTGTCCAGTGAACAGGGATACCACCTATCCTGGATCCTCAATGGAGTGTTTGGGACAGTGAGATGCCAGACCTTCCTCAATCCTAACAGAGCCTCTTCCCTATATAGGAATACAGTGGCTGGGTTTTGACAAGCTGGGCAGTAGGTCTCAGACATAATGCTCACAAGGTAGGTCTAGGGAGAAAGCCAGGGTGGGGAGATCATGGGGATGGCATAACAATCTAGTGAGAGCAGGTATGGGCCTTGAAGGGCGAGAGTGAGACTAATCATGGGGATATGTTTTGTGCTCAGGAATTTCACCTGTGTTGCCTACTGAAGTGATTCTATTGGTTCTTTTGTAATTCCTGTACATGTTCTTCTCCTCTTCCATCTTTTCACCAAGCCACCTATGAATTTCTCCATGTTTTCCTCAGTTTTGTTTCATGAAATTTATGTATCATTTCCATGGATTTTTAATGAACTGGAAACAACTAACAAATTAAAGGCTTTCCTTCTGGTGTTTTCCTACAGACCTGGATCTTCTTCCTTCCCCATCCTCCTGCTGACCTTCCATTTTTCCCCTTCCTTCACCTCAGCCACCAGGTAATTCCACAGCACAGGGGTAGCCTGACTTTGCTCTTGCTTTCCCCTCACACAGATGTTTTCTTCTCCTCTCAAGGTCCCCATTGTGATGACAACACCTGAAACAAAACCCAAAAGTCCACATAGAGAGAGCCTCAAACATACATCAAGTGTCAGCATATTGTAGGGATTCCATTGGCAGAAGCACTTAGGAAGTCAGCAATAAACCCTCAGCCCTCAGGTTGGAGCCCTGCTGATATCCTGCTTGCCTTTGAAGCCAGCTTGGATCCAATTGTCTTTGATTCTTTGGGCAAATCCTTGTCACATTCCTGTAGTGTTCTGGAGTATGTGGTGTGAAATCCTGTATGTCCCAACCCCCAATCCTGTGTGTCCCAACCACCAGAAGGACCAGTATATATACCCCAGGTTACAGTGATAAAACTGAGTTATTCCCCAGTGTAATTTCTCCCAGTCTCATGTTTGAGTCCATCCCTTCTTTGCTCTTTCTCTTTGTCTCTTTCTTTCACTGCTCTTCACTTCCAATCCCCCTCCTTTTCTCTAACAGGGCTAAGACCCAGGTTGTTAACTGGCTAGGCAGAACAATCCAGGGGCTTTCAGTCCCAGGAGCTGTGGTACTTGTCCAGAGTGGAAAAACATCTCAGAAGGCTGTGCACAAGACCTCAATTTGTGCTACAATATGGAGCATAGCCTTTCATGAGACAAGAAAGAAAAGCTAAGGTTTATGGTTTTGGGGTTGTAATTCAAAACTCCTTGCCTCCCTAGAGTGATGCAGGTTTTGGGGGCAGTGCCCTGGTTGGACTAATCCAGTCCCTCCCTCTCTCAAGTGAGGTGCATATTTGGGTTTTAAGCTCTGGCTGTCTTTCATCCCCACTGTCTCTTCCCAGTGAGATAATTTTCAATGGATTCAGATAAAGGAAGTTGAGCCACCCGAGGTAGGAAATGGGGTCCAGGGTAGTGGCCAGTTGGGAACAGGAGTTTCCTGTGAATGATAATCTATCAATCTTGTCTTTATCTTATTTTTCTATCCTTAAACTTCACTTCCCAAAGAAGGTGCAAAGGAATCACTAGCCTAATTGGGTTCCTCCCAGCTGAGACAGGTGGTTACAGGAAAGCTTTCTGCCTTTATGTCCTTTCTATTTACCAACATTTCTCTCAATTTCCATCCTAAATAAATCCATGGGCACCCAAACACACATGCACCAGCCAGACTTTAAGAACAAGGGAATGTAGACCACGTCCAGCAATGGCAAGGCACTAGCCTGATAATTCTAGCTCAGAAAAGACAGGGAAAAAATTGCTCAGGTCGTGAAAGGGATGGAGCTGTGGCCTCCTGAGTCTGGAGCAGGGGACGAGGAAGTTCAAGTTGGCTGCAGTGCAGTGTGGGCATCAGGAAAAGAGGAGTTCTCTGGACTGTGGCCCATCCCTGGTCTGGTGCCATGAGACTATTTCCATGCTCGCCATGAGACTACAAACTCCAGAATTCTTTGAGCAAGTCACAGCCATGTTAACCATGGAAACTTCCTTTTTAAATTAACATTCCATGCCAGCAATCGAAAGATTGCATTTACTCTGTTGCCGCAGCAAAAAACAAATCAATAAAACCTTCAAGACTTACAAAGATTTCATTAAACATGTTCTTTCTCAAACAGGTATCCTAAAATACAGAGATATCATGTACCTACAAAACTTATTGTGATTTTCCTTATCGTGTTTATTCAAAATTAAAATTTAATTGTAATGTTCCTTGCATATCAATTCTTATTTCGAGATGATATTTTTATAATATTGTAATTCAAAATCTGTTAAATTAAATTCTTTCTGAAGCATGCTTATAAAGATATTAAGTTTCTAAAACGAATACCTGGATACCCAAAGAACATCTTTATTATTTATTTTTATTTTTTTGATCTTTTCGAGATAGGGTCTCCCTGTTGCCCCAGCTGTCCTGGAACTCACTCTGTAGACCAGGCTGGCCTTGAACTCACAAAGATCCTCCTGCCTCTGCCTCCTGAGTGCTAGGATCAAAGAACATCTTTAAATAAAAATGTGCACAATTAATTAAAAGTCCTCGACAATTATGGAGTCAATTAATTTAAAAAGTCCTAGGCAATTCTTGTGTCAATTACAAATGTCCTAGGCAATTTTGGAGTCTTTTAAATGGGCTTCCATCCTTTAAAATTCACAGGATTCCGGAAGTCTATGCAGTGGTAAAGAAAGACGACATCATGAACTTTGCAAGTAAATGTAAGGACCTAGATTATATCATGCTGAGTAAAGTAATACAGTCCCAGAAAATAAAATGATAAATTGTATCCCTCATCTGTCAATGCTAGGACCAATTACCCAATTGTATGTCAAACTGAGAAACATTAATATGATCTGAAAAACTGTGCTCTTATATTGTAGAATCCCTTAAAAATAAACAAATAAAAAATTCACAAGTTTCCAGACCACATGCCTTATGATTTACCACCAAGTTAAAATAACAAGTCTTCCTAAATAATGTTTGTCTTTAACTTCCTTTTTAAATTCAACCTAAAGTAACACCAATTTTCATTTTCAGTAATCTGAAAGTAAAACAGGCAGATTTGTATGGAGATTTTCAGGCCAGTCCAGTCTGACAAAAGGCTTTAAAACTAAGAAAATGTTCTTTAGCAACCATTTGTCATTTAAAAATCTCAGTTAATATACTCTATAGTTTAGAAATTAACTTGTAATTTTACTGCTTATATAAATTTAGTGTTTAAATTAAGTAAAGGCTAACTCTAAAACTAAGATTAACCTATTTTTTCCCTAACTCAGGTCTATTAGTATATTTAAACAACTAATTAATTAATTTATTAAGGGTAATTATATATTTACATATATGATAGTTCAAAGTTTATTGGGTATGTACTGTCATCTGCTGGTTACGATCCACCAAAACCCAAAAAGGATATATAAACCCATTCTATAAAAGTTATAACTTGGGGGCTGGAGAGATGGCCTAGTGGTTAAGAGCGCTGACTGCTCTTCCAGAGGACCTGGGTTCGATCCCCAGCACCCACATGGCGGCTGAGAACCATCTGAAGCTCCAATTCCAGGAGAACTCCAGTTGCAGGGAATCTGAGACCCTCTTCTGAACTCCGCAGCGTTGCCCGACATGGGTGCACAGACTTGCATGCAGACAGTACATTCATACACATACAGAAATAAATAAAATTAATAAAAAAATTTTTTTAAAGTTATAACTTAAAGAAATACATCTAGGTGCTGGAGAGATGGCCTAGCGTTTAAGAGCACAACTGCTCTTGCAGAGGACCTGGGTTTGATCCCCAGCACCTACATGGCAGCTGAGAACTGACTTTGACTCCAGTCCCAGGGGAATTTGACGCCTTCTTCTGACCTCTGCAGCATTGCACGACTCGGGTGCACAGACCTGCATGCAGAAAATACATTCATACACTTAAAAATAAATAAAATAAAAAAGAAATACATCTAAAAGAGTTAAAATTATATACATAAACTTTATTTCTTCAGGATCAAGTCTTAATTAGCTAACTTAAAGGTCACAATGTATATTTAATCAAGGTTTATTTAACTTTTGTTTATGTTTATCCAAAATTTATTAACACATTATATAATGGTGGCTAAATTACTTACATTGTTTAATAATTGGTCAAATACTATCAACATAAAAGATTGGTCACACTTAAATTTATTAAAAATACAAGTTGTTATTAATTTTACTCCTAATTCATACTAGATTTCCAGGTAACAGCTTTAACATTGATGTATAACAATGTTCCCTATGTCTATCTGTGATGTTACATGTAGCATGCACTTTTTTATCAGTAAGACAGCTTAGCTTTAAAAGACTAAATTTCACCTGTTAATTAACAATTCACCTCAATACACTGGTTCCTGTATAAGTATGTAGCATTATCCTTTTTAAAAATGTAAAAGTCTTTTTATGGTGGCGCACACCTTTAATCCCTGCACTTGCAAGGCAGAGACAGGTGGATCTCTGTTAGTTCAAAGCCATCCTGGTCTACAGAGTAAGTTCCAATACAGGTGGGGCGATAGGGAGATGCTGCCTCAAAAAGACAGAAAAAAAGAGAGATAATTGTGTAAATTTTTTTATTTTCATAAAATAAAAAGGGAAAATAATATAATGCTGTCCAAAATACCACTTAGTTTATTCCTTACATTAAGAATCATATGATCTCAAAAAAATTAAAAAAAATAAATAAAAGGGGCTGGAGAGATGGCCTAGCGGTTAAGAGCGCCGACTGCTCTTACAGAGGACCCGGGTTCGATCCCCAGCACCCACATGGCAGCCAAGAACCGTCTGAAACTCCAATTCCAGGAGAACTCCAGCTCCAGGGGAATCCGAGACCCTCTTCTGACCTCCACGGCAATGCACGACATGGGTGCACAAACTTGCATGCAGACAGTACATTCATACACATAAAGAAATAAATAAAATTAATAAAAAAATTTTTTAAAAAAGAATCATATGATCTTTTGGAGGGATATTCTTTTTTTTTTGAATTCACAATTTAATAATATTAATTTAAAACATGTTCTCCAACCCTGAAAGTGGTATCCACAAAGTCATGATCTTGGTCCATACTTCACAGAGTTCTCTACCAGATACTGCAAGATCTCATGAAGGGCACAAAGTGCATCGATTCTAAGGACAAAATATGATTCACAAACATTGCTTCTCTCTTCTTTTCTTTGGAAAATTTTAGTTACATTTCTGTCAACTTCGTACAGCACACCTTGAACATATTTAGGTCCCTCTCCCTTTTCTGCACCATCTCTGTATCCCACACTGGATTTCATCAATCCCATCATATATGTTAAGGCCTATGGAGTCATGCTTGTGTCCCCAAATGTCCTTCAGTGTAAGTCTATCTACTGGAGCCTAGATATCTATTTAGAGTCACTCCCTTAATGAAAACTAACTCTCCCTCTCCCAATAGTAATTGGTTGCTAATAGTTCCATAGGTAAAGTTGGGGCTTCTTACCCACTTCTATGATGGGTTTTTGTATGATTTGAGCTTGCATAGAACTTGTGCCTGCTATCACTATTGCAGTGAGTTCATATGAGTATCTTCCTAGCCACTAGGAAAACTACTTCCTTGTGGTCATCCACCAACCCTTTTACTTTTCTCTTTCATTTCATCTTCCTTAATTTTCCTTGAGTCTTGAAGAGCAGAAGTGTTATATAGGTCTCCTGTCCTTATTTTTTAATAATTTTATTGATGTTTTATGTATTTCAGATATCATTTCTCAGTTCAGTTTAGGCATATTTCCCTTTCCCTACCCCCCACCCCACCGCAGATCATGGACTCTACCATATCAATCCTGCATCTTTCTCTTAGTCTTTTTTTATGGTTGGAATTTACATTTTTCTTCTTTAATTTTACATTACTCTAAAATATGCACACATAATTTCCACGCATACAGTAATTACAGAGTCTGAAAGTAAGTGGTAGATTGATTCTAGACTCCATTAAGTGATTTACATTATAACACCATAGTTGCTTTCAGATAAACAGAAATATAACAATAACATTGTTCAGCTTGGCTTTCATCTGGGGATTTGGTGTTAGCATCCACAAGTGAGAGATACCATTCACCACTCATTTTCCTGTGACTATGTTACTTCACTTAGCATATTGGCTTTGAGTTCCATCCATTTACCTGCAAAACTCATGATGTCATCTTTCTTTACTGCTGAGTATTACTCCATTGTGTAGATGTACCACATTTTTGTCATCCACTTGTAAGCTGAGGGGCATTGAAGTTGGTTCCAGCTCTTCACTCTTGTGAAGACAGCTGCAGAAAACATGGATGCACATGTGTCTTTGCGGTAGGATGAGTCTTGTGGGTATATACCCAGGAGTGGTATGACTGGGTTAGGTGGAAGGCTCATTTTGAGACTTTTAAGGCTTTTCCACACTGCTTTCCATAATGGTTGTACAAGTTTACCTTCCCACCAGCAGTGGATGAGTGTTCCCCTTTCCCCATAACCTCTCCAGCATTTGACATCTTTTGTGTTCTTAATCATAGCTAGTTGTGTTGGAGTGAGATATCTGGCAGTGGTTCTAATTTGCATTTCCTTAATTATTAATGATGTTGAACACTTTTTAAAATGTTTCTCAGCCATCTATCCTCCCTCACTGTTAAAGTCTCTGCTCAGCTCTTTACTCCATCTTTTGAGGAAGTCATTTGTTTTCTTACATGTTTATTTTTTGAGTAGTCTATATATTCTTGAAGTTCGTTAATGCTCTGTCACATGAATCACTGATGAAGATTTCCTCCCACTATGTGGGTTTTCTCTTCATTTCCTTGATTGTATCTTTCACTGTACAGAGGATTTTGAGTTTTATGAGGTCCTATTTGTCAACTGTTGACCTTATATCCTGTGCAGCTGTGTCTGACTTAGAAAGTCTTTTCCTACACCTATGTCTTGTAGGTTTTTACCAACTTTTTCTTCTATTACCTTCAGGCTTTCATGTTTTATGCTGATATTATCAATCCATTTGGAGTTGATTTTTGAACAGGGTGGGAGGTAGGGGATTAATTTTGATCTTCTACAAATGGTGACCCAGTTTTGCCAACACCATTTGCTGAAGTTGCTATCCTTCCTCCATTGAGGTTTTTTTTGCCCCTTTGTCAAATATGAGGAGGATGAAATTGTATGAGATGAAGTATGTATCTTCCATTTTGTTCTGTTGCACAACAGGTCTGTTTTTGTGCCAGTACCAGGCTGCATTTATGATTTTGGCCCTGTACTATAGCTTGAAGTATGATAGGACAATCCTCCTTGTATTGCCCTTTTCATTCGGGGTTGCTTTATGCTGGGCCTTTTGTTTTTCCATATGAATTTAAGGATATTTTCCCAAGTCTGTGAATAAACTCATGTGGATTTTGATTGGGATTGCATTGAATCTGTATATCAATTTGGATAATATGGACGTTTTTACTATATTAATTTTACAATCTGTGAGCTTAGGAGGTCTTTCCATCATTTGATGTCATTTTCAATCTCCTTCAGGGGTTTAAAATTTTTGTTGTAGAGATCCTTGTGTATCTTTGGTTAGGTTTGATCCCAGGTATGTTATTATTTTTCAGGCTATTGTGAGTGGGAAGGTCTTCTTATATTCCTTCTCCACTTGTTTATTGTTGGTGTAAAGAAGGCTACTGATTCTTCCAGGTTAATTTTGTATCCCGACACTTTTGTGAAACTCTTAAGCATTTCTAGAAGTTTTCTGGTGGAGTTTTTAACATTCCTTAGGTAATCTAATATATCATGTTCAAAAAGGGATAGCTTAACTTCTTTTCTGATTAGTACTCCTTTATTTTCCTTCTCTTATCTTATTGCACTAGCAAGGATTTCAAGCACTATGTTAATGAGAGTGGCGATAAGGGGCAGCCTTGCAGGGTTCCCACCTTTAAGGGAAATGGTAATAATTTTTCTCCATTTAGGATGATGTTTGCACTGGGTTTGCTATACATGGCTTTGAACATGTTGAGGAATGTTCCTTTCACTCTGATTCGCTCTAGGACTTTAAAAATGAAGGGGATGCCAGGCATGGTGGCACATGCCTTTAATCCTAACACTCAGGAGGCAGAGGCAGGCAGATCTTTGTGAGTTCAAGGCTAACCTGGTCTACAGAGTGAGTTCCAGGCCAGCTGGGGCTATAGGGAGTCCCTGTCTCAAAAAGACCAAAAATAAAGGGGGATGCCGGATCTTGTCAAAGGCTTTTTCTGTATCAATTGAGGTGATCATGTGGTTTTTGTCTTTCTGTCCACTTATGTGTTTTATTATATTTATTGATTTATGTATCTTGAGTCTTCCCTACATATCTTGTATGAATCCAACTTGGTCATGATGGATGATCTTTTAGAAGTGGGTCTGCATGTGATTTGCAAGAATTTTGTTGAGAATATTTTGCATGTATGTTCATTATTGAGATGGGTCTATAGCTTTCTTTTTTCCTTGTATCTTTGCCTGGTTTTGGTATTATGGTGATGGTGGCTTCAAAGAAGGAATTTGGGAAAATTCCCTCTGTATTCTTCTGAACAGATTGAGTAATAATCATTGTAGGACCTCTTTAAATGTTTTATAGAATTCTCTTGTGAATCCATCTGGGCCTGGGATTTTTTAGAATTGGGAGGTTTTTATTACATCCTCAATTTCTGCAAATATTATGGGTCTGTTTAAATTGTCAGTCTCTTCTTGGTTAATCTTTGTTGGTTCGAAGATTTCAAATATTCATCCCTTTCTCTTTGGTGCAGTATAGGTCTTTGAAGTATTTCTGTTTGATTGTCTGGATCTTTTCTTTGTTTGTTGTGATGTTTTTCCTTTCATCACAAATACTATTTATTTGGAGTGTCTTCTTTTTGTTAACTGGGCTAGAGGTCTGTCTATTTTGTATATATTTTCAAAGAACCAGCTTTTGGACTTGTTGATTCTATTTATTGCTTTCTTTGTTTCTATTTCATTGCTTTCTTCTCTGATTTTTGTGATATCTTCCTGTCTTTTGGGTTTAGGGTTCATTTGTTGCTGTGTCAAAAATGTTTTTAACTGCAGTGTTAGATCATTTATTTGTTTCTTGTCTGCTTTTTTTTGATATGGGCACTTAGGTCTATGAATTTCCCTCTCAAGACTGCTTTTAGATTATCCCACAAGTTTTGTTGTGTTGTATTGTCTTTTTTGTTCAGTTCCATGAATACTCTTATTTCACTCTTTACTTCTTCCATGCATGGTGTTGTTTAGTCTGCATGTGTGCATGGCTAGTTGGGCTTCTGCTGATGTTCACATAGAACTTTATCGCACTGTGGTCTGATAGAATGCATGGAATAATCTCAATCCTTTTGTATTTGTTGAGATTTCTTTTGTGTCCCAGTACGTGGTCGATTTTGGAGAAGTTCCATGAGGTGCTGAGTAGAAAGTATATTCTTTGGTGTTTGGGTGGAATATTCTGTAGATGGCTGTGAGGTCCATTTAGTGTATTGTACTGTTAAGTTCTGATGTCTCTCTGTTTATTTTTTTGTGCAGTTGATCTATCCAAGGGGCTCAGTAGGGTGTTGAAATCTCCCACTATTAGTGTGTTAGGATTAATCTGTGTCTTGAGGACCTGCATAGGGATATTCTATTTCTCAAGACATCTATTAACATGTATCAAAGCCAGGCAATATACTGGCTGGGGCTTCTCCCGACAGGCAAATTTTTCAGTAAAAAAATATTATAGCTGTCTTTTATAAAGCCAAAAATCATGACCTATAAATCTATCAAGGCTACAAGGGAATGGGAAAAACCCCAAGTACTAACCTGACACATTATTTTGTTTTTCAAACTTAATGTTAAAGGCCTAAATTATCTTATTCTTAAAAGAACTCTGATTGGCCTTCATCTGTTTATCTACTAAAATGATACGTGAGGTATTTTATATAAACATAAACAGGAACATAAACAAACAGTATTTCTAACCACCTGTGCCATGCCAACAGCACAACCTAGTATAATAAATAATGTTTACTTAAGTGCCTATGTTTTTACTATTCATATTCCATCAGTAAAATTGCAGAAAATACTCCCTGGAAGGCCTAAAATCTTGATCACCTCGAGGCCACCTGCTGGGCCCCCACCTCTCTAATTCTTCAGGCACAGAGCCCTCTGCCCTCAGGTAAGGACTTGGAGCTGAGCTGCCATCCTCCTGGTGGGAGAAAGCTTGGACAGTCTACAAGGCCCTAGGTGCTAACTTCACCAAAATAATGAATTGCTCTGCCTTTCATCTACCCTTCCCCCTTTCCTCTCCAAAGCTTAGGAGCTGCTCACTAAAGAAGAAACCTGCCAGAGGCCAAAAGGATTCTTTTTAGACTCTCATAGATTGAACTTTATTTCATCTATATATTTATATATAAAGGTCTTTCGAGCACAATTTAAAACTTTGAGGTTATATATAAAATCACCATCTGTGTTAGAGGGGAATCAAATAATATTTGTATGTCTTGGGGGAAAAACAATGTTGCTTTTAGGAGAAAAATGGTAGTTCCATATCTATGTCGTGGTGGGGGGGAAATAACAAAAATTGCTTACATGTCGATATCTTGGTGATAGAAATAGTATTGCTTTTAAAAGCAAAATGTCACTCACATGTCTATGTCTTGGGGGGAGAAAAGTATTGCTTTTAGAAGGAAAATGTGACTTACACATCTATGCTTTGGGGGGAGGAAAAATATTGTCTTTATATATGGGTTGTTGACAAAGCCCCATTGCTTGCCCCCAATCCAAGTCCCTTGAGGCCATCAAAAATAACCCATTTGGCTAGGACCAGTCTCCAATTTAGGGGGTCGGCTTCCTGTCTTTTTAAAGCCACATTGGAGTTACAGCCCAGAGTGTCCTGCTCCAATATCAGTCATCCCTAGAAGTTCTTTGAGAAAATAATAACACTGCCCCATTTTGATAAAAATGAATGGGGAGTTGTAGGATTGAGGCTTTTTTCTGGCTAAAGGGAGGGTGCACAGTCACTGTCTAGACAACCCTTTTGGAGCCAAACTCCCTTGAACTCAAACACCCTTGGCACCTCCCTTGGGTCTGGGATATGCAGCATTCCTGTTTGACTTGGACAAAGCTCCATAAACTGAGGGCTCCTGTGGGAATGAAACTTTGTGTGTGGCTTGAAGTGAGAACTTGTAAGACCTGTCCCAGAAGATATCCAGTTATCTGATACCTCTGTGGGCTTTCAGAGTTATCTGTAGCAGGTAGATTTGGGATATTACAATGATTCTTGCTTTGCCCTATCTCTGCAAAGTTCCAGGCCCCTTCCTTTGAGGCGTTGAGCAAACTGTCACACCTCTAGTTACCTGTTGCACAAACCAGAGCTCTGTAAACCCCCCGATTAAATCCAAGTTGGTGCACCCCTCCCTTCTGCCTGCTCCCCACTTCCTTGCCCAGAGCACAGTAGCCTTCAAATATATAAACCTTACTGACAGAAAATAAACGGAGTTCCTATCCTCCCCGACTCTCTGTGTATGAGTCAGCTCATTTCCATGGGTTATCTTCTGTAGTTTTCCCTCCCCGCTTCTTGTGGGAGTGAAGCCTAGAGACTGTCAGCCTGCAGGCAGGAGACAAGTCCTGGAGCTGAGCCAAGAAGGGAAGTACAGCCTGTGGAATGTGGTCACGTGTGACTCAAAGACATTGAAAAATGACAGGCTCCCTTTTGATGTATGAAGCATATGTCACATCTCCAGTTTACTATACACACACCCAGGAGTTCTGTTGCCCCCTACCCTCCAGGACCCACATTAGGTTACACTTCCCAGAGTATCCCCAAAAGAAAAAAAAATAATATGTGACCACAGAGCCTTTTTAATGAAAGGAAAAGGGGAAGATGTAGGGATTCCATTGGCAGAAGCACTTAGGAGGTCAGCAAGCAACCCCCGGCTCTTAGGGTGGAGTCCTGCTGATCTACTACTTGCCTTTCAAAACTTCCTGCTGCCAACTGTCTTTTATGTTTTGGGCAAAGCGTTGACACATTCCTGTAGTGATCTGGAGTATATGGTGTGAAAAAGCAGTATTTTCATTATCAATATTGATTTTGTTTCTTCATATAATAATTCCATAGTTCTGTAAGCAGAGAGTTCTAAGGAAAATAGTTATATTATTTGAGTTAAAGAAAAAAAATATACAAGACAACCAAAACATTATTAGGAAGAGGACAGAAAAAAATAAACATTAGCAAGCAAAGAAGAAAGCATTAGAAGAGAAATAGAACAACAACAACAAAAAAGAACCAGTGAAACAAAGAGTAGGCTCTTGGAAAAGAGAGGCAAAATGTACAAACTCTTCCCTGGGTTCATTGAAAGTAAATTAAGGGACTGGAGAATGAGATGGATCAGAGATTAATACACTGTCTGGTCTTGCAGAAGACCTGGGTATGAATCCCAACACCCATAAGATGGCATCCAACTATGTACAATTCTGGTCCAAGGAATATGACACCTTCTTCTGTCCCCTGTGAGCACTGCATGAAATAAGTCCAATTACATATTAAAGGCAAAAGACTCATACACATGAAATAAAAATAAATAATAACAGTGAAATGTAAGATCCAAGTTAATAAAAATGGACCTTAAATAAACACCACAAGAAATCACGTGATTATTACAGCATGGCTTCAAAAATGATATTCTGAATATTGGAAGATATGAAAAATAGATGGATTTATAGCACACAAAACCTCTGAAATTAAACAAATAGGAAACAGACAACTGGTAGAGACATAGATCGAGGAATGTTATTGAAGCAGTTATGAAAATTCTGGCAATTACAAATGGTAAGGATTGAGGTGGGCTCAATTCATCTGATTCTGCTGCCTTTTGAGTCACTTCTTCTCCATGTGAAGTTCTGCACCTTTTCAGTCAGTAGGTATCCATTATTTGATATTATCTCTAATGAGAATGGAAGGAGGCTGTGTACATAGCATTCTTGCTGCACAAGAATCATCTGAATTCATATCTCCAGTACCCAGTGGAAAGAGAGTTGTGGAAACCACCAGCAATTGCAGCTCTAATAGGTATAGGCAGCATGATACTGGAGTTCATTGTATAACAAGTCTAGTCAGTGGGTGAGTTCCAGAATCCATGAGAGAAGTTGTCTCTAAAAGAAGGTATAGTGATAGCCAGGCATGGTGGCCCACGCCTTTAATCCTAGCACTTGGGAGGCAGAGGCAGGCAGATTTTTGTGTGTTTAAAGCCTGCAAAGGTCTACAGAGCAAGTTCCAGGACAGCTGGAGCTACAGGAAGACCGTGTCTCAAAACAACAACAACAACAACAACAACAACAACAACAAAAGAATGTATAGTGAGATATATGGAGATAGCAGATGTTAGCAGGTGCAAAAACCTACACCAACACGCACAAAAAACATCCACTGTAATAAATACACAAACACATAAGGATGAAAAAAGAACTTGCACAGATATTTGGACACTTTAAAAATTCCATTCATAAGCTCTATGTATGATGTAAATGCTATGGGTGATAGCTCTATGGATTATGTAAATTCTATGGACGATGTAAGTTCTATGGATGTTGTAAGCTCTATGGATGCTGTAAACTCTATGGATGATGTAAGCTGTATGGATGATGTAAGGTTTATGGATGAAGTAAACTCTATGGATGATGTGTGATCTATGAATTATTTAATCTCTATGGATAATGTAAGCACTATGCATGATGTAAGGTCTATGGAAGATGTAAGCTCTATGGAAGGTGTAAGCTCTATGGAAGGTGTAAGCTCTAAGGATGATGTAACCTCTATGCATGATATAAACTCTAAGGATGATATAAACTCTATGGATGAAGCGAACTCTACAGATGATGCAAGTGCTATGGATGATGTAGAGCCTCTTGAGCCTCACTTTGCTCATCTGCAAACTAGACACAAGAACACAATAGCAGAGTTCTCCTGAATAACATGAAGACACAACATGCACACATGCATTCACAGTTAAAAATAGTTCTTCAAGGTCCTGACTGAAAGGGCAAGGGTCTATGAGGATGCCTACAGAGAAATTTCTGCCTCAAAATATCACAATAATCCCCTTTAATTGAGCCTTATATTTGTCCATTCACTGGATATACTTTAATCAAATCTTCCCCATGTTATTTATTACATATTCTCTCTCTCTCTCTCTCTCTCTCTCTCTCTCTCTCTCTCTCTCTCTCTCTCTCTCTCTTTTTATGAGACAGGGTTTTCCTGTGGCCCCAGCTGTCCTGGAACTCACTCTGTAGACCAGGCTGACCTTTAACTCACAAAGATCCGCCTGCCTCTGCCTCCCAAGTACTAGGATTAAAGGCATGAGCCACCATGCCTGGCTATTATGTATTCTCATTGTCAAATATTTATTACTGTTATTGTGTGGAGGTAGGGGTCGGTGCATGCCACAGCAACTGGATGGAGGTCAGAAGACACTTGTGAGTTATTTCCTTCCACATTTGTGTGGGTTCTAGGCATTGAACTGTGTTCTTCAGGCTTCTGTGTCAAGCTCGTATCCACTGAACCATCTCCCTGTCCCCTCATTTCCCCTTTATAGATGCAGAACTGAGGTCCAGGGAGGTTGAGTAATTAGCCCATGTCACAGAGGTGACATGGAGGGCCTGGGACCAGACTCATCTCTGATCCCAGAGCTTTGGTCCACAGTACATGGGATTCTCTCCTGCCCTAGGCTTTCTGTTATCCCTCTGAATTCAGAGAGTGTCAGCTGGATGCTCAGGCTCTGGGCAGCAGCTCTGCCAATGACACAGGCATTCAAATATTTGCAAAATTAAAAAATTCCTATAGGAATATGTGTGTTGCATGTTGCAGATACTTTGCCTATGTGGCCCAGTCCTTTCACCTTTTCTTTTGTCATGTCTTCCTCCTGTTATTCCCTTTATTCCCTTTGGACAATTTATCTTCTACTTTGAATATATACATGTAGGATTTTATGTGTGTGATGGTCTGAAGGAGAATGTCTCCCAGAGGCCTCAAGAATTTGAACATTGGTCCCCATTTAGTGGCACATTTTGCAAAGATTATGGGATGTATAAAGCTTATAGCTGTCCTGGAGAAACATGTCATTCTTGGACATGTGAGCACTCATGTTTCTTTTCTGCGTGGCTCTTATCATGGC
The DNA here is from genome assembly GCA_009823505.1 of Rhizomys pruinosus. Taxonomy (NCBI): domain Eukaryota; kingdom Metazoa; phylum Chordata; class Mammalia; order Rodentia; family Spalacidae; genus Rhizomys; species Rhizomys pruinosus. The sequence continues at coordinate 22,485 of VZQC01011260.1, forward strand.
TTCCAACAATAAAGGACTCTTATCCTCTATATAAAAATACTGCACAACATATCTCTAGAGAGAATCTCTGGGAAATTTGTGCTGCAATGAAGGCATTTGGCCCAGGCATAGGAGTTCTGCTCTTATGTATCTTATCCAGCAGTTCTGTGATCCAAGTTCTGTGTGTTCTCAGCGCCCCCTACTGGTCCTGAGCACCCTGCAGGGAGGGAGGTTTGTGTCTGAGCTCAAAGTAACCTTTCCTCACTGTGTCTCTTGCACAGTAATACATGGCTGTGTCCTCAGATCTGAGACTCCTCATGTCTAGGTACAGGGTGTTCTTGGCATTGTCTCTGGAGATGGTGAATCGGTCCTTCACAGAGTTGGCGTAGTATATACTGCTACTACCACTACTAATATATGAGACCCACTCCAACCCCTTCCCTGGAGGCTGGCGGACCCAGTTCATGTTGTAGCTACTGAAGGTGAATCCAGAGGCTGCACAGGAGAGTTTCAGGGATCCCCCAGGCTGCACCAAGCCTCCCCCAGACTCCACCAGCTGCACCTCACACTGGACACCTGTAAACAGAAAATCCTGGTCAGGGAACTATTACACATGGGCAAGGTCCCCCTCATCCATGTCTATTCTCACACTCAGCACACTTGTTCTCCATAAGTTACCTTGTAAAAGAGCAATAAGGAAAAGCCAGCTCAGCCCCAACTCCATGGTGAGTCTGTGTTCACTGCTGATCAACTAGGAGAGCAGAGCTGGGCTTCTGGGCCAGAGCTACATGGTCAGGTTTGGGCTGGTTTTCATGAACACAGGGAGGCCTTATTTGCATGTCTTTCTGCTATATAACAGTGTTTGGAGTTGAAACCCTGGGAGAAGTGAGGGGTCAGAAGATGTAATTTACTTCAGAGACACTCATGGCACTTAAAGATTTTGAGAGGATGTTGCAGGATCTTTTTTTTTAATCTTTTGAGACAGGGTCTCTCTGCAGTCCCAGCTGTCCTGGAATTCACTCTGTAGACCAGGCTGGCCTTGAACTCACAAAGATCCACCTGCCTCTGCCTCCCGAGTGCTAGGATTAAAGGCATGAGCCACCACGCCTGGCTAGGATATTTTTACTATTAGAAATTTAACGCACAGGGCTGGATGGATTGCTCAACAGTTAAGACCATTCATGGCTTTTGTAGAAAATGGAGTTTTGTTTCCATCATCAATATCAGGTGGCTCAAGCTTCCAGAAAATCCACTGCAGTTGATTCTGATGTTTTGTCCTCAGATGAAATATGTCCTCACTTGCAAATGCCAATGAAGACACATGGGATTTGCAGAACTAAAATAAAAACATCTCTAAAAAGAAAGCATCCACCATGCTTCATTTAGTGTGCTCATGTTCATGTGCTCAGAAGAAAAATCTTTGTACTACTGTTCTCACATTAAAAAAAACAGGAAATTACAACTTTCTGTAACAGTTATCTTCCTGTGTCTACCCATCATCTGGCCTTGTGTTCTTCAGGGATGGGCACAGCTTTTCCTGATGTAGCATGTAGACATTCAGTCAAGCCTGGTGATGTCCCTGTGATTTTCATTAGTTTATTTTTATTTTTTTATTTCTATGTGTATAAGTATACTGTATGCATGTAGGTAGATGCACCTGTGTCATATAGTTCTGTGGAGGTCAGAGAGGGTTTCAAATTCCCCTGGAACTGGAGCTAAATATGGTTCTTAGCTGCCATGTGTGTGCTGGGAATTGAACCCGGGTCCTCTTCAAGAGCAGTTGGTGCTTTAAACCACTAAGCCATTTCTCCAGCTTTGATTTTCATTAGTTTTAAGAGAGGAGCTAGTTTCAGAGGGATTCTGGAGGTGGCCAAGGGCCGCTGCCACGTTCCAAGACAGATCTGCATTCCCCTCAGCTTCTTCTCCCTTCCCTGGCCAGGGCTCCATCCTCCCCACTGCTGATTCCACACAGTTCCTCACTTCTCTCCTGATCGCACTACTCTGGCGTGGTTTATGTATCTAGGATCTTGTCACATTGTCACTGTTTTGTTGTGTCGAGGTCCATGACTGCCTTCTAAGAATAAACTTCCTGATCTCCAAGGCACAACTGCCAGAAACATCAGAGCCTGGTGAAGTGAGGTCTGTCCCATGCCTCACTCCAGATAATTATTCTAAAGCCTCAGTGATGGGACATGTATAATCCGATTTACTTTTACATTTTATTTTATTTATTTATTTTCAGGTTATGTGTAGGAAAGTATTGCCTGCATGTATGGATGTTCACACATATCATGAAATGCCCAAAGAGGTGACAAAATGACACTGAATTTCCCTGGGACTGGAGTTACAGACAGTTGTTAGCTCTCATGTGCATACTGAAAATTGAACCTGGCTCCTCTGCAAGAGCAGGCAGTAGTCTTAACCACTGAATCATCTCTCCAGCTCCATGTCCCTGATGGGAATTGCACATTTGCTGTGCGGTCATTCACAGTGGGGGTTTCAGATTCCCATCCTGTCCTGCATTTGTTATTCCTGGATTTATTCTCATCATGTGTTTTCTTTTTTGGAAAAGTCATTACAGGTACCACAATACTGTATTAAAGTCCATAATATTCAACCCTGACCCTTATGTGTGAATACTATTGTACCTGTATCTGTGGCCATGAAACCCAGCTAGAAATGTCCCTATGAAGTCCTGAGCTCAACCGTGCTCTCAGTTTCAGGAATTGTGTTTCCATTGTCTGTTTGCAGAAGATGAGGTTCAGAGGAGATCAGTGCAGAGACATTCTGCAGTAAGGGAGAAAATCCAGACTCTATGGAGCATCGCATTATCACCAAGCAAGCTGACTGACTTAATCTTAACATCAGGTTAATGGCAAGAATAATCACTGTGGACATAATGGCTTAAATGTTTGATTTTCATTCAGGGGTTTAGCATTCACTGGTGGCCATGTTGAATCAATTACAATAGTTTTTGAAAAATTAGATTCATGTTGAGTTGTCAACATGGATGCTGAGAAGAGCTTAGAGTATTAGGGCCATATTCCGGCCATAGCAGACACTTGCCAAGCCTGATGGGAGCAATTGGGTGACATCCCATTTGCAGCACTGAGATGAAACTCTCAGGCTGGTCCTGTTGACATATTTATATCTGCACGATGGTGATGAGTGAGCTCTATTATCATAGATGGGTCTTCTTTTCTTAGCTTCATTCTTGCCTATACTGATTTGAATGAGAATGTCTTCCATATGCTACAAATATTGAATGAATGCTGCCAGGTGATGGCACTGCTTGTGGAGGTGTAGGGGCTACAGCCTTTCTGAGAAATCATGTCACTGAGGCCCAGTGTTGAGAGTTTTTATGTCTTCCTTAGTTTCCAGATTTTCTCTCTGCTCCCTTTGCCTGCTTGAAAACGTGAGCCTTCAGCTTTCTGCTCTGCCTGCCTTTTGCCATGCCACCCCTTCCATGATGGATTCAACCCTCTTGAACATAACACCAATCATCTTTTCTTTGTATAAGTTGCCTTGGTCATGGTGTCATATAATGTAACAGAATAAGTAACAAAGACAGTAGCACTCACCATCACACATATCTTCTCCCCCATAGACCTCTTAGAACAGCTCTTCCCCATATTTGATGTCTGCCCATGATGTGTCAGTACCTGTGCACTGACCAGGATAGCATCAGCCTCTTTATGTTACTGCCACAGTAGCACACTGAGGCAGACCACAGTCCAAAGTTTTTTTACTTTTATTATATTTCTTAAAATTATTTTACTTATTGCTTTTATTTTGTGTATGAATGAATTTCCTTTGGGTGTATAAATGCACCCATATTGAGATATGCCCACGGAGGGCAGAAGATGGCATCTGATTCTCCTAGAAGTTTGAGATACTGACAGTTTTTAACACCCATGTGGGTGCTTGTGTTTGATCTCAGGTTCTCTGCAAGAGCAGCAAGTGCTGCTCTTCAACTTCAAAGTTCTTCTTTTTAAAACAATTTTATTTTATATTCTATATAATTTAACTATAATGCACTAAAACATATCTGGCTTATTTAAATTTAGCAATTAATATATTTACTAATTCTGCCTCCTCTTCAAAATCCTTAATGGATCTGAATAATGCAAGGAAGAGGAGGGACAACATTTACCCAATGGTATAAAATTCCTGGCCCAACCCACTTTAGAACAATGTCCTTATTTTTTTTCAATGTTTCCTTTGACACTTGCCCCTCAGAAAGCCACCTTTTCTCTTATTAAGGTTAGTCACTATCAATCTCCATTTTAGGAGTAGAATCATCTGATGTATCTTCTATTGATTTCCTGTTGGGAGCTTAGGAGCAGATGTCGGTGAGTAACCACAAGTGTTCTAGTTAATGAGGACCCCTGAGAGGAAGGGACACATGGGGCCATCAAGGAGGCTGCATGGAGCACTGGGCCTTAGATTGCTGTGGCCTCATGTGAGGCTTGGATACAGGTCACTGCCCATGCAAATCTTCACACACTTTCTCTATTCTTCCATATTTCAGAGGTCAAAGTAACTGGGTATTGTGAAAGCAGGAAGCTCTCAGATGTTGTCCTGTGGTCAGGGAAAGACAGTATTACCCAAGGTAGAATGGCATTGTCTTCTGGTGGTCTTGGATAACCTGGAGTGGCTTGTGGAAATGATATGGGAGGCTGATCTAGCAGAATGATAGGTGTTCTTCCCATGCCCAAGCCACACAGGGAAATGCAGATAATGAGCATCTGATTCGATTTTCTGCTGCCATAACACAGTGTCCAAGACTGGATATTGACTATGGAATTGAAATTATTTTGGTCATTGTCTGGTGTGGGGCTATTGACCCTGTAGTTGCACAGGCTGAAGAGAACTAGTGTGCTTGGCTGATGGTCCTGCAACCAAACAGGGAATGCAGACTGAGGGTCCTATAGCCAAACACACAGCTATGGGACTGATAGTCCCTAGGTCAATCACACAGATGTGGAACTGATCATTTCAGAGCCAAACATGTGGTTGTGGAGCTGCTGGTTCCCATGTCCAAAGGAACTGAGGATCCCTCTGTGGGTCAGATAGCCCCACAACCAAGGACATACAGAAACAGCCCAGGATCACTCCAGGTGGTGCAAATCCTTGAAATCCCTTTACTCTATGTAACAGGCAGCTTATATAGGTCTCATGACATTACTTCCCAGTGGTCTATCTTTTTTTTAATTTTTAAATTTTATTTCTGTATGTGTATGAATGTACTGTATGCATGCAGGTTTGTGAACCCGTGTCATGCATAGCCGCGGAGGTAAGAAGAGGGTGTCGGATTCCCCTGGAACTGGAGTTCTCCTGGAATTGGATTTTCAGACTGTTCTTGGCCTCAATGTGTGTGCTGGGGATCTAACCAGTGTCCTCTGTAAGAGTGGTCAGCACTCTTAATTGCTAGGCCATCTCTCCAGCCCCAATCTTTTTTATTTTATATATATATATTTATTTATTATATAGTACAAGATTGTGTTACTAATAAAATCTAGACCCATGACCCCCACCCTACCTCCCACCCCACCAGAACTCATGCATTCTGCCAAACATGCTTTTCATCTCTTTCTCAGTCTTTCTCAAAATTCTCCGTGTGGAAGTTGACAGTTGTGAGCAGAAATTTACAATTTCAGTCAATACTTTGATGCAGTCCTTTCGGTTGTTGTTGTTGTTGTTGTTGTTGTTGTTTCCAATGTGCATCACTCCCAATTACTTGAACAAAAGCTCAAGGGGCCATGCACAAGAAATACTTACAACTAGGCAATTGGCACTAGCATCCACAGATGAGGGATACCATTCATCCTTTTTTTTTTCTGGGATGGTGTTACTTCACTCAGCATGATATCTTCTATTTCCAGCAATTTTCCTGCAAAGCTCATGATGTCATCTTTCTTTACTGCTGCATAGAACTTCATTGTGTGGATGTACCATATTTTCTCTATCCACTCATCAGTTGAGAGACATTTGGGTTGGTTCCAGCTCCTTGCTATTGTGAAGAGAGCTGAAATAAACATGGCTGTGCATGTATCTCTGTGGTAGGATGAGTCTTGTGGGTACATGCCTAGGAGTGGTATGGCTGGGTCAGGAGGCAAGTTCATTCCAAGTNGATACTTATTTCAGGCCTATGATTCATGGACATATTGAACACATTTTCCCTTTTTCTTTGTGCCCTGTCTTCATGCTAGAATGCCCAGTCACATCCAGAATCATGGGGTTCTAAACAAAATGTTCCAACTATGGCCTCTTTCTAAAGTCACCTGTTTTCCAATGTCACAAACGAGTCTACATTACCTGGGAAACACTGGGCTCAAGAGAATTTCAGCAAAATAACTAAGAGTAAGACTATGAACAGCATCCAGGAAGTCAGTGACCAGGGTCAATGACATGTAGCTCTGTGGCCTAAAGCCCTGCTTTTCACACATGCTTTTTCTGTCACTTCTATATGTCAGAAAGAGCACACATGTTAGGAAAACATTGAAAGCTTTACAAATTGATGGTATTTTTAGGGCAGACATCTGGAAGGCGAAGGGTTAGAGGAAATTGTGTCATTACTATACAATCAAGCACCTAGTACTTTCATATAACAATGTAGAAACCTGATTTAGAGCAATTTTTCTGTCTTAGTAAGGGAGGGCTTGCCACTTTGTGAAGTATTGTTATTAATATTCTAAGTTTGGTCTTTCAGTGTCAGCCTGTGGAACAGAAATCCTGGATTCAGAGGTATCTTGAGCATATTCAGCTACCAATCTGCTTAGCACACTAGGCAGAGCAAAAGATGCAGGCATGACATCGGTTTCAGCTAGCATGTGTTCAGAAGTCATGAGTCAGCCTGTTTGTCAGTAGGTCCCCCTTCTGAATATGTCCCACAAGTTGGGATGGTCTGTGATGGTTTGGAGGTCTAAGAATGGCCACTGGGGGAGATCTCCCAAGACCAACTGAACATAGGTAAGAGCTGGGTATTTCAGCCAGGTGGATTGTTTTGATTGGATTTCGTTGTCTTTGTTGAGCTTTGGCCCGATTGGCTGGTATGGCTGTGGGCAGGAGTGATCCCATCCATCCATCCGTCCCTCCATCCAAACACCATCCATCCATCCACCCCATCCCATCCAATCTCGTCATCCGTCCTATCGCCATTGCAGGAACTAGAATCGGCTCGACGAGAGGGCCGTCCGTGGGGCGTCTGCGCGCGCTGGCCTCGAGACCACGCCCGGGCTCGAGGGCGGAAAGAGCGAACAGGCCCGATCTCTCTTTCTTCGTCTCACACTCTTGCGCTCTCTCTCTCTCCCTCGTTTCGACTCCATGCCCCATCCAATCCATCCTCCACAGCTTGTATAAAATGTGGGTTTCTGTGAATCTTGAGATAAGAGATTTCCCAAGACCAACAGAAGCACAGGTACCTGTGCACCGGCTAAAGCAACCCCCTGCCCCCTCCACCCCAACTGGGATTACTGAAAGAAGAAGTGTCCAAGTGGATACTTTGAGAACCTTCATAACAGAAAAATAAGAGTGAGTTTGACTCCCAATAGAAAGCCTAGAGTTTAGAGAAGTCAACACACCATAGGTATGAGTAAGGGAGAAAAACAATCAATCAAACAACAAGGAGGACATCTGAAGGAGGCAAAGCAAAGCAAGCCTTCAACCAGTGAAGAGGCATTTGGGATTCACACTAGGAAGAAACAGGCAAAGAGAAGCCCATGTGCCAGGGACACAAAGAAGGGGACAACATGGAAAGGGGCAGGATAATACCACACCAAGCCCTACCAACGCTGCAGAAGATTCCAGTGGGATCCCCCTGGGATGCCCCAGGAACACAGATATCAGAAGGACATTAGGAACATACTTAAAGAAGTACAAGTTATAAAGAGGCAAATCAAAGAGTTAAGAACAGAGAATGAAAAACTCAAGAGGACCTAGAGAGAGAGAATGACAAACTCTGAAGGAATGAAACACTGGAAAGATCCCATGTTGAGAAAGAAAAGGAAACAACCAGCCCAAGTAAAGAGAGCTTTAAAGGAAGATAAATAAAAGCTCCAAAAGGAAGTGGAAAGACTAAAGAAAGCAGAAGACGAATTGAAAAAGGAAATCAAACACTCATCCAATCCAGAGAAAGGAAATGGAAAAAGCCATCAAATCAGAAGGGAGGAGCAGAACAAAGAATTTCAGACTTGGAAGGTAACACAGAACAACAAAAACCTCAAGGAAAGATATGAAAAATTTAAAAATACACAAAATGAAACCAGGAAATGTGGGACATATGAAAAGATCAAACTTTCGCATCATGGGGAATAGAGGAAAGGGAAGAATCCCCAAGAGAATGTTATTGATCATATCTTCGACAGAATAATAGGTAAAAAATTTCCCCAAACTAAAAAAAAAAAAAAAAAAAAAAAAAAAGAACAACCAATACAAAACAAGAAGCACATAGAAGCTGGGCAGAGCAAAAGATCAGAAAAGGAAACCATCTCCACGCCACATTATATCATAGTTAAAATTCTACACCCCAAAACAAAGACAAAATCATTAAAGCACACAATGGGAGAAAAACAACAAGTGACCTATAAGGAAACCTATCAGAATTACAACTGATTTTAAGTAAATTATGAAAGCAAGAAGAACATGAGGCAAAGCATTCCCAGTGTTAAAAGGACAATAGATGAAAACCCAGGTTACTGGACCCAGCAAAAATGTCAGTAATAGTTAGGAGAGAGAAATACTTTCCATGACATAACAAGATGAAAGAAGACATATCTGCAATAAGGCATAACTTCAGAAGTAGAAACTGAATCACAAACCGCACGATGGATAATAGGCACAGGAACTACACAAACTATCAGTCATAACTTTAAATACTTAATGGACTAAACTCCCCAAATCAAACCAGATGTCAGACTGAGAGATTGGATTAGGGCAATAGGACACAAAACTATGAGTTATTTTTATTTATTTCTGTATTGTATGAATGTATGGTCGCATGCAAGTTTGTTCACCCATTGTCGTGGCAATGCCACGGAGGTCAGAAGAGGGTCGTTAATCCCCTGAATTGGAGTTTCAGAGCCATGGGTTCTACGGCGCCATGTCGGTGCTGGAGAATCATACACGCCGTGTCCTCTGTAAGCAGCGGTTGATCAGCACTGCTTAACCATTAGGCCATCTCTCCAGCACCACAAAACAATTTGTAGTGTACTAATTTTATGTTAGAAATATTAAAAAAGCAGAGGGAATTCTCCAATTTTCTTCTATGAAGCCAGCCTTCACTCTATTAATCCAAAAACCAGGCAAAGATATACAACTAAAAAGGAAAATTATAGACCCATCTCCCTAATGAACACAGCATGCCAAATTGTATAACAGGATATCTGGCAAATCACATACAGGGACCCACCATCAAGAAGATCATCCATAGTGACACGTGTGGATTCATACAGAGATGCAACGATAGTTCAAGGAGATGGCCCCCTAGCGGGTTTTAAGACGCCGACCGCGCTTTACAGAGGACCCGTTCGATCATCCCCGCACCCCACATGGCGGCGAGAGAAACAATCCGTCTTAAAACTCCAATGCCAGGAGAAAACTCCAGTTCCAGGGGAATCCGAGACCCTCTTCTGAACTCCGCGCATTGCACGGACCACGGTTGCACCAACACACTTGCATGCAGACAGTACATTCATACATACGAGAGAATAAATAACATTAATAAAAAAAAATCAAATATAACATCATCCAAACACATAATGGGAATGAAAAGACAAAAAAAGCACAAAAAAAAAAAAAAAAAAAAAAAAAAGCCTTTGACAAAATACGCATTCCCCTTCATGCTTAAAGTCTAAAAGGAATTGGATTGGAGTGAAGCAATCCTCAAATAATCAAAAAGCCCAAGACAGGAAACTCACAGCAATGTCATCTAAATGGGGAACGACAGAAGACATTCCATTTAAAGGTAGGAGTCTCGGCATACGCTGCCCCCTAGTCAGTCCATCGTCCTCTTCAATATCAGTGGCTTGAAACACTTGCTAGGAGCAACTAACGACAGAAAGAAGAAATTTAAAGGAGTACTAATTGGAAAAGAGGAAGTCAAGCTATCCTTATTTTACAGATGATCAATTGTTCTTAGAAATGCTATCATGAACTCACCAGGAAAACCTTCTAGCTAGAAATGCATTAACAGCTTCAGCAAACGTGGCTAGGATCAAAAATTACCTAAAAAAATCAATGCCCTTTCTATACACCAAGAACAAGCACACTGGAGAAAGAATTCAAAGAGAGCTTATCCCACTCACAATAGCCCAAAAACAATAAATTACCTTAGGAAAAAACCTAAATAAAGACACCAAGATCTCTACAACAAAAATTTTTAAACCTTTAGGAAAAGAAATGAGACGTATCAGAAGAGGAAACAAACTTCCAATGTCTCATGGATTGGGGGAAATTACACCATTGTAAAATGTCCATTCTACTGAAAATTTTCTACGCATTTAAAAGCATATCAATCAAAAATCCACAAGAGTTTCTTCACAGGCTGGAAAAAAAGTCCTTAAATTCATGTGGGAAAAACAAAAGACCCGAATAGCCAAACTAACCCTGCGGAAAAGAGCTACCACAGTGGGGGGATCTCTATCACCAAGACTTCAAACTATAACTACAGGGCTATAATCATTAAAAAACGCCTGGACTGGCAAAGAAACAGATGCTGTTGGACCATGGAACAAAACCGAAGATCCAAACCCTGAGGATATACAATTTCAGCCATCTCATATATGTGACACGGGGGCCCAAGAAGCCAAAATGGAGAAAAGACAGCGATCTGCGCAAGTGGTGTTGGCCCAAACTGGATCACACTTGTAGAGAAATGAAATTAAACCCGATCCTCTCTCCCTGCAAAAAGGTCAACTGCGCAGATGGATAAAGACCTCAACATGAAACCCCAAACTCTGAGGGCGTAGAAGAAAAAGTTTGGCAGCAGACCTACAAGACACAGGGTAGGAAAAGACTTCCGAAATCAGACAGTTAGCTGCGCACTTATATGAAGGACACATTGACAAATGGGACCTCATTAATCAAAAGCTTCTGGGTACTCAAAAGAAACATCAAGGAAGTGAAGACATAATCCACAGAGTAGGTAGGAAAACTTCACGCAGAAATATCGACAAAGCATATTTCCAAGAATAGATAACACTACTCAGAAACAGCAAAAAGAAACACCCACCAAACCAAAACACTATTGATAACACACAATCCACAAAACAGAATAGATCCACTCAGTAGATGGAGCAAGAGCTGAAAGAGACTTCACAAGTGAGGAATAGAGATGGGTGGTGTGGTTTGGTGTGGGGTGGTGGTGGGCTGCGACACACCTTAAGAAGTGTTCAACATCACTAATCATTAAGGGAAATGTAAATCAAAACCAATTTAAGATATCATCCTCTCCAGACAGACTGGCCAGAATCAAAGAAAACAATGACTACAATGCTGGATTGGTGTGGGAGAAAGGGAACACTTCATCACTGCTGGTGGGTTAAAACTCGTGCACGCCACTATGGAAAGCCAGTGTGGAGAGCCCTTGGAAGACTTGGAAATGAACTTGCCACCCACCCAGCCATACCGACTCCTGGTGCTGACCCCTCAAGACTTCACCCCACCACAGACATACATGCACGGCTTTTTTCAGCTCTATTCACAATAGCCAATGAGGCTGTGAACACCCCACAATGCCCCTCAAGTATGAGTGGATGAGAGAAATTATTGTACATCTACACAACGGAGTTCTATGAAGAGTAAAGAAGATGACATATGAGCTTTGCAAGGAAAATGGCTGTTGGAGCTAGAGGACATCATCTGAATGAAGTAACACGTCCCAGAATAAAGAAACAAGGATGAATGGACTCCCTCATTGTGATGCTAAGTGCCAATACCTAGTTGTAATTATTTTTGTGCATGGCCCACTTGCGCTTGGTTGTCTAAAGCAGTTGGGAGTGGATGCATATTGGAAACAACAACAAAAACACAAAACAACAAACAGATGGCCTGATACAAAGAACTGACGGAAACAGTGAACTTCCTGTTAACAAACAGTCAACTCCCAAGAAAAGAGATTGAAAAAAAACTAGAAAGAGATGAAAAGCATTGTTTGTAGAATGCATTAGCTCTGGTGGGGTGAAGGATGGGGGCCACAGCGTGTCTAGATTTTATTTAAAAATACACATATATAAATAAATTTTTAAAAATGAGATAGAACCCACTGATTGCTGTCTATCAAGAAAACACATCTTACCTTCAAGGACCGGCACCACCCTAAAGGAAAGGATGGAAAAACTTTCCAGCACAATGTATCAAAGAAAGCAGGTTATGGCTATTATTAATATGATCAAAATAGAATTCAAAGTAAAGAAATCAGAAGAGACCAAGAAGGCCATTACAATATTTATCAAAGTAACAATTCACCAAGAATATTTCACAATCTATTAATATATGCCCCAGGACTTGGTGCACCAAACTTTATAAAGACAAGTCTCCCAGACTCCTCAAGGCACAGATTACCCACGTACACTCAGAGTAGGGGATCTTAACACCCCATTCAGCCCTTTGGCCAGATTCAACAGGACAAACAAAAACAGAGAGAGATCTGTAACTGAAGATACTGGACCAAATGACCTACAAATCTACCGAATATTCCACCTCAAGACCAGAGTACACTTTTCTCACTCAGCATGCCACTGCTGAACATCTCCAACATCGACCACATCTGGGACAAGAAGGAACCTCCACAAATACAAGGAAGATGGAAATGAAGTTTCATGACATCATCAGGCCACAGTGCAAAAAAGCTCTAATCAACACCAGGATTAAGCCCTGCTATCTACAAGACACACAAAAGACCAAACAACACAAACTCTACAATACTGAATGGTCAAGAGAGAAAGAACAGATAACAAGAATTCCTGGAACCTGAATGTCAACAGATAATACAACACTATTAAACATAGAGATATGTTAAAATGCAGTCCTAAGAGGGATTGTTTATAGCCATGGTGCCATCACTTAGAAAAAAAAGAAAGAGCACAAGTGAATTGACTAACACTGCAGCTAAAGCACTTGTGAGGCACAGCAGATGAACCGTAAACGACTACGCAGGGAAGAAATAACAAAAATCAACCAGAAATTAATGGAAATAGAAACAAAAGAAACAATACAAAAAAATCCAATGAACAAATTTGGTTACTTTGGAAAGAATCAACACGAATGACAGACCTCTGGCACATTAAACCAAAAGACACGAAGGGAACAATTCCAGATCATACATCCGTGATGAAAAGGGAATATCACAACAGACAAGAAAGATCCCAGAAAAACTCATACTGGTAATACTTCAAAAACATAACTCTATCAAGTTCGAAAACCTAGCAGAAAAGGATGGATAGCTGAAATCCTGGGCATCTCCACAAAGCTCAACCAAGAAAAAGAGTCAACATGCTTAAACAGACCAAACAAAATAAAAAAAAAAAAATAAAAAATGAAATAAAAAAAACCTCCCAACTAAGAAAAGCCCTTACACCCAGACAGTTCAAGGCAGAATAACTCTATAAAACATTCAAAAAGACTTAACAATCCATTATGTACTGAATTGTTTAGAAGATACAAAACAAAGGGAATTCTCCCAAAACAGGCAGAGATACAACCCAAAGGAGAACTCATAGACCCATCTCCCTAAAGACAACAAGATGCCAGAAATTCTAAACAGAATACGAAACATCACATGACATGACCCACAATCAAATAAGATCATCCATCGACCAAGTTGGATCTCAAATCAGAGATGCAGGGATGTTCCAACCATATGAAAATTCAATATAATATCATACATAAAGTACTGAAAGACAAAAACCACAACCATCATCTCTTGGAGCTGAACCAAGCCTTGACAAAAAGCCAGCAATCCCTTCATGCGTAAAGGCCAGAAGGAGAGGGATTTTGGGACACTAATTAAAAAAAAAAAGCCATAGTACAGGAAACACACAGCCAAGATCATCCAAGGAGAAAAAACAGAACACTTACCCTTTAAAGGTAGGAACGCAACAAGGCTGTCCACTGTCCCAACCGCTTTGGAATATAGTGTATGGAAACACTTGCTAGGGCACTAAGGGCAAGAAAAGGAATTAATAAGAGTCAGACTGGAAAAGGAGGAAGTAAAGCTATCACTTTATTGCGTGATGAGGTGAAATTATTTACTAAGAGAGATTGCTAAAAAAACCGACCAAAACCTGAAAGGAGTAGCTTAGAAAGTAATCAGATAAAAAAAAAAAAAATTTACCTAAAAAATCAGTAAGCCCTTCCTTTACACCAACAAAGCCAAGCTGAGGAAGGATGTCAAGGAGCCTTCCCACTCAAATAGCCTCAAAACTAATAAAAACCTATGAACAAACCTAACCAAAGATACCAAAATATCTCTACAACAAAAATTTTAATTCTTTAAAGAAAGAATTGAGGCAGACATCAGAATATGGAAAAATTCCATGCGCATGGATGTGGAAAATATAGAGATAGAAAATGTCCCATTCTACCCAAAACTCTTGTATCGATTTAATGCAATCCCCAATTCAATCCCCAGAGCTTATTCACAGGCTTGGAAAAAAGCTTCTTAAATTCATTTGAAAAACAAACGACCACCAAAAAGCCAAAAAACCCTAGTGAAAAGGCCCCACAGGGGGGGATCTCTATACCAGAATTCCACTATACTTCAAGGCTATAGTCATAAAACAGTGTGATATTCGGGCACCAGAAAAACGACCTGTTGTCCAATGGGAACAAACTAAGATCCAAAACTTGAGCACATACAATTTCATCCCATCACTCATTTTTATCGAGGGGCCAAGAACACACTGGAGAAAAGACAGCATCTCTCGCAAGTGGTGTTCACCAAACTGGATCTCACCATTATAGAAGAATAAAATAACGCCCCTACCTCTCACCCTGTACAAAGACGCAAGTTCCAACTCCAAATGGATTAAAGGACCTCAACGTGAAAACCCACAACTCTGAAGGTGGATAGAAAAACCAGTTGGCAGCAGACTAAAAATATAGGTGTAGGAGCAGACTTCCTAAATCAGACAGCAGTTCTGCGCAATAATTACGGTATGAGCAAGTCGACCTAATGGCCCTCATATAACTCACAACCTTCTGTCATCAAAGAAAAAATCAACAGGAGTGAAAGAGAAATCCCACAGAGTGGAGGAAACTTCACCGCAATTAGTAACATCTGACAAAGTCTTGATTTCCCAGGAATATATAAACGACTCAAAAAACAAAAAAAAAGAAAGAAAACAAAATGCCCACTCCAATAGATGGAGCAATGTGCTTGAACAGAGACTTCCACAAGTAAGGAATGTAGAGGTGGCTGAACACATCTTAAATAGTGTTCAACATCATTAACATTAAGGAAATGCAAATCAAAAGCACTTTATATATCATCTCTACTCCAAGAAGACTGGCTAGATCAAGAAATCAAATGATTCACAAGTGCTGGACGAGTGTTGTCAGGAACAGGAACACTCATCACTGTGGTGGGAATGTAACCTCGTACAGTCACTAGAGAGCAATGTGAGAACCCTTTGCCACCTTGGAATCTTTGATTAGGTTTGTTCATAGGTATTTTATTGTTTTTGAGGCTATTATGAGTGGGAAGGTCTCCTTGAATTCCTTCCTCAGTTGCTTGTTGTTGGTGTAAAGAAAGGCTACTGATTTTTTAGGTAAATTTTTTATCCTGCCACTTTGCTGAAGCTGTTAATCATTTCTAGGAGTTTTCTGGTCGAGTTTTTAGCATCCCTTAAGTAAACAATCATATCATCAGCAAATAGTGATAGCTTGACTTCCTCTTTTCCAATTAGCACTCCTTTAATTTCCTTTTCTTGCCTTATTGCCCTAGCAAGTGTTTCAATCAGTATATTGAAGAGGCGTGGTGACAGGTGACAGGCTTGGTGAGTTCCTACCTTTAAAGGGAATGTTTCTGTCATTTCTACACTTAGGATGATATTGGCTGTGTGTTTCCTGTATATGGCTTTGATTACATTGAGGATTGATCACTCCAATCCAATTCCTTCTAGGACTTTAAGCATGAAGGGATGCTGTATTTTGTCAAAGGCATTTTAAGCATCAATTGAGATGATGGTGTGGTTTTTGTCTTTCATTCCATTTATGTGTTTGATTATGTTTATTGATTTTTTTATCTTGAACCATCCTTGCATCTCTGGTATGAATCCAACTTGGTCATGATGGATGATCTTCTTGATGTGGGTCTGTATGTGATTTGCCAGTATCCTGTTTACAATTTTGGCATCTGTGTTCATTAGGGAGATGGGTCTATAATTTTCCTTTTTAGTTGTATCTTTGCCTGGTTTTGGTAATAGAGTGAGGCTGGCTTCATAGAAGGAATTTGGGAGAATTCCCTCTGATTTTATACTTCTAAACAGTTTCAATAATAATGGTTTTGCGGGCTGGAGAGATGGCCTAATGGTTAAGAGCACTGACTGCTCTTACAGAGGACCCGGGTTCAATCTCCAACACCCACATGGTGGCCTAGAACTGTCTGAAACTCCAATTCCAGGGGAATTTCACACCCTCTTCTGACCTCCGTGGCATTGCACGACGTGGGTGAACAAACTTGCATGCAGACAGTACATTCATACACATACAGAAATAAATAAAAATAATAATGGTTTTGGGTTCTATTTCCTAATCCAATCTCTCAGTCTACATCTTTTGATTGGGGAATTTAGTCCATTAATATTTAAGGTTATGACTGATAGGTTTGTGTTGCTTCCTTTTGCCTTATTATCCATTTGTGGTTTTAGTTTAGGTTTCTACTTCTGCAGTTATGCTTTTATTGCAGATATGTATTCTTTCATCTTATTTATGTCATGGAAACTAATTCTCTCTCGTCAACTTTAATTGACATTTTTGCTGGGTACAGTAACCTGGGTTTTTATCTACTGTCCTTTATCACTGGGAATGCTTTGCTCCATGTTCTTCTTGATTTCATAATTTTACTTAGAAATCAGTTGTAATTCTGATAGGTTTCCTTAATAGGTCACTTGTTGTTTTTCTCTTGTGGCTTTAATGATTTTGTCTTTGTTTTGGGTGTCTAGCATTTTAACTATGATGTGGTGTGGAGAGTTTCTTTTCTGATCTTTTCTGCTTGCAGTTCTATGTGCTTCTTGTATTTGTATTGGTTGTTCTTTTTTTTTTTTTTTTTAGTTTGGGGAAATTTTTACCTATTATTCTGTTGAAGATATGATCAATACCATTCTCTTGGGATTATTCTCCTTCCTCTAGTCCTATGATACAGAGGTTTGATCTTTTCATAGTGTCCAACATTTCCTGGCTGTTCCACTTTTGTGTATTTTTAAATGTTTCATAATCTTTCCTTGAGGTTTTTAGTTGTTCTGTGTTGTCTTCCAGGTCTTATATTCTTTGTTCTGCTTCCTCCCTTCTGCTTCTGAGGCTTTTTCTATTCCTTTCCTCTTGATTGGATGAGTGTTTGATTTCCTTTTTCAATTCATCTTCTGATTTCTTTAGTATTTCCACTTCCTTTTGGAGCTTTTTATTCTCTTCCTGTAGCTCTTTACTTGGCTGGTTGGGTTTCTTATCTTTCTCAACATGGGATCTTTCCAGTGTTTCTACTTCCTTCCAGAGTTTGTCATTCTCTCTCTCTAGGTCCTTCTTGAGTTTTTCATTCTCTGTTCTTAATTCTTTGATTTGCTCTTTATAATCTTGTACTTCTTTAAGTATGTTCATAATTATACTACTAATATCTGTGTCCTGGGCCATCCCCAGGGGGATCCCACTGGAATCTTCTGCAGCGTTGGTAGGGTTTGGTGTGGGATTATCCTGCACCTTTCCCATATTGTCTCTTCTTCATGTCCCTGGCACATGGGCTTCTCCTTGCCTGTATTCCAGTGTGAATCCCAAATGCCTCTTTACTGTGTTGAAGGCTTTCTTTGCTTGCCTCCTTCAGATGCCTTCCTTGTTTGTTTGATTGATTTGTTTTTCTCCCTTACTCCTGCTTATGGAGTGTTGACTTCTCTAAACTCTAGGCTTTCTATTGGAAGTCCAACTCACTCTTATTTTTCTGTTCTGAAGGTTCTTCAAAGTATCCACTTGGACACTCCTTCTTTCAGTAATCCCAGTTGGGGCGAGGGGGGCAGGGGGTGCTCTTTAACCCGTGCACAGGTACCTGTGCTTCTGTTGGTCTTGGGAAATCTCTGATCTCAAGACTCCCAGAAACCCACATTTTATACCAGCTGGGAGGATAACTCTGACCACACAGCCATACCAGCCAATCAGGCCAAAGATCAACAAAGACAAAGAAATACAATCAAACAATCCACCTGGCTGAAATACCCAGCTCTTACCTATGCTTCAGGTGGTCTTGGGAGATCTCCCCCAATGGCCATTCTTAGACCTCCAAACGATCACAGACCATCCCAACTTGTGGGACATATTCAGAAGGGGGACCTGCTGACAAATAGGCTGACTCATGACTTCTGAACACATGCTAGCTGAAAACAGAGCATGCCCTGAATCTTTTGCTCTGCCTAGTGTGCTAAGCATATTGGTAGCTGAATATGCTCAAGATACCTCTGAATCCAGGATTTCTGTTCCACAGGCTGACACTGAAAGACAAAACTTAGAATATTAATAATAATACTTCACAAAGTGGCAAGCCCTCCCTTACTAAGACAGAAAAATTGCTCTAAATCAGGTCTCTACATTGTTATATGAAAGTACTAGGTGCTTGATTGTACAGTAATGACACAATTTCCTCTAACCCTTCGCCTTCCAGATGTCTGCCCTAAAAATACCATCAATTTGTAAAGCTTTCAATGTTTTCCTAACATGTGTGCTCTTTCTGACATATAGAAGTGACAGAAAAAGCATGTGTGAAAAGCAGGGCTTTAGGCCACAGAGCTACATGTCATTGACCCTGGTCACTGACTTCCTGGATGCTGTTCATAGTCTTACTCTTAGTTATTTTGCTGAAATTCTCTTGAGCCCAGTGTTTCCCAGACAATGTAGACTCGTTTGTGACATTGGAAAACAGGTGACTTTAGAAAGAGGCCATAGTTGGAACATTTTGTTTAGAACCCCATGATTCTGGATGTGACTGGGCATTCTAGCATGAAGACAGGGCACAAAGAAAAAGGGAAAATGTGTTCAATATGTCCATGAATCATAGACCTGAAATAAGTATCACTCTGTCCTATATATCACTCTGTCCTATATGTGAGATTTTGAATAAGGATATATGTACTGTAGACCCTTATGATATGGCATCATGTTGTCATTTCCCTGTATATAGCAGGGTATTGTGAGACATGAGCCGTGGGGCATGGAATGAGCATGGGAGATAACAGTGGGGCAGATTTCTGTGAACACACATATACTGGGTCTCCTGTTGGCTGAGAAGCAGGGTATAAAGGATCAAGGCAAGATTCAAGTTTACAAAGGACCCATGCCTGTGATGAGCATTTCTCCCTGTGGACAACTCAGCCACATGCCCGTCCTTCCCTTTGAAACAGAAACTTAACAGTTCCACTTTTCCTCTGCTTTAGCGAGTCAGTGCTCCATCTTGTGTTCACAGCTTCCCCCATCTTCTGCTAGGGCACTTCACTAAATTACAAGTGGGCGGAATTTAAAACTCACCTTTGGTGTTGGTGCTCAGAGGTTTCCAATTAAAAAATATTTTAGAATTTGAATACAAAGCTGTGTTGGAAAGCATGAAAGAAACATACAAATGTATAAACTTAGGCATCAGTCCCACTGGACCACAATCTTAGCTGTTTACTCACACACTGATATAGTTTTGACTGTGGATGTGTTTGAATGATATTAGAGTTCTCTCCAAGGAAGAATGTGCTCTATAGCTTGATGGACTTGACGTTGCCAGAGCCAGACAGATGTCTAAATGCAGCCTGAGGTCTTGCCTGAGCCATTAAGATTCTCTGCCTAATGACAGTCCATGCACACAGAAGTCCATATCTGCCTCACTTCAGATCTTATAAGAATCCACTTGCACCACCTCAGCTCTGCCATTGTCACAAGTTATGACAGCTCGATGACATCTGAGCAGAGGAAGATCAATTCCCTTGAGCATCACATTTTAATGGCAGCATCATTATTCCCTTTTTTGAATCCCCACATGCTCTTCCCTGTGTGTACACAGTATCCCAGCCATGACACTGAGAAGGACTCGTCCTTTCCCTTATTTCTGCAGGAGCCCAAGTGCACATCTGTGCTTCAGATCAAAGACCTCTGACTCAGATTTCACCACAGGGATGACAGACCACATTTTCTTCATTTTCTTGAGGCAGTGAAAATGAGAGCCAGAGGAAAAGCCTAGAGGAGAGAGAGAGAGAGAGATCAGAATATGAGAAAGGAATTCCATGCACACATTAAATTCAGTGGGATAAAATGAGCAGAAACCAAAAGGCAAAAGAAAAGACATCTAATCTGGATAGGATTTTCTGAGCTGCCTACAGCTATCTGAGGGTCAGCTGTTATCAGTAGCTACAGTGGACTAACAATCTCAGTGCCAGAGCTTGAACAAGATCACTATCCTCTCACTCATTATCTGCATGAGAGCCAGGTTAGTGTGGCTCTCCTGTTCATGCTTGTGTGAGGATGACTACCAAAGTGAAGGTCATCAGGTTTTATGGGTCATTGACAAAGTGCTCTAATCATGGAAACTGACTGGAGTTCTTTTGGAGTTTAGTCACACAATCCAGGGTCCTGAAGTTCCTCAGGATTTGATCATGGTGAGCATGATAGAATTTTTTTCTGTCCTTGATGATCTGCATTTTGTTCAGATCAGAGTGCATCCTCTATTTAATAATCACCAGGAGGCTGGAAAGATAGCTCCGTGGGTATAGTGCATTCTGCACAAGAAGGACCCGAGTTCATACCCTAAGTGGCCAGCTCAACATCCAGTAATCACAGCCCATCAGTAATTCAGTTCTTGTGATAGAGATATCATGATCCAAGGGTCACAATCCATGCAGTCTAGACTTGTAGGGCTGAGGCTTTTGTCTGGCTAGAGCAGGAATGCGGTCACTGTCCAGACAACCCCCTTGGAGCAAAATTCCCTTGGAGCCTCCCTTGGAGCCGGGATATGCGGTGTTCCTGTTCACCTTGGACAAAGCCCCACACCCTGAGGGCTCCCTTTTGAGGTATAGAGTATATGTCACAACTCCAATTTACTATACAGACACCCAGGAGTTTTGTTGCCCCCTGATAGGAGCCACAGTGGCTCACACTTCCCTTTTCCTCATTCACACCCTCCTGCCCCAACTCCCCTGCCTGGAGAACAGAAACTTTAGTATATAAATTCTTTGCTTGTTGTCAATAAACTGAGTTATTTCCCTATGGAATCCCAGTCTCATCTTTGAGTCCCTCCTTTATTCTTTCTCTCTCTCTTTCACTGGGCTTCACTTCCTATCTCCTCCCCCTCTCTACCAGGGTTAAGTCCCTGGCTTGTTAATCAGCTGGCTGGAAAATATCCAGGGGCTTGCAGTCCCAGGAACTGTGGTCGCTGGAACAAAGAGGAAGAACATCACAGGAGGCTGGACACAAGCTGTCAACTGGCGCCACAAAGTGGGGCACAACCTTTCACAAGACGAGAAGGAAAAAGGTAAGGTTTATGGTTTTCAGGCTGTAATTAACAAACTCCCACCTCTCACGAGTGAGGCAGGTTTTTCGGGCAGGGTCCATGTCAGACTAAGCCAGTCTAGTCCTCTCTCAAGAGAGGTGCATTTTAGGCTCAGGATTCCATCAGCACTGTCTCTCCAGAGTGAGACCATTTCTTGGAGTATTAAGAGAAGGAAAGTTGAACCACCCTGGCTGGAAAAAGGGTCCGCGGAAAGCAGCCAGTTGGTCCCATCCTCATGAGTTTCCCCTGGAGGATAAGCTGTCAATCTTGTGTTTACCTATTTATTTATTTATTTATTTATTTATTTATTTTTTAGGTGTATGAATGTAATGTCTGCATGTAGGTTTGTGCACCCATGTCCGGCAATGCTGTAGACAAGGGTGTCAGATTCCCCTGGAACTGGAGTTCTCCTGGAATTGGAGTTACAGACAGTCCTCAGCCACCATATGGGTGCTGGGGATCGAACCTGGGTCTTCTGCAAGAGCAGTCGGCACTCTTAAATGCTAGGTCAACTCTCCAGCCCCGTATTTACCTTTTTCTTTTTTTTTTTTTAAATTTTTATTAATTTTATTTATTTCCGTATGTGTATGAATGCATCGTCTGCATGCAAGTTTGTGCACCCGTGTCGTGCAATGCCGCGGAGGTCAGAAGAGGGTGTCGGATTCCCCTGGAACTGGAGTTCTCCTGGAATTGGAGTTTCAGAAGGTTCTCGGCCGCCATGTGGGTGCTGGGGATCGAACCCGGGTCCTCTGTAAGAGAGGTCGGCGCTCTTAACCGCTAGGCCATCTCTCCAGCCTGTGTTTACCTTTTTGTAACCTTTAACTTTGGTTCCTGCCGGAGTGCAAGGGAATCACTAACCTAATCGCATTCCCCCTGCTGAGGAAAACAGCTGCAAAAAAACCTTCTGCCTTTATGTTTTTCTTTACTCACTAGTATTTCTCCTCTTCATTTCATCATAAGGAATTCCCCCAGTGGCCTGACTCAGGGAAAGTCCACGTGACCTGTCAGTCTTTCTTTTCTTTCTTTATCATGAGAAACACAGGCACGCCAAAAGGATCCACAGGTTAAGAAAATAAAAATTCTCCTTAAGAGACAAGGAGTTAAAATCTCCAGGTGGCAAGCTGCCTCCTTCTGGAGTGATACTCTTAAAGTATCCCCATGCATGTCCTCTGCAGACTTATGGAATCCAGAATCTTGAACCCGTGTGGCACAGCGGACTAGACAGTGGGAAGGGCAAAATGCACCCATTTCTCTCAGATTTCTACAGCTCTTAGCCTCAGTTAGACAATGTCTAGGTCCCTCCCATCAGGCTGCTCCAGGCAAGGAGTTTTTTCCAACAAAAACAAACAACAGACCCCTTCCCCCAAGGATTTTGATAGAAATCCCCCTGAGACTCAGCAATCCCCTGATCAAAACTGATCCAGCCTTAGCTGTATCCAATCCCTCCCTCCACTCTCTGCTACATTCTCTTAAAGTACCAGAAGCAGCATTTCCCCCAGCTGCCTCTCTCTCTACCACAGTAAAACTGTGCCAGATCAGGGACAGCCAAGACCTTCATCTTCAGGCTATTCCTGTTAATGTAGCTCCAACTCAGAGTCACAGTTTGAAGTGGTATGCATGTCAGGATAGTGACCTAAAGGAAGTCAGGCAAGCAGACAGGTGTCTAAGCCTCGTGGACAAAGTCTATTCTCCAGAGCTTCTGTGCTTCTCTCAACACTCCCCAGGACTGGAGAGATATTTGCAAATCCTCCCTTCCAAGTCCACTATTTTTACAATGGGAGGCACTCTACAGATATGAATGTCTCCAGCAGAACTCAAAGGAATCAGGAGCAATCTAATGTGGGCTGGGGTTATGAACAACTTTTGGGGGAGGGAGATTTTAACATGGGCACCCAGCAGGCTGGGCTGGCTCCAGGTTATTTTGATGAGGTCTGCCTTTGCGCCCTGCAAGCCTGGGACTGGATTACACCCTGACTGAGCCTCAGGTGGGTTCCTCCCTGCTATTTCTAATGCAAAAAGACAAAAACCTAAGGAACCCTTGTCTGATTTTTATCTTAAGAACTAAAAGCAGTCTAGAGAGAAAAAATCTTGACCCTACAGCTAGGAAAATGCACCTTAAGAATATTGTCTGGGAAGGAATGATTTCTGAATGTAAGCCTGCCAAGGATTAAAGGAGGAACTTTATGACCCATGGATACTAGCGACTCAGGATGTAGGAACAGACTCGCACAAGTCTATTTCTCCTGCTCAAGCCTTTGCAGCAGTTGTCACCACAAACAAAAAGTGTTTCAGCTGTGGAGACCAAGGATATTGGAAAAGAGATTGCCCCAATGTGTCAGTCTCTCCTGAAGAGCCCTCTGACACTCCCCCATGTGTCCTTTTCCCCTGGTTCAGAAAAGGATATCACTGGAGGAAAGATTGCTGCTCAAGGTATAGTAAAAATGGCAGACTACTGGTACCTTTAAACTTGTAGGTGGGCAGCCCATAGCCCAAGAAACAAAGGGGGAGAAAGATTCAGTATGCACCCTTTTGGCTGGGCCCATTTCAGAAGGCTCCTATCCTGCTTTAACAATAAAAAAAGTGGGAGACCCTTCAAATGTTGAATAGATACAGGGCAGATAGAACCATTTTAAAACAACAAGAAATCCCCTCTGACTGGCCCCTACTTCAAGGTCCTAAACTCCTAGGGATTGGGGGACCCTTGCAGTCTTACCTCACTAAAAATACATATACATGGGAAGACTCTGATGGAAATACAGGTCAGATTCACCCATTAATAGTACCCACTAATATCAATCTGCTAGGGCGAGATCTTTTGTGGGATTTGCATGCAGTTATTGCTACTCCAAATGAGACCAACCACACTCAGACAGACCTTTTAGCCATGGAAAAATGCCTCCATTGTATTAGCAAAAAGCACCCCCAATCCTGAGGGTCACTGCACTTTAAGGTCCCTCTTGCTAGACTGGAAATCAGATGATCCAGTCTGGATTGAGCAGTGGCCTTTACCAGGGGAGAAGTTAATAGCCTTACAAAATCTAGTAAAAACCAGCTTGCATTGGGACATATCCTTCAATCTCACAGTCTCTTGAACGCCTCCATATTTGTCATAAGAAAGACATCAGGGGCATGGCATCTTTTACAAGACATGTGCCCCATTAAGGGGTCTCCCCTTGCTTCTGCTATCCCAGCTAACATCCCTTTGTTAGCTCTAGCCATCAAGAACTGCTTCTTTTTAACCCCCCCAAATCCTGAGGCTTGTAAGTGCTTTGCTTTCTCAATCCCTACCATTAACAACTCAGGTCCAGCAACTCATTGTGAGTGGACTGTCCTGCCACAAGGCATGGCCAACAGCCCAACGCTCTGCCAAGAGGCAGTGGCAGCAGCTCTTAAGCCACATGGAACAACGTCTTCAAGTCTTCCACTATAAGGACAATGTATTATTAGTATGGGACACATTTTCAAGTGACCCAGCAGTTTTGAGGGACAGTCTTTGACCATCCCTAGAGGCTTTTGGATTTTAAATAGCTCATGCTAAGGTTCAAATGATTCCTCCCATTCATTTCCTAGACACTGAAAATTCCCTCATAGCAATAAGGCCTCTCAAACCTGTACTCTCCTTCCTTCCTATGCTCACTGTAGCATCCTTCCAGAGCTTCCTAGGAAATCTCAACTGTCTCTGCCCATGGCTGTCTATCCCCACAAAATACTTCAGCTTCTCTTTGATCTCTTGTGAGGTGACAGGGTGTCAGCCTCTAAGCAAAATCTCACAGCAGAAGCCTCAGAAGCTCTTCCTAAGGTCAACCAAGCTCTCCAGAGCATGGCTTTAGCATGTTTTAAGCCCTCCCATACAGTTGCTTATTTATTTATTTATTTTTGTTTTTTTTATGTGTATGAGTGTACTGTCTGCATGTAGGCTGGTGCACCTGTGTCGTGCAATGCCACAGAGAAGAGGGCATCGTCAGATTCCCCTGGAACTGGAGTTAAAGATGGTACTTAGCCACCATGTGGGTGCTGGGAATCAAACCCAGGTCCTCTGAAAGAACAGTCAGTGCTCTTAACCATTGAGCCATCTCTCCAACCCACAGTTGCTTATTTTTAATATCACCCCCACACTTGTGGGAGCTCTTTACCAACCCACAGGTATTCTATAATAGTTGCACATGCCCATAGCATAGTGGGAACTCCCTGACTGTGAACTGATATGGATAATTTAGCCACCATGATAAGAAATGGGAGGGAGCACTCCCTGAAAACCTTAGGGAAAGAGGCCGATGTTATAACAGCCTTCTTTCTCCTCAATATCCAGTGGCTGATGTGAAATCATGTTCATATAGCTGTGAGCCTCATGAGATTTCCAGGACAAATAGATAATCAATACCCTAATGGCAAATGGGTCTCCACTTTCCCACTCTTAAATTGGCTCCCTCCCCAGCTCTTCCAAGATGCCCCCTAGAAAAGGTCACATCTGTTTTCACAGTCTGAGGGAACTGGGGAGCTGCGGCCATAATTTATGATAACCTAGACCAAGCCCCCCAATCCTGCTTCAATCATTCCCTGACCATTCCCCACAGTACAGAGAGCTCTATGCTGTTTATCTAGCTCTCAAGGAAACCATCTGGCCTCTTCATCTTTTCTCAGACAGTATCTATGTGGTCAACTTATTTCCCTGGCTATCTAGATCCTTTGTCTGGTTAGACAGTAACTCTCTTTCCCCTCTTCTCATTATTGTCTCATACCTCCTGCAAAAAATGACCCACCTTCTCTTCATACAGCACATCCATGCACAGCATCTTGCCAGGGCCTCTTTCTGAAGGCAACTCTCTTGCAGACAGAGTTGCCTCCACAGGGATCTATGTTCTCTTTCTCTCTCTCTCTGAAGCAGAAAAATTCCATTCCACCACTCATACTAACCTAAGAGGTCTCTGCGCCCACTTTCCTGGGGTCTCCAATGCTCAACTTCAGCAGATCCTTAGGACTTGTTCCTTCTGCTCTTCTTTAGTAAAAACACCTGCATTACCAGCTCCAGAAACCAATCCCAGGTGATTAAAATCCAATGTCCTCTGGAAAACTGGTATTACACACAACACTTCTTTTGGTAGAAAGAAATATGTCTTTGTCACTGTGGACACCGATTCTAAATGGGTATGGGCTACCACACACAAGGGGGAGAGAGCTAAGGACCTCACTGCCCAACTCATCTCTACTTTTGCCACCATGGGCCTTCCAAAACAGATTAAAATGGACAATGGACCAGTGTTTGCTAGCTCCCACTTCAAATAATTTTGTCACTTATGGAATATTGCACATCATACCAGTATTCCTCATAATCCACAGGGACAGAGCATCATGGAAAGAACCCATCAGGTCCTAAACCACCAACTATTAAAACAAAAGGCAGGTAAAGCCTCCAAAAATCCAGCTTCCCATGGCACTGACTACGCTCAACATCCTCAACACTTATGGGTACTCAGAATGTCCAACAATGATCAAACATTGACAGACACCAGGCCCTGTCCTTCAGATACTTGTCAGGTGAAGGGACTCCTAGACAGTCAGTGGAAGGGGTCTGACCCACTGTTAACAACAGGGAGGGGCTTTGCTTGCATCTTCCCACAGGTTTGTCAGTGATCCATTTGTATTCCATCTTGGAATGTCAGATTCTTCCCCGCCTACCAGAAAAATGGCACACCTATCCCTCGAGGATGGAAAGAAGAGGAGGAAGAGGAAGCGACACTCCCAGAACCCAAACAACGTAACATAGAAGTAACTTGACCATCTCCTCACTTCTGCAAAGTCCATGTGCCCCAACTCCTCAGCACCCCTGTCTACCATCCCTTTAGCCGCTTTAATGATAGTCCAAGCTAATTTGGCCTCTGCCCATCCTATGGACAGATCACTGACCTGGATCTATGTCTGGCGGTTTTTTGTAAGAGAAACCTGTGGCGGGGAGAAGTCAGGTAATAGGGACCTGCAGCTGCCTGTTACATGGCTGCTGAAAAGCAGTCATGGTCCCTGTGTTCCCCAACTCCACCTCCACTTCTCTGGCGCCATTTGTCTGCTCTTCACATCTTAAAAAAGGACAATGCTTACAGGAATTTCACACTATGGCAGTTGCAGTATTTGGTCTTGCAAGTTGGAGAGTGTTCACAGCCCAGGGAGCCTGTTCTGAATCCAAAATAATCAGTTTGAATTTAACATGCAGGACCCATGGAGCGACTGCTGGAGGGCTGGAGTACAGGGAAAACTCTATTCCCACAATAATGCCAGATACCATGATGAGGATATCCACATTTCTTGCCAGCTTGTTCTAGCCTCTCAGACCATTCTCACTCAATCACACATTTTGTTACAGGAATACAAAATGGAAGGGAAGCTGCTATCTACTTTAACATGGCCTCAATATATTGCATATGCCAGAGACCTCCTTAATTACACCATCCACCCTAATGTTTCCCAATGATTTTCTGTGTGTCTCCCACTAATGCCCCTCATCCAGAGAGGAAGAATCTTCTAGAAAGCTGGACACAAGCTGTCATAGACTTTTGTTGATTTCCAGTCTTAGTGAAACAACTCTCAAATGTGAGCTGTAGATTGATAGAGGCAACAGATGTTACCATATGCAGGAATCAATACACACACACACACACACACACACACATTATATTGATCACAATTAAAAACGGAACTCAATAAAATATTTGGACACTATGAACATGACTGCACATCCTGTCTGTAGATTCAAAGTATGGAAAATCTATCCTGTGATGAGGAGACATAGAGCACACACAGCTCAGTGACATCAGAGTCCAGCACTTTATGTTTTTAATTGAGCTTTTGTTACTTTCATACAATTCCCCATCAAATTTAGATGTAATTTCCCTTCCCTGCCCTACCCTTCCAGAGTATACCTATTCTTTCATACATGTCAAGTCCTGTCTTGAATAATTTTCTTAGTTTTTATTTAACTTTTTCAATTTAAAAGTTTACTGTTTATGTCAGTTCTTTGAACAAGACTTTTGTTGTTGTTCCATTTAATTTTCTTTATTTTTCCATTTAATTTTCAATTACTTCAAAATACACATATGTACCCTCCTCACTTAGAGCAAAATGGCAGAGTCTGAAAATAAACTATAGGTTAATTCCAAGACATGTTTCATTTATATTGTATATAGGGAAACAGTAATGCAAGTTTATATTCCTAAATTACATTCTAAGTTGAAGTATGTTTTATTGTAGTTTAAAGAAGAGCTATTTCTCATAAATCTTAGATCTTAGGATAAAAGAGACATAACTTCAAGCTACAACCATAGTAGCATCAAAGGATGTGGTATAGATTTTTACTAAAAAATTATCCAGCTTGACATACAGATAAGAGTTTGGTGGTAGGATGCACAAATGAGGGACACAATACACCATTGTTTTTTGTTTCTTTGTTTGTTTTGTTTTGTGACTGTGCTACTTCACTTAACATAACCATTTCTATTCCATCCACTTACTTGCAAATTTCATGATCGTCTTTCTTAATCACTGCATAGAACTCCATTGTGTAGATGTACATTTTCATTATCTATTCATCAGTTGAGGGGTTTCTTCTAGCTCTTGGCTGTTATGTAAAGAGCTGAATAAACAAGGTCTTGCATGTGTCTCTGCAATAGGATGACTCTTTTCACTATATACCCATGTGTGGTATGGCTGGGTCAACTGGTAAGTTCATTTTGAGTATTGTTTTATTTTGTAACTTTACGACAGGGTCTCCCTTTAGTCCCAGCTGGCCTGGAGCTTGCTCTGTAGTTCAGGCTGGCTTTGAACTCACAGAGACTTGCCAGCCTCTGTCTCCCAAGTGCTGGGATTAAAGGCATGTGCTACCACACCAGGCTCATTTTGAATATTTTAAGAGTTTTCCACACTGCTTTCCATAGGGGATGCACTAGTTTGAATACCTACCAGGAGTGAATGAATGCTCCTCTTTCCCCAAAGCCTCTTCAGCATTCTCTATCATTGTGGCAGGTTACAAAATTAATCTAGAAAAATAAGTTTCCTTTCTTTATGTCAACAACAAACAATAATACAGGGAGACCTTAGCATTCACAATAGCCTCCAAAAAAAAAAAAAAAGGAAAGAAATTGGGGAATAAAACTGACAGAAGACACTAAAGATCTCTACAATGAAAGCTTTAAATCCTTGAAGAAGGAGATTTAAGAAGACACCAGAAGACAGCATGCTCATGGATTGGAAGAATTAATATAGTAAAACTGACCATCCTACCAAAACTGATACATAGATTCAATGTAATCCCCCCACCAAATCCCCATGACTTTGTTTACCAATTTAGAAAAAAAGTCCTAAAATTCATATGGTAAAAGAAAAGATTCCATATAGACAAAGCAAGCCTGAGCAAGAAGAAAAATGCATGGGATAGTAACATACCAGACTACAAAATATGTTAAAGAGCTATAGTCATAAATCTAGCACAAAACATACCTATTGATCAATGGAACAAAATTGAAGGTCCAAACTTGGGCATATGTGATTTCAGGCACCTTATGTTTGACAAAGGGGCCAAGAAGACTCAATGGAGGGAAGATAGTCTCTTCAGGAAATGGTGCTGGCAAAACTGAATAACTACTTGTATAAGAATAAAACTAAACCCCTAACTTTCACACTGTAAAATATCAACTCAAACTGAATCAAAGACCTCAGTGTGAAACCCTAAACTCTGAAAAACACTAGAAGAAAATATTGGAAGTAACCTACAAGATATAGGTGTAGGAAAATTCTTTCTAAATCAGACAGTAGCTGCACAGGAAATAAGGTCAACAACCAATAAGTGGGATCTTATTAAACTAAAAAGCTTCTGTGCAGCAAAATAAACCAATCAAGTTGTGAAGAGAAAACCACAGAGTGGGATGAAATCTTCAGTAGTGATACATCTGACAGAGGTGTGACATCCAGAGTATATAAAGTACTCCAAAAAACAAAGGATCAAGAAAAAAAAAGACCCAATCAAATGTTGAAGCAAAGAGCTGAACAGAGACTTCACAAATGAAGAAGTAAAGTTGGCTGAGAAACATCTTTAAAACTGTTCAACATCCCTAGTAATTAACGGAATGCAAATTAAAACTACTTTAAGATTTGGTCTTACACTGGTGAGACTGGCAATGATTAAGAAATCAAATGTTTCCAGCACTTAATGATTACACCTGCTGCTACTACTCTGGACTCTGTGAGTTCTCATTGCCCCCTGCTGGTCCTGACCACCCTGCACTGAGGTTTGTGTCTGAGCTCACATTAACCCTCCCTCACTGTGCGTCTTACATAGTAATACATGGCTGTGTCCTCAGGTCTCAGACTGCTCATGTCCAGGTAGAGAGTGTTCTTGTCATAGTCTCTGGAGATGGTGAATCAGCCCTTCACAGAGTTTGGGTAGTACACATTAGCGCCATTTGCACTAATACATGCAATCCACTCCAGTCCCTTGCCTGGAGCCTGGTGGACCCAGCTCATCCAGTAGTTGTTTAAGGTGAATCTAGAATCGGTACAGGATGGTCTCAGGGATCCCCCAGGCTGCACCAAGCCTCCCCCAGACTCCACCCTCTGCAGCTCACACTGGACACCTGTAAACAGGAAATCCTAATCAGAAAACAATTTCACATGGGCACTGCCCCTCACATTCATGTCCTTCCACACACACAGCATCCTTGTTCTCCAAAAGACACCTCATAAAAGAGCAGCAAGGAAATGCCAACTGAGCCCCAACTCCTTGGTGAGTCTGTGTTCAGTTCTGATCACATAGAAATGCAGGGCTGGGCTGATTTTCATGAGCACAGGCAGGACTTATTTGCATGTCTTCTTACTATATAACAGTGTCTGGAGTTGAAACCCTGGGAGAAGTGAGGAATCAGAAGATGTAATTTACCTCAGAGACACTCATGACACTTATAGATTTTGAGAGGATGTTGCAGGCGATTATGTATTTTTTCACTGTAAGAAATTTAACATACAGGGCTGGAGTGATCTCTCAGCAGTTAAGACCACTCATGGCTTTTGTAGAAAGTAGAGTTTTGTTTCCATCATCAATATCTGGTGGCTCAACCTTCCAGGAAATCCACTGCTGGTGATTTTGATGTACTTTCATCTCTTGAAAATGCCAATGAAGACACACAGAATTTTCAGAACTAAAATTTAAAAAAATCTTTAAAAAGAAAGCATTCACCATGCATCATTTCCTGTGCAAGTGTTCATGTGCTCAGAACAAAAACATTTGTACTACTGTTCTAACCTTTAAAACAGGAAATTACAGTTTTCTCAAAGAGTTATCATTCTGTACAGCTCAGGTCTCTTTGCCTCTACTCATCATCTGGGCTTGGGTCCCTCAGGGCTGGGCATAGCTTCTCCCTGATGCAGCTTGTGGATCATCAGTCAAGCCTGGTGATGTCCCTGTGATTTTTCATTAGTGTTAAAAGAGGAGCTGTTTTCAGAGGGATACTGGAAGCTGGTCAAGGACTGATGCTACATTCCAAGGCAGATCCACCTTCTGCTAAGCCTCTTCTCCCTTCCCTGGCCAGAGCCCAGTTCTCCCCACTGCTGATTAGACACAGTTCTTCCATTCTCTCCTTGATCTCTCTACTCTGGTGTGGTTCATGTATCTAGGAACTTGTCACATTGTCACTGTTTGTTGTGTCAAGGTCCATGAATACCCTGTAAGCTGAAACAGCCTGATATCCAAGGCACACCTGCACCAGAACCATAAGAGCCTGGTGAAGTGAGGTCTGTCCCATGCTTTACTCCAAATAATTATTATAAAAATCAGGGATGGGACATGTATAATCTGATTTACATTTTAAATTTTATTTATTTATTTATTTATTTATTTATTTTTGGTTTGTGTGTAGGAATGTGTTATTTGCATTTACCTAAGTTCACATGTAATACAATGCCCATGGAGGTGAGAAAAGTTCATTGGGTTTTCTTGGGACTGGAGTTACAGACAGTTGTTAGCTGCCCCATGTGGGTTCTGAAAACTGAACCTAGTTCCTCTTCAAGAGCAGGAAGTACTCTTAACCCCTGAATCATCTCTCCATCTCCCTCCCTCTGATGACAATTATGCATCTACTGTGTGGTCATTCACAGTGGGGGTTTCAGATTCCTATCTTGCCTTGCATTTACTATCCCTGGATTTATTCTCATCATGTGTTTCCATTTTTAGAAAATTCATTTCAGATATCACAATACTGTAAGAAAGTCCATAATATTCCACACTGACCACATAAGTGTGTTAATACTATTGTAGCTGCAACTGTGCCCATGAAACCCAGCTAGAAATGTCCCTACAACGTCTTGAGCACAACTGTGTTCTCAGTTTCAGGCACCATGTTTCCATTGTCTGTTTGGACAAGTTTCAGAGGAGGTCAGTGGAGAGACATTCTGTGGTAACAGAGAAAAGTCCAGACTCTATGGAGCATTGCATTATCAACAAGCAAACTGACAGACTTAATCATAACATCAGGTTAATGGCAAGACTCTCACTGTTTAGATTCAGCTATGTCACTGTGGACATAATGGCCTAAAAGTTTTGGTATCTTATTCAGGTGTTTAGCATTCATTGGTGGCCATGTTGCATCCATTACAATAGTTTTTGAAGATTTAGAATCATGTTGAATGCTCAGCAGGAGTGCTCTGGAGATCTTAGGGGACTGTGGCCATGTCCGGGCTAGGCCAGTGCTTGGCAAGGGTGATGAAAGAGATCTTAGGGGATTGCCACGATGTCCAGGCTAGGCAGACACTTGTCAAGATCTTAGGGGATTACAGCTATGTCAAGGCTATGCAGACACTTGGCAAGATCTTAGAGGATTGAGGCCATGTCCCGGCTAGGCAGACACTTGTCAAGATCTTAGAGGATTGGGGCCATGTCCAGGCTAGGCAGACACTTGTCAAGATCTTAGGGGATTGGGGCCATGTCCAGGCTAGGCAGACACTTGTCAAGATCTTAGGGGATTGGGGCCATGTTCAGGCTAGGCAGACACTTGTCAAGATCTTAGGCGATTGGGGCCATGTCCAGGCTAGGCAGACACTTGTCAAGATCTTAGGCGATTGGGGCCATGTCCAGGCTAGGCAGACACTTGTCAAGGGTGATGAAAGCAGCTGGGCAATATCCCATTTGCAGCATTGAGATGAAACTCTCAGGTTGGTCTTTTTGACATATCTATATCTGAAGGACGAGGTTGAGCTGGGCTCTGTTGTTGATAGATGGGTTATTCTTTTCCTGGCTTATTTCTTGCATGTAGTGATTCGAATGACAAGTCTCCCATAGGCTGCAAGTATTGAATGCACGCCTTCAGGTGATGGCACTATTTGGGGAGGTATAGGAACTTTAAGTATTCAGACATTTTGTCTCCAGTTGGTGGCACTGTTCTTGGAGGTCTTAGAAGGTTTGGCCATGCTGAAGGAAGTATGTCATTGGGGGCGGGTTTAGTGAGTTTAACAAGCCTTGCAGTCTCCAGTACCTCTCTCTGCTTCCTGTGCTCATTGCGAGATGTGACCCTTGGCTTGCTGCTCCAGCCCCAGCTACCATGCCTCCTGCCACAATGGACTCTGTTTCCCTGGAACCGTCAATAGTAAGCTCAAATAAACTCTTCTTTTTATAAATTCCCTTGCTCATGGTGGTTTATCACAGCAACAGGAAAGTGACTAATACACTAAGTTTACTTACAAAGATGGGTGAGTCATTACCCAGAGGTGTATGGTAGACCGGACATTTGTTGCACTGTAGTCTTTACACAGCATGGATGCTGACTTCCCATGGCATCATGGGTCAAGCACACTCTTATAAGTCTTTCCCAGATTCTGTGCTTTATTCCTCCTAAATCCAGGAGTTCATGTATGGTTATGGCAGAATTACAAATGGCTATCTGGAATGATTGGCTAGATACTCCAGTTAGAGTCCAATGACTCCAGTAACCTACATTCAATGAAGAAACAGGATATCAACAAGACCATCTTTGGTGATCTCTACCAAGTAGAAACTGAAATAATGAATCTGAAAATTGGCTCAGAAGAGTTCTCTGCAGCATCATCATATTAAAAACATGGAAACCAAATAAAGATAATGTGATATATTAATATTATTACCTTACCTGAGTACACATTAGCACTTTATAATTTCTCAGGGAAATCTTATAGAAAACACAAGACAGTTAAAATCTATTTTATTTCATGCACTTTATAGCATTTTTATGAAAATCTTGCTTTGGGTTTTGAATGAATATAAACAGTAGATAGAAAAAAAACAGGTTCATAGAAAAACATTATCAAATAGATGTTCACTCCCTACAACTTATCAACAAGGAAAACTGTGATGCTGGACTTACTGACTGAGAAATTCTTAGGCACAGTGCCTACTGTATCTTCTTCATGGATTCTAAAAAGTTTTATTTCTTTCTTTAACTTATAGGTATTCTCATTAAGAGGTGAAGTATGTCTTTGTATTCATTATACATTTCCCTTTGTGCTATTTTCCTCATTGGTGAGACAAACTAGAACACCCCATTACATATTTCTACTATGGATGTCTTTGTGCCACAAGATTGGTAAGAACAACCTCTGTTGGAAATAGTTTATAGACCTTTGCGGAGGTGACTCTTCTCATATGTTGGGCCTTGCCTTAGTGTGCTGGACAGCTTTAGTATCAACTTAGCACGCCTAGGTTGAGGGAGCCTCAATCGGAGAATTGGCTCCATTGGTCTAGCCTGTGGCCACGTCTGTGGAGTATTGTCTTGATTGTTGAGTTATGTAGGAGGGCCAAGCCCACTGTGGGTGGTGCCATCCAGGGCAGGTTGGTATATGTAGATATTCTTTCAGCAGAAGAACTTAAAAGCAGTTACCTGACAGGCAAGTCTGGACTGGCTTTTGATCTCTCAGGAATGAACTTTGATCTGGATTTTAGCCTGAGGTTCCCTTGTCCCAATTACCTGCTCCAGCCCCCAACTGTGGGTATGTGTCCCAGTCCATGTCTGGGTTAGTATAAAGGCCTTGAGTTCCAATGTTAAAGTTAAGTCTATTCCCTCGGGCTTTCTCTGAGTCCATGTCTGTATGTCTGTCCTTGTCTTTCTATTCCATTGGGTAAAATCCCTTGTGGTCCCCTCCCCTCTCCTTTCTAGAGCTAAGCTGAGAGATTGTCTGCCTTCAGGCAGGGGATAGCCTTGAAGCTTACAGTTCTGGAGAACTGCCAGCCAGCACAGGAGAGAAGCAGATCATGTGGATGTCGGCCATGCATGTATAGAGGACTATTCAGATGACAATAAACTCTGACAGGTATATACAGTATAAGAAGGCCAGCTGGGCATGGGCCAGGGAAGCAAACCCATAATCAGCATTCTTTCTTGGCCTGTGCTTCATGTCCTGCCTCCAGGTTCCTGCCCTGAGCTCCTTCAATGATGACCTGTGACCCAGTAGATGTGAGCCAAATAAACCCTTTCCTCCCCAAGTTGGAACTTGTCAGAGGGTTTTATCCCAGCAATTGAAGTGAAACTAATACACTTAAGAACAGAGATTGACAAGAGATGGAGGATTTGATTTTAAGAGATCATCTAATATTTCTAAATGTTATGAAGCCATGGGTTTGTGGCAGTGAGTACTCTAAATCCATCAGGTTCAGACTCCCTTTTCCTTTGTTGAACCTGAGATCTTCACTGGCTATACTTGGGGTGAGCAGATGCAAGAAAACTTATATGTCCACAGTTATTTAGCCTGTGTCTGTTTCTGGAGAATGAATCCTTAAAGAAAAAAAAAAGACAATCCTTTGTAAGAGCTTCCAAAATTTGGCCCCTCTCTTTGGAAGTGGTGTTATGCCTTTCTCATGAGCAACAGTGAAAAATATGGCACCTGTCATATTTGTCATTCCCTTCCTCTATTCAACAAGCTGGGCCTAAGTGCCTATATTCTCTTCTTTTTATTAATTATCCTGAAGATTGGGGAGTCAGTTCAGATTATTCATTGTACTAGTTTGTCCCTCTTAATACTGTGATCTTAAAAGATTTTTTAATGTATATTGCATGGTCAATCTTATCCCACCTGTGCAGGACCCACCATTGGTACAAATTTTGGAGCAAATATTGACCCAGGGAACCAGCAAATACAGCCAGGGCAAAAGAAGAATTTCTTCTTGCCCCTATGCAGGGCTAGGCAGCTTGAGCCAGGCCCAATGAGTCTATCAAAGTTTAAGAAGTGCAGGGAGGCTGCATGTACCCCTGAATACCAAATGGATTCATGAAAATGACTACAGACACTGAAGAGGTAAGTAAATTAGCACCTGTTTTCCATGCTACTGTACCCAAACTGGATCATTTGAGACAACAATTTGGATAAATAGATAAAACATTCTTATGGATGTTAGATTCGGTTTATGTTTTTTAATATATAATGTTAATGCTTGAGTATTTTACAGATGTGAGACCCATTATAGATATAACAAATACACCAGAAGAAACAGTGTAAAAACAAATTTACTAATGGGTACCAGGGGCAGGTATAAATATGGAGGTTTCAGTTGGATAAGAGGTAAGCAATATTCACCCAAACTGTTGAGGAAAGTGTGCAATGGCCTGGGCCCAAAGGAGCCAAAGTGGAAATAGATATCTTATAAATATAAGAAAAATAGAGGCTCCCCACAAATTGTGCAATTGGTAAATAAAGACTTAATTTCTGGGGTGGGTTGTCCCATCCCTGCAGGACCTGTTGGCTAGGGAGGCTCTGGAGGCCCCCAAACAAAGACTTTTGCCTCTGAATTTGTTTGTTTGTATCCAGGAAGCAGGTGGTAAGACTCTATTGTTGAAGATATGGCAGGATGTGAGTATGGGAAACAGAGATCCTGTTGGGATATAGCCCTGCTACTAGAGAGCTAACCTTCCTAATGCTGGAGAGTGCTATTCAAATCACTGGGGAGAAATGGTCTTCAAAGTTCTACTACAGACCTCACGTGTTGCACTATCACATGCCAGATAAGGTATTCTAGCACACGTGTGGCAGTCTGGTATAAGTGCACACAGAAAAAAATACATTTGGATTTATGGCCTCCTTCCTAGGGAGGAATGCACAACTGATACCGTAAACCAGGCTGACCCCTAGTGGCAGGGAAAGAGCCCAATGGGAAATCCATTATAACAGTTAAAGGGCTATGATGTTCCAGTTAGAATTCCATCTCTGCATTTGAGATTATGTCCATAGTATGGGTAGTTATAATAGTTAGTGTTTATTTGGATGATCATGCTTCTTTCTCTTTGTGTTTTATTAGTAGGAAAAATACACCTGAAAGGAGCTAGAAGTTCATTGAAAACAGAACCTGTCCAATCCCGGGAACTCAGAGTTTTACCTCAGAGGAAAAGTTAGATTATCCTACGTGTCTTTCACCCCCTCCTCAAGGCCCAGGAACTCTTTCAGAAGAGGCTGGCATATACATAGTGTAAGGGCCAAAATGAGCTGGGTGGAGGGTGACGTAATTTAAATTTTCTTTGGAATGGATTTTCTTTACCTCAGAAGTGCTGCCAGGCTGCAGTGAGGGAGCTATAGATTCAGTTACCCTTCCCACCCAGTTTACATGGGGGATGGTCTAAGAGGTGGAAAAGCCAGAAGTACCTGCATGGTGCTTTCTGTGATCCCACCAGCACCAGGTGTGGCTGAAGGTCCTGGGTGGGACAAAACAGGAGCACTCGAGTGGCCCTTGTAATTGAAGTTCTCCCCATTTGTTCTATAGGAACAACATATTAAATTCATTAGCAATCTCCTAATAATATTCTGTCTTCTGTCCAGTTATCTGGGTCAGAAGAGGGCTGGGAGAGGATGGGACCACGGCTGTCTCAGAAAGACAATATTTACTGAAACACCTCTCATGTTCATGGACATGTGGGAACAGCATTGTGAACATGGCCACCCTACTGAAAGTATTCACAGATTCAATCCAATTCCCATCAAAATCCCAATGCAATTATTTACAGAAATTGGAAAACATCTTAAAATTCTATTACACACACACACACACACACACACACACACACTGTGTGTCTCTCTTGCACAATAATACATAGCAATGTCCTTAGATCTCAGACTCCTCATGTCCAGGTAGAGAGTGTTCTTGGCATTGACTCTGGAGTTATGAATTGGCCCTTCATGGAGCTGGTGTCCTATATGCTGCTACTACCACTAGTAATGTTTGAGACCCACTCCAGCCCCTTCCCTGTAGATATTCTTTTGGCAGAAGCACTTAAAAGCAGTTACCTGACAGCCTTGACCCCTGCAGTTTCTCACAGACCCATGAAAGTCTGGACTGCCCTTTGATGTCTAGGGAAAGAACTTCAATTTGGATTATAGCCTGAGGTTCCCTTGTCCCAATCACCTGCCGCAGACCCCAATTGTGTGTATGTATCCCGGCCCGTGCCTTGAGTTCCAACATTAATGTTGAGTATATTCCCTCAGGCTTTCTCTAAGTCTGTATGTCTGTCCTTGTCTTTCCTTGTTTTTCTATTCCCTTGGGTAAAATCCCTTGCCAGGAACTAAGCTGAGAGATTCTCTGCCTGCAGGCAGGGGACAGCCTTGAAGCTTGCAGGGAGAGAAGAACAGCATGTGGAAGTCGGCCATGCATGTATAAAGGACTATTCAGATGACAATAAACTCCAACACTTCCCTGGAGCCTGGTGAGCCCAGTGCATGTGATAACTAATGAAGATGAATCCAGAGGCTGTGCAGTAGAGTTTCAGGGATCCCCCACACTGCACCAAACCTCCCCCAGACTCCAACAGCTGCTCCTCACAATGGACACCTGCAACCAGAAAATCCTGGTCAAGAAACTTACGCATGGGCACTGTCCCTCTCATCCCTGTCCATTCTCACACTCAGCACCCTTGTTCTCCATTATACCTTGTAAAAGATCAACAAAGAAAAGCCAGTTCAGCCACAACTCCATGGTAAGTCTCTGTTCAGTGATGGTAACCTAGGAATGCAGGGCTGGGCTTCTGAACTAGAGCTACATTTTCAGGGCTGGGATGGTTTTCATGAGCACAGGGAGGCCTTATTTGCATGTCTTTCTGCTATATAACAGTGTCTGGAGTTGAAATCCTGGGAGAAGTCAGGACTCAAAGGACATAATTTGCCTCAGAGACACTTATGGAACATATAGATTTTGAGACATTGTGGAAGCAGAATATGTATTTACTATTAGAAATTTAACACTGAAGGCCTCACTCAGATATTAAGACCACTCAGGGCTTTTGTAGAAAGTATAGTTTTATTTCCAACATCAATATCAGATGGCTCAAGCTTCCAGGAAATCCACTGCAGAGGTTTCTGATGTTTTGTCAGTAGATGAAACATGTCCTCACCTGAAAATGCCAATGAAGGCACAAAAGATTTGCAGAAATAAAATAAAAGCATCTTTAAAAAGAAAGCATTCACCATGCTTCATATGTTCAAAATAAAAATCTTTTTACTACTATTCTCACATTAAGAGAAAGAAATTATAACTTTCTCAAGAGTTATCTTCCTGTGGAGGAGCGCAGGTCTCCCTCATGTCCCCATCATCTGGGCTTGTGTTCTTCAGGGCTGGGCACAGCTTCTCCTGATACAGCTTGTGGACAGTGAGTTAAGCCTGGTGATGTCCCTGTGATTTTCATTAGTGTTAAGGGAGGAGCTGTTTTCAGAGGGATGCTGGAAGGTGGACAAGAAAGTGATGTCATGTTCCCAGGCAGATCCACCTTGCCTTGGCCTGTTCTCCCTTCCCAGGCCAGAGACCAATCCTTCCCATTGCTTATTCCACAAAGTTCTTTCCTTCTGTCCTTGATCTCTCTACACTGGCTTAGTTCATGTATCTATAAACTTATCACATTGTGACTTTTTTGTTGTGTGTGTGTGTGTGTGGGGTCCATGACTACCTTGTAAGCTTGGATATCTTGATACCAAAGGCACACCTGCCACAGAACCATCAGAACATGGTGAAGTGAGGTCTGTCCCAGGCTTCACTCCAAAAATCATTCTAAGCCTCACATTGTGACATGCATAATCTGATTTTTTTAAGTGTAACAATAAGAGCTGCTCTCACTAGCTTCATTTTGGCTACAGCAGCCATTCTTAGGTATCCTTAAGTGACTGTTGGAATTGACTTAGTTTAAAGAAATGCCTGGACACAAACTTCTCCCCCCACCCCATGCTTGTAGCTAAAAGATAATGCTGGAATGTATGGCTGGAGGTCTGTGCAGACACCAGCTTCCCCTAACCTCAGAAGTGCCCAGAGAGGTTAGTGACACTCCCTGGTCCCAGTTGTAACTGACCCCTCTCTCCAATGAGGGGAAGACTAGTCCAATTAGAAACTTCCCAGTGCATTAAACTCTGTTTAATCCAATTAATTTAAGAGTTAACAAGTCCATTCTGTACCTCCCCCTGGATTCTGTATAAGAGGCTTATGTGCCTGTGAGCCACTGCCTCTGCTTTCTGGCTTGTAAACTGGAATGCATGCTGGAATGCAGGGCCTCAGTTGTACAGATCCTTTGTTCTCTCTGATTTCTTTGTTCCCATTTCTCTTCATTGCCTCAGCCCCTTTCTCCCCTCTCCCCAAACCTTCTCTGCTTCCTTTGTTCCCGTTTCTTCTCTTCTCTCTCTAAACCTTCTCTGCTTCCAATAAAATCACTTTTTGACCTTCATCAGTGTGTTGGTGTGGATTTTAGAACTCTTACATAAGCTTATTTATTTATTGTTTATTTTCATTTTGTGTATATGGATGTATTGCCTGCATATAGGTAAGTTCAAACATATCATGCAATGCCCAAAGAGGTAAGAAAAGGACATTGAATTTCCCTGGGACTGGAGTTACAGACAGTTGTTAGCTCCCATGTGGCTGATGAGAATTAAGCCTGGGTCCTCTGCAAGAGTGTGCAGAAGTCCTAACCACAGAACCATCTCTCCAGCTCCATCAGCCAGATGAGAATTCTGCATGTGCTGTGTTGTCATTCACAGTGGGGGGTTTCAGATCCCCATCTTGTCTTCCATTTGTTATTCCTGGGTTAATCTCATCATGTCTTTTCATTTGGGAGAAAAATCATTACAGATACCACAATACTGTAATAAAGTCCATAATATTCCACACTGACCCTTAATTGTGAATGCTATTGTAGTCAGATCTGTGTCTAGGAAACACAGCTAAAATATCCCTACAAAGTTCTGAGCTCAACCGTGCTCTTAGTTTCAGGCATCGTGTTTCGATTGTCTGTTTATATAAGATGAGGTTCAGAGGAGATTAGTGCAGAGCCATTCTGTGCTAAGGAAAGGGAGCAACTCCAGGCTCTATGAGGAAATGCATTATCAACAAGCAAACTGAGAGATGTAATCATAAGCATCAGGATAATGGCAAGACTGTGGACATAATGGCTTAAAATGGTTGCTTTCTGTTCAGGTGTTTAGCATTCATTCTGGGTCATGTTTAATCCATTACAACAGTTTTTGAAGATTTAGATTCATGTTGTGTGTTCAGCATGGATGCTCTGGAGAACCTACAGGACCAGAGCCATGTACAGGCTGGGGCAGACACTTGTCCAGGGCGATGAGAACAGCTGTGCCATACCCCATTTGCAGCATTGAAATGCAATTCTCAAGCTAGACTTTTTGACATAGCTGCAGGATGAGGCTGAGGTCTGTTATCAATGAATGGGTCTTCTTTTCCTGGATATTTCCTTGTCTGTAGCGATTTGAATGAGGCTGCAAGTATTGAATGCATGCCCTCAGGTAACGGCACTGTTTGTGGAGATTTAGGAACTAAAGCCTTTCTGAGGAATCATGTTCCTGAGGCCCAGTGTTGAGAGTTCCATTTTTTGCTTTTGATCTTTTTTTTTGAGACAAGTCCTCCAGATGTCCACTTGATGGGCTTCCTACCACCTCCAAGAACAAGAAGAGAATGATTCAACATAGCCATAGAACATTTGAAGTGATGCACCTGGGAATTGGTTGTCCTTTCAGGACAATGTTCAAAATTTTGTTGCTTTAAGTCCTGCTGACAGCATTAGTATATTTGTTGAATTTGTTAAATAAACAGAAGAAGATTACACTAGTCTGGTACTTTTAATTACCATGTGATAAAGCATGAACTAAACTGAAAGTACATAAGTTTTCCTGGACTATATGTATAATTTGATTCTCTAAATTCGTTGACTCAACTACGACCTTAGAAATTTTAACATCATCTATGTCTTATTTTGTCTTATCTTTCATACACTGCTACAAATATATGCAGACCTTTATCACTTATATAGACTTTTTCTGATTCTGGATATATGCAGCCATCTTAATTTTCATACATAAATCCTTCTTAATAAAGTATCTTCATTCTGTTTCCTAAAATCTTCTGCCTTTTCATATGCTTTTAATACAATGAGTAATAAAAATATTTCCAAATAAATTTGACACCTGCTATGAAAATTTTCTTCCTTGGTGTATGTATTATTCAGGGTTCTCTAAAGAAACAGAATCAATAGAATGAATATATATTTATACCTATCTATCTCTCTATCATCTATCTATCATCTATCTATAATCTTCTATCTATGTATCTCTCTCTCTCACTATATATATATATATCTATATATATATATATATATAGAGAGAGAGAGTGAGAGAGATACATATGAGCAAATATATATAAAAATATAAATATATATTTATATATAATATATCTAATACATATAAAATATTAACTATTAATCTTTGCCATGTGATAGAATCCACGGCCGAGTCCCGTCAATAGCTGCACACCGCCGGGGGGACTGAGAACCCAGGCGGACGTTTCTCAGTCCACGAGGCTGGTTGTCTCAGTAGCCCAATCTGTTGCTGAAGGCCAATGGATTCTGGGAGCTCTGCCTGTCTCAGTCCACACTGGGATACAAAGAGTTGATCAAAGCAGCAAGACAAAAACTCACCACGTGGGACAGAGAAGTAATCAGCAGAAAAAAGGGACCAGCTCCCTCTGCCATGGCCTTTTATACTGCCTGCCAGCAGAAGGTAACACCCACATTTGGGGTGGCCCATCCAGGTTGAGGTGGTCCAATCTGAACATCCTTTTTCTCTTATTTGTTCCTTAGTCCAGTCAAGTTGACACCCAGGATTAACCATCACAAGTCCACCCCTTGTCAACTTGACACCCAATAAATAGTCTCTCCTTATGTTATGCTTAAATGTCAATTGCAAACAATGGCAAGGTCATAATTCCACCTAACATGTTATAAGTGTCTCATGTGCAATAGTAAAGCATTATATCGTAGAGTAGGTGGTAATGTCCTTGAGGAACACTTAGTCCTTCAGTATCTAATAACCTAAATATGACAACACTTAACACTTATCTCAGTTGCACATTCAAAAGAGAACAACACAAGTATCTGCTATATATAGCATATATATATATATATTAAGCGATATATATATATATATATATATATTCTTAACCAAATAGGACAAAAGTTAATATTATTATAATCCATGTTGCTTCAACTTCTCCTGTGGCCTCGGCTGATATTTATGACAGCCTTCTTCTACTACCCATTCTGTACTTCCTCCATCATCACCAAACCTCTGCAGGTCTTGGCTCCTTTCCTGGAGGAGTGACCCATACATTCATCCCTGAAGTGTCTGGGCCATTTGATGTCCTGTCTGGTTTGCGTTGTTGGATTTTCCCGTTGACTTGAATCACAGGACATGGTAGCACTAGAAAGCACCCTACAGCCTCTCCTGCCTTCCCGACATCATCTTCCTTGCTCCCATTGTGGAGAAAAATTCCAATTTCCCCCTGGAAGTCTGGATCAATCACTCCTTCTCCTACTGTTATTCCTTTCTTATCCTGTTGGCTTAAAGGCAGTAGAAGCCCAAAGTGGCCAGGGGGAAGTTTTATCTTCCAGTTCAATGGAAAGTTTGTTGTGTCTCCTGGCAAAAGCACTCCCCCCTTTGGAACCAATACTTCTAGACCAGCAGAAAGCA
This sequence comes from Rhizomys pruinosus, assembly GCA_009823505.1. Lineage (NCBI taxonomy): Eukaryota > Metazoa > Chordata > Mammalia > Rodentia > Spalacidae > Rhizomys > Rhizomys pruinosus. Next base: position 67,186 of record VZQC01011260.1, read on the forward strand.
AGGTCATGGGTACAGGAAGCAAAAATTTTCCTGGGTCACTAGGCGTGATAATGAGTGGAATCACTGCCACTTCTACCCCATGGTACCTGGACCCATGAATTCTGGCTATAGGAGAAGCAGTACCATACATTGGGTGCTGATTCATAGCATATACTGCCTCCTGGAGAACCTTGCCCAGCCTTCAAGGATATTGTTACCTAATTGGTGCTGTAACTGTGAATTCAAGAGGCCTTCCATCATTCTATGAAGCCAGCTGCTTCTGGGTGGTGGGGAACATGGTAAGACCAGTGGATACCATGACCATGGGCCCATTGTCTCACTTCTTTGACTATGAAATGAGCTCCCTGGTCAGAAGCAATGATGTGAGGAATAAAATTACGGTGGATAAGGCATTCCGTGGGTCCCTAGATGGTAGTTTTGGCAGAAGCATTATGTGCAGGAAAGGCAAATCCATAGCCAGAATTAGTATAATTTTCTGTAAGGAAAAAGTGCTATCCTTTACGTGATGGAAGTGGTCCAATGTAGCCAACTTGCCACCAGGTTGCTGGCTGCTCACCCAGGGGAATAGTGCCATACCAGGGACTCAATGTTGGCCTCTGCTGTTAGCAAATCTGGCACTTGGTAGCAGCTGTAGCAAGATCAGCCTTGGTGAGTGGAAGTCCATGCTGTTAAGCCCATGCATAATCTCCATTTCTGACACCATGACAACTTTGTTCATGGGCCCATTGAGGAATAACGGTGACAGTTGTAGGAAGAGGCTGACTGTCCACAGAATGAGTCATCCAATCTACTTGATTATTGAACTCATCCTTTGCTGAGATCACCTGTTGGTGAACATTTACATGAGACACAAGTATCTTCATATCCTTTGCCCATTCAGAGAGATCTATCCACATACTTCACCTTAAATATCTTTCTCACCAATTTTCCAGTCATGTTCCTTGACTGGAAGTCAAGTCCCTGACCTTCCAACCAAACCATTGGCTACAGCCCATGGATCAGTGTATAATCAAATCTCTGGTGTTTCTCCTTCCAGGCAAAAAGCACAACCATGTGCACTTCCCGAAGTTCTGCCCACTGTGAAGACTTTCCTTCACCGGTGTCCTTTAGGGTTGTTTCAGAAATTAGCTGTAATGGTGTAGCTGTCTACCTCTGGGTGGTGCCTGTATGGTGTGCAGAATGATCAGTAAACTAGACCCTAGTCTTCTCTTCCTCAGTTAATTGAACAAAGGGGAAACCCCATGAAGCTGTAGGTGCATGCTTGAGCACAGGATGCATTGTAATAGGAGTGAGAACCATTGACATTTGGCTTCATGTAGCTTACTTATGCCCTCAGGGCTTGGCCAGGTCCTGTCGCTTATATACCACTTCCATTTGATAATGGACTGTTGCTGTGCACATCCTACTTTATGGTTTGATGGGTCAGATAACACCCAGCTCCTGATGGGAAGCTCAGGTCACATGGTGACTTGGTGGCCCATTGTCAAGTATCCAGTTTCCACTAAGGTCCAATAGCAGGCTAAGAGCTCTCTCTCAAAGGGAGAATAGTTGTCTGCAGGTGAAGATAGAGCCTTACTCCAAAATCCCAAGGGCCTCCACTGTGATTCCTATGGGTGCTTGCCACAGACTCCAGACAGCATCTCTTTCTGCCACTGATATCTCAAGCACCATTGGGTCTGCTGGATCATATGGCCCAAGGGGCAGAGCAGACTGCACTGCAGCCTGGACCTGTTGAAGAGCCTTTTCCTTTTCCAAGTCCCCCTCAAAGTTTGCTGCCTTCTGAGTCACTTGATATATGAGTCTTATTAACACACCCAGATGAGGAATGTGCTGCCTCCAGAATCTAAAATGGCCAACTAAATGTTGTGCTTCTTTCTTGGTGGAGGGAGGGGCCAGGTGCAACAACTTATTCTTTACCTTAGAAGGAATGTCTTTGCATGCTCCACACCACTGAACTACTGGAAATTTCACTGAGGTAGAAGGCCCTTGAATTTTAGTTGGATTTATTTCCCATCCTCTCATGCGCATACGCTTTACCAACAAGTCCAGACCGGCTGCTACCTCCTGTTCAATGGATCTAATCAGTATAACTTACTCAATATAGTGGACCAGTGTGATATTTTGTAGAAGAGTCAGATGATCAAGATCACTTCTAACTAAGTTATGGCACAAGGATGGAGAGTTAACATACCCTTGAGGTAGGACAGTAAATGTATACTGTTGCCCTTGCCAACTGAAAGCAAATTGCTTCTGGTGGTCCTTATGAAGCTGTATTGAGAAGAAAGCATTGGCCAGATCAATAGCTGCATACCAGGTACCAGGAGACATATTAATCTGCTCAAGTAAGGACACTACATCTGGTACAGCAGCTGCAATTTTTGTCACTACTTGGTTGAGTTTTCAATAGACAACTGTCATTTTCCATGATCCATTTGCCTTTTGCATAGGCCAAATTGGAGAGTTAAAGGGAGATGTGGTAGGGGTCACCACCCCTGCATGTTTCAAATCCTTGATGGTGGCACTAATTTATGCAATCCCTCCAGGGATATGATACTGCTTTTGGTTCACTATTTTCCCTGGTAGAGGCACCACCAATGGTTTCCATTTGGCCTTTCCAAACATAATATCCCTAACTCACAGGTCAGGGAACCAATGTGGGGAGTCTGCCAATTTCTAAGTATATATATCCCAATTATACATTCTGGGACTGGGGAAATAACCACAGGATGAGTTCTGGGACCCATTGGGCCCACTGTGATTCGGACCTCAGCCAGAACTCCATTTATCACCTGACCTCCCTAGGCCCCTACTTTAACTGGAGGGGCACAATGCTTTTTAGGGTCTTCTGGGATCAGTGTCAACTCAGAACTTGTATAAAATTGGCATCAAAAAGTATGACTATTTCCTTTTCCACAGTGTGTACAGTTACCCTAGTAAAAGGACTCAGGTCCCTCTGGGGAGGGACAGGAGGAAGGCAAACAGCATAACTCTTTGGTATTGTGACAAGGTCCTTTCTCATTGAAACCTGGCCACCCCTTCATTCAAGGGGCTCCTGGTCTCAAGAAACTAGTTGACTTGATGGTATTCACTATTGCTTAGATCCAATGTTGACTTCCTGTCATTTGTTCTAGAGATTTTCTGCTTATAGATCAAATAAAACCTTAGTAGGCTTCTTATGTATTTGGTTCCTGGGAACACCATGATTAATTACCCTGTTCCAAAGATCCATTTGGGACATGCCATTATAGGCATTGTTTTGCCTTTGCTGCCCATTATGATAACTATAGTAACTATATTCATCTGGCCTTCAGAGATTCAGTGCTGCCACCTGACACCTACCTGGAGGTCCTGTTAAACCTACTATGTGTACATTTAATTTCTGTAAACAAGCAACAACTTCTCCAACTGCAAGATCTGACATAAGAAATAGAGCAATAACAAAGCTCTTCAAATATTCTGGTTTCTCTCTCAGTACTTTCCATCGTATAAACTCAGTGAAAGCAGGTCCTCTGGGCCCTCGCATTGTGGAGAATGTGGTTTTACACTTTGAATCCACTCTAGCATGACCATTTGCCTGACCCTTACAACCCCTTCATCAATACTAAGCCAAGGAATATCAGGCATCTCTAACTCACTGTTAGTAGGCCATGTATTAATAAATACCTCAGCCAAGCAATGAAGTAAACTTTTAAAAACCTTTTTTAACCACTTGAGCTTCCATATTAAACCTAGAATTTCTACTCCATGGGCCAATATCCATAAATTCAGCCTGATCCAATTTTATATTCCTTCCACCATTATCCCACACTCTTAAAATCCATTGCTGCACATATTCAGTATGCTTCTGCTGGAATGACTTAGCAAGCTCACAGAGTTTTTTAAAAATTGTTTTATTTGTTTATTTTTAAGGGATTCTACAATATAAGAGCATAGTTGATTTCAGATCACATTAACTTTGCTCAGTTTGCCATACAATTAGGTAATTGGTGCTAGCATCCACAGATGAGGGATATCATTCCTCATTTGTTTTTCTGGGACTGTGTTACTTCACTCAGCATGATATCTTCTAGCTCCAGCCATTTACCTGCAATGCTCATGAGGTCATCTTTCCTTACCCCTGCATAGAACTCTACTGTGTAGATGTACCACATTTTCTCTATCCACTCCTCAGTTGAGGGGCACTTGGGTTGGTTCCAGCTCCTTGTTATTGTGAAGAGAGCTGCAATAAACATGGCTGTGCATGTATTTCTGCAGTAAGATGAGTCTTGTGGATACATGCCCAGGAGTGGTATGGCTGGTTCAGGTGCTAAGTTCATTCCAAGTCTTCCAAGGGTTCTCCACACTGCTTTCCATAGTGGATGTACAGGTTTACATTCCCTCCAGCAGTGGATGAGTGTTCCTCTTTCCCCACAACCTTTCCAGCACTTGGTATTATTTATTTTCTTGATCCTAGCCAGTCTTATTGGAGTAAGATGATATCATAAAGTGGTTTTAATTTGCAGTTCCTTAATTATTAGTGATGTTGAACACTTTTTAAGATGTTTCTTAGCCATCTCTAATTCCTCACTTGTGAAGTCTCTGTTCAGCTCTTTGCTCCATCTGTTGAGTGGGTCATTGTTTCCTTTCTTCTTTGTTTTTTGAGTAGTTTATATATTCTGGAAATCAATGCTTTGTCAGATGTGTCTGTGGTAAAGGTTTCCTCCCACTCTGTGAGTTTTCTCTTCACTTCCTTGATTGTTTCTTTTGATGTAAAGAAGCTTTTATGTTTAATGAGGTCCCATTTGTCAATTGTCGACCTTAATTCTTGGACAGCTGCTGTCTGATTTAGGAAGCATTTTCCTATGCCTATGTCTTGTAGTCAGCTGCCAACTTTTTCTTCTATCACCTTCAGAATTCGGGATATCACTTTGAAGTCTTTGATCCATCTGGAGTTGACTTTTGTACAAGGCAAGACAAAGGGGTTTAATTTCATTCTTCTATAAGTGGTGATCCAGTTTTACCAACACCACAATGCTGTCTTTCCTCCATTGTGTTTTCTTGGCTCCCTTGCCAAATATGAAGTGGCTGAAATTGTATGTGCTGAAGTTTGGATCTTCAGTTTTGTTCCATTGGTCAACAGGTCTGTTTTTGTGCCAGTACCAAGCTGTTTTTACGACTATAGCCCTGTAGTATAGTTTGAAATCTGGTATAGACATCCCCCCTGTATTGCTCGTTTTGCTCAGGGTTGCTTTGGCTATTTGGGGTCTTTTCATTTGCCAAATTAAATTAAGGACTTTTTTCCAAGCCTGTGAAGAAACTCTTGGAGATTTTAGTTAGGATTGCATTAAATCTGTACAAGAGTTTGGGTAGAATGGACATTTTTACTATATTAATTTTCCCAATCCATGAGAATGGGAGGTTTTTCCATCTTCTGATGTCTTCTTCAGGGGTTTAAAATTTTTTTGAAGAGATCTTTGGTGACTTTGGTTAAGTTTGTTCCTAAGTATTTTATTGTTTTTGGGGATATTGTGAGTGGAAAGGTCTCCTTGTATTCCTTCTTCAGTTGCTTGTTATTGGTGTAAAGAAAGGCAACTAATTTTTCTAGGTTAATTTTGTATCCTGCCACTTTACTGAAGCTCTTGATCGTTTCTAGGAGTTTTTGGTGGAGATTTTTGCATCCCTTAAGTAAACAATCATATCATCAGCAAAAAGGGATAGCTTGACTTCCTCCTTTCCAATTAGTACTCCTTTAATTTCCTTTTCTTGCCTTATTACCCTAGCAAGTGTTCAAACATTATATTGGAGAGGAGTGGTGACAGGGGGCAGCTTTGCCAAGTTCCTGCCTTTAAAGGGAATGCTTCTTTTGTTTCCCCATTTAGGATGATATTGGCTGTGGGTTTCCTTTATATGGCTTTGATTACATTGAGGAATGATCCCTCCAATCCAATTGCCTCTAGGACTTTAAGCATGAATGGATGCTGGATTTTGTCAATTAAGATGATCCTGTTGTTTTTGTCTTTTAGTCCATTTATATGTTTTACGATATTTATTGATTTTCTTATATTGAACCATCCCTGCATCTCTGGCATGAATCCAAATTGGTCATGATGGATGATCTTCTTGATGTGGGTCTGTATGCGGTTTGCAAGTATTTTGTTAAGAATTTTTGCATCTGTGTTCATTAGGGAGATGGTTCTATAGTTCTCCTCTTTGGTTGTATCTTTGCCTGGTTTTGGTATGAGTGATGCTGGCTTCATAGAAGGAATTTGGGAGTATTCCCTCTGTTTGTATCCTTCTAAACAATTTGAGTAATAATGGTTGTGAGTCTTTTTGAAATGTTTTGGTGGGGTGGGGGAATGGGGGGACATGGGTCTATATTTGTTAAAAAAATAAAAATAAAATTATGTGAAGAAAAGAAATGTTTTATAAAATTCTGCCATGAAACCATCTGGGGCTGGGCTTTTTTTAGTTGGGAGTTTTCTTATTACATCTTCAATTTCTTCATATATCATGGTTCTGATTAAGCTGTTGATCTCTTCTTGATTGAGCTTTGGTGATTCTCAGGATTTCAGATATTCATCCATTTCTCGTAGGTTTTCAAACTCAGTCGAGTATTGGTTTTGAAGTAGTCCTGTATGATTGTCTGGATCTTTTCATTGTCTGTTGTGATATTTCCCCTTTCAACATGGATTCTACTGATTTGGTTTTGTTCCTTCTTTCTTTTGGTTAACTGGACTAGAGTTCTGTCTATCTTGTTTATACTCTCAAAGAACCAACTTTTGTATTCATTGATTTTTTGGTATTGTTGTCTTTGTTTCTATTTCATTGCTTTCTTCTCTCACAACCAATTTTGCTGTTTATTCCTGTCTGATATTAAAATAGCAACACTTGCTTTGTTTTTGGTACCATTTACTTGGAATATTTTTGCATCCTTTCACTTTAAGGTGGTGCCTATCCTTGAAGTTAAGATGTGTTTCTTTTAGACAGCATATAGATGGGTTGTGCTTCCTAATCCAATCTACTAATCTATGTCTTTTGATTGGGGAGTTTAGTCCCTTAATATTTAAGGTTATAACTGAAAGATGTGTGTTGCTTCCTTTCACCTTATTATCCATTTGCATTTTTCATCTAGGTTTCTACTTCTGCAGTTATGATTTTATTAATTTCTCTTTCTAGGTGCCTAGGGATAGCTGCTCCTTTCTTCTGTCCTGTGAATTGCTTCAAGTATTCTATAAGGTTTGGCTTTCTGGACATATATATTCTTTCATCTCGTTTATGTCATAGAATATTTTTCTCTCTCCTTCAACTTTAATCGACATTTTTCTTGGGTATAGTTACCTGGGTTGGCATCTATAGTACTTTAACACTGGGAATGCTCTGCTCCACGTTCTTCTTGCTTTCATAGTTTGCACTGAGAAGTCAGTTGTAATTCTGATGGTTTTCCGCTTATATGTAACTTGATTTTCCTCTCTGGTGGTTTTCAGAATTTTGTCTCTGTTTTTGGTGTCTAGCATTTTAACTGTGATATGGTGTGGAGAGTTTCTTTTCTGATCTTGTCTGTTTGGAGTTCTCTGTGCTTCTTGTATTTGTATTGGTTTGTCTTTTTTTTAGTTTGGGGAAATTTTCATCTATTATTCTGTTGAAGATCTGATCAATACCATTCTCTTGGGATTCTTCTCCTTCCTGTAGTCCTATGATGCTGATGCAGAATTTTGATCTTTTCATAGTGTCCCACAATTCCTGGTTGTTCCACTTTTGTGTATTTTTAAATTTTTCATAATCTTTACTTGAAGTTTTTAGTTGTTCTGTGTTATCTTCCAGATCTGATATTCTTTGTTCTACTTCCTCCATTCTATTTCTGAGGCTTTTTCCATTCCTTTCCTGTTGATAGGATGAGTGTTCAATTTCCTTTTTCAGTTCATCTTGTTATTTATTTAGTATTTTCACTTCCTTTTTGAGCTTCTGCATCTCTTCCTGTAGCTCTTTGCTTTGCTGGTTGGTTTCCTTTTCTTTTTGAACATGAGATCTTTTCAATGTCTCCACTTCCTTCCTGAGTTTGTCATTCTCTCTCTCTCTAGGTCCTTCTTGAGTTTTTATTCTCTCTCCTTAGTTCTCTGACTTTTTCTTTATATGATTTGACTTCATTGAATATGTCCACAATTGTTCCTCTAAGATCTGTGTCTTGGGCCATCCCTATGGGGATCCCACTGTAGGAATCTCCCACTGGGCTGATAGAGCTTGGTTTGGAATTATCCTGTACCTTTCCCATGTTGTCCCTTTTTCGTGCCCCTGGCATGTGTTTCTCTTTGCCTGTATTCCAATGTGAATCCCAAATGCCTCTTCACTATGTTGAAGGCTTGCTTTGCTTACCTCCTTCAGATGCCTTCATTGTTTGTTTGTTTGTTTGTTTGTTTGTTTTTTGTTCTTGCTTATGGAGTATTGACTTGTCTAATTTTCAGGCTTTCTATTGGAAGTTTAACTTCCTCTTCCCTTTCTTTTCTGAAGGTTCTCCAAAGAATCCACTTGGACAAACCCTCAGCAATTCCAGTTGGGGGGTATGTCTGTTTACCCCACACCCCAGTACTCTGTGCTTTAGGTGGTCCTGGGAAATCCCTGGTCTAAACTATGTGCACTCAAGTCTCACAGTGGCAACAGGGCCACCTTTTTTTTTCAGGGCCACCTTTTATACCACCTAGCAGCTTGACTCTGCACCCACAGCCACACAATACAATTGAATCAAATAAATGAGAGAATTTTCCAAATGAGCCAGATAGGATTATCCAACAATATGCCTGGGTGAAGTGCTCAGCTCCTACCTGTGTTTCAGATGGTCCTGGGGAATCCCTGATCTAAGCTCTGTGCACTCCACTCACTAAGTTCTTTATTGGTGTAGTAAACCTCCTCATGGACCACACTTTCTATCTCACCTCTAAGGGCTTGCTTAGCCTTGACTCTGGTTATAGGTCTAGAAGCAACAATTGCTGGACACTGAGGGTCGTAAGCTCCCTCTGGGAAGGTGAGATTAGTTTCCTCAGCCAAGAGTTGGCAGGGCGGGTTTGCAGGGTACGGGAATGCATTCTCTGCTGAGGGTGGAAGATTAATTCCTCAGATGAAGTAAATCCCTCAGAATCCGAGGGCTCAAAGTCCACATCTTCATGGTTTTCCCACACATCTCCATCACAAGTTTCAGGGTTCCACCCTTTCCCCACCAGTGCCCTCACTTTAACTGCTGACACTCTTCGTGGCTGGGAATTAAATTTGTGTTGTAAATCAGCCAAACATATATTAAGGTCTCCAGCTTGATTTTCTGTTGCTTTAGCTCTTTGGCTGCTGTAAAGAAGACTCTCATCCAGGGCACACCTGGAAACTTTTAAACTGTTGTTGTGAATCTGGAGCTGGTTAATTTTATCACTGAGCTCCGTATTTTCCTTATTTTTCCACAATTTCTCACACGTTTTATATAGAGAGTCACTAAATTCATTTCTCCTCACAAGAGGTCAGTTTGAGGACTCAAATGGATCTATCTTCATAATTGCTTTAAATAGTCTGCACCAAGGACTATCATTCCTCTTCATGCTACCAGCAGAGACTTCAGTAACTCTAAGCTTCATTGGGTTGGAGAGCTGGGTCCAGAAAGTACCAAGCCCACTAAAGAAATTTATCCCTTCAATTCTGTTTCTGTAGAACCACTCCTGGTACCACAATTTGTATTTGTCATGGTTCTTTAAAAACAGAATCAATACAAAGAATCTATATCTATCTATATCTATCTATATTTATATCTGGATCTAGTATATATCTATATCTATCTATATATCTCTATATATTTAGATTTATTGATGGATGTCTCAGTAGTCCCAATCCGGTGCTGAAGGTCCAATGGATTGGTAGAGATATGCCCGTCTCAGTCCACCCTGGGTCCCAAAGTGTTGATCACAGCAGCAAGACAAACTCTCCAGTGAGAGAGAAAGCAAGCAGTAGGATAAAAGGGACCAGCTCCCTCTGCCATGACATTTTATACTGGCTGGTGGCAGAAGGTAATGCTCACACTTAGGGTTGAGACCACCTGGTTTGAGATAATCCAATCTGAAGATCTCTTTCTCATATTTGTTTATCTCTGATCCAGTCACATTGACACCCAGGATTAACCATCACAGGGTAAAAGCAATGTTTATCTCCTAAGATTCAAGTGTGAAAGCAATGTTTCATTACATTAGCTTTCACCCAGGGGAATCAATGTGTTATCGAGTATATTCATTACAAAGATGAGTGAAGCATTACCCAGCGCTGCATGACAGACCTGAGATTTGTTGCACTGTAGTCTTTATCGAGCATGGATGTTGAATATTCATGGTCTCATGGGTTAGGCACACTCTTACTAATCTTTCTGAGATTATGTACTTTATTCCTCCCTAAATCCAGGAGATCATGTGAGATTATATAAGAATTACATACTGTTGTCTGGAAAGATTGGCTGGAGACTCAAGATACAGTCCAATGATCACTAACACTAACATCCCCTCCCTTCATTGAAGGAACAGGATATCAGCAAGCCCATTTTTGAATATCTTTACCAAGTAGGATCTGAAATAATAAATCTGAAATTGTTTTGGCTCAGAAGAGTGCTCTGCAGCATCATCATATTAAAAATTGTAGAAACTTATCAACCTTATACAGTACAAAAATGTGGAAACTAAATTAAGATAATGTGATGTTTTAATATTACCTCTGTATACATCAGGGCTTTATAATTTCTCAGATAAATCTTATCAAAAACACAACACAGTTAAAATCTATTTTACTTCATGTACTTTACAGGATTTTTACAAAAATCTTGCTATGGGTTTTGAATGAATGTAAACAGTGGATAGAAACAACAGGCTCATATTAAAACACTATCAAATTGACGTTCACTAACTGCAAACTAATCAATAAGGGAAACTTTGATGCTGGAGTTACTAAGGATCTTTTAGTCACAGTGCCCACTTTATCTTCTCCATGGATTATAAACAATTTTATTTCTTTCTTTAACCTATACTCTTGGTAAATTCATTAAGTAGTGAAGTATATCTTTGTATTCAATACACATTTGCATTGGTCTGTGCTAATTTCCTCATTGGTGACACAAAACAAATAATCCCATTATCCCATTACTTGTTTTTACTATGGATACCTTTGTTCCACAAGATAAATGTAACAGTCTCTGTTGGAAATAGTATATATATATATATATATATATATATATATCCTGAAATTGGGGAGTACAGACGGGTCTTAGCCCCATGTGGGTGCTGGGGATTGAGCCCGGGTCCGCTGTAAGAGCGTCAGTGCTCTTAACCGCCAGCCCTCCATATTTTTCTTTTTAAAAATGTTTTATGTATTGTTTATTTTATGTATGAGTGGATTACCTCGGCGCCTTATGTAGTGCAGCTTGATGTGCATTGTCCGGTGCAGGTCAAAAGATAGGTGGCAATCGCATTGGAACAAGCTACAAGGTTGTTAGTTGCCATTTGGGGGCTGGAATAAAGCCCCAGGTCCTCTGCAAGAGTAGCTTCTGCTCTTAAACTGTTAAGCCATCTCCCTAGGCTCATATGTTATTGTTGTATGTATAAATATATATATATAGATATATATATATATATATATATATACATATATATAGATGACAGATAAATAAGTAGATAGATAAAAATTTAAAAAATATTTTATTGTTTTGTGCATTTCGTAAAATATTTCTTATCAAATGTAGACCCATCCCTGCTCCCGTCCTAGCCAGAGTCATGCGTTCTATCTTTTACGCAGTCAATTTTGTTTAAATGCTTTGATGTAGAAGTTTACTAATTTGGGGAGAAGTTTACTGTCTCAGTCACGTGATGGGCGGCTTTTTTGTTGTTGTTGCCTTCCAATGTTTATTGCTTAAAATATGCATATAGACATGCCACACATATAACAAAATTAGGAGGTGGTGACAATAAACTATATGTAATTCCAAAACATGTTTAAAGGATTCACAGTTTTAATAGTAGGAGGTTTATGCAGGTAAGAAAATTATGTTTTCATTCCTACATTACATAGCTTGTTGATGAGTAACATCAGATGTTATATTCACAAAAAAAAAAAGAAGAAAAGAAGGAATCAGTTTGCCTTACAAATAGTGATTTTGTGCTAGGATCCACAATTGAGGGACACCATACATCATGTGTTTTTCTGGGACTGTGTTTACTATTCACTAGCATAATGGCTTCTATTTCCATTCATTTACCTGGAAAATTCATGATGCCATATTTCTTTGCCACTGCACCGAATTCCATTGTCTACATGCACCACAATTTTTAAAATACTTTTATTGATGTTTTGTGTATTTCAGACATGTTTCTCAGTTCCATTTAGACACATTTCTGTTTCCCTTCCCCCAACCCTAACCAAATCATTCATTCAGCCATCCATCCATCTTTCATCCATCTTTCCCTCAGTCTTTTTAAAGATTTATCTGTAAGGCCAGTGATTGGGCCAGAACTTAACAATGTCAGTCCATTCTTTGACCCAGTCCCTAGGTTGTTGTGGTTCCTCCCCATTGTATTGCTCGCAAAATATGCCTAGATAAATGTCATACATGTACCAGAGTTATGTCCTCCAGGAAGAAACTGTATGTTAACCCCAATATATGTTTAGGAGTTCACATTTTCTTTCCCTTTAATTTTATATTTCTCTGAAATATGGATATATACTTTTCACCCATATACACTAGTTACCACTGAAAATATGTGGTAAGTTAACTCAAGGAGGGCTCATTAAGAGATTTACCTTGTAACATCACAGTGGCTTTCAGATAGAAATAGATGTAACAATAAGGTTGCTAAGCTTGTCTTTTAATTGGAGGATTTGCTCCTAGCATCCACAAGTGAGGGAAACCTTCCCCCATATTTTTCCCTTGGGACTGTGTTACTTCACTTAGCATAATGGCTTTGAGTTCCATCCATTTACCTGCAAAGTTCATGATGTTATCTTTCTTTACTGCTGCATAGATACCACAAATTCTTATCAACTAGTTGGTTGAGGGAGACTTGGGTTACTTCCAGCTCTTCATAATTGTGAAGAGAGCTGCAATAAACATAAACATGCATGTATCTCTGTAATAGCATGTATCCTGTTGGTATATACCCAGGTGTAATACGACTGGATTAGGAGGTAGGCTCATTTTTATGTTTTTAAGAATTCTACATAATGCCGCAGCACCAAACTTTGTAAACACAACTCTTCAGGATCTCAAGGCTCACATTAACCCCAGCACACTAATAGTAGGGGACTTCAATACCCCACTAAGTCCTTTAGACAGATCAACAGACAAAGGATAAACAGAGAGATATCTGAACTAAACCTAACCCTAACCCTACCCAAATGGACCGCACAGAAATCTATCGAATATTGCACCTTAAAACCAGAGAATACACTGTCTACTCAGCACCGCACACCATGGAACATTCTCCAAATAGACCATATTGCGGGGACACAGGGAAAAACTCAACAAATACAAAAAGATGTGAAATATCTCAGCATTCTTTCAGACCACATAGTGCAATAAAGCTCAATAATCAACACCAGGATAAAACCATACAACCTACAAGAACACATGAGACTAAATAACACTCTTCTGAATAATGAAGGTCAAGGAAGAAATAAAGAAAGAAATAAAAACATTCCTGGAACTAATGACAATAATACAATACAACAGCAGAACTATGGATACTTTAAAAGCAGTTCCTAAGAGGAAACTTTATTGCTCTAAGTGCCTACATTTAAAAAACAGAGAGAGAACAGAGTGACATCTAACACTCCAGCTAAAAGTACTTTGAGAGACAACAACAAATGAACCCTAAATGCCCACAGACAAGAAGAAATAACAAAATCAGAGGCAAGTCAAAGAAATAGAAACAAAGAAAACCATACAAAAAAAATCAATGACTCTCCAAAAGCTGGTTCTTTGAGAGAATAAACAGATAGACAGATCCTCCAGCCCAGTTAACAGAAAGAAAGAAGAACTGCTAAATCATAGAATCTGAATCTGTGATGAAAGGGGGAAATATCACAACAGATAATGAAAAGTCCAGACAATCATACGAATTAACTTTTAAAAACCGATACTCCTGGGGCGGGAGAGATAGCCCGAGCATTGAAGAGCACCAACTCTCTTGCAAAAGAGGAACTGGCGTGATCACCCAGGCACCCACATGGTGGCGAAGAAACCGTCTGGTAACTCCAATTCCAGGAAAAACGCCAGGGTCCAGGGGAATCCGAGACCCTCTTCGGACCTCCACAAGCATTTGGCAACGACATGGGTGCACAGACCTACATGCATACATACAAGTCATACACATACAAACATAAATAAAATTAAAAAAAAATAAAATAATAAAATAACTCATGTCTTAAAAAAAAAAAGAAAAAAAAAACCCTATCTCTAACTAAGTTTGAAAACCTAGAAGAAATGGATGAATATCTGAAATCGTGGGAATCACCAAAGCTCACGCAAGAATAGATCGACAGCTTAATAGAACCAATAATATTTGAAGAAATTGAGATGTAATAAGCAGCCTCCAACCAAAAAAGGCAAAGGCCCAGATGTTCACAGCAGAATTCTATAAAATATTTAAAAAAACTTACAACCATTATATTCAAGTTGTTTAGAAGGATACAAATGGAGGGAGTTCTTCCAGATTCCTTCTTTGAAGCCAGCATCACACTATACAAAAACCAGGCAAAGATGCAAACCAAAAAGGATAACAATAAACCCCATCTCCCTAATGAACACAGAGGCCAAAATGCTAAATAGGATACTGGAAAATCAAATACAGACCCACATCAGAAGAGCATCACCTGACCAGTTTGAAATTCGTACCAGAGTTGCAGGGATGGATCAACATAAGGAATCAATAAATATCATCAAGCATATAACGGCTGAAAGACAAAGACCACACCATCATCTCAATTGACGGGGAAAAAGCCTTTGACAAATGGCCAGCATCCATTCATGTTTAAAGTCTAGATGGAATTGGATTGGAGGGATCATACCTTAATATAATCAAGCCATATACAGGAAAAACCCACAGCCAATATCATCCGAAATGGGGAAACAACAGAAGCATTCCCTTAAGGTAGGAAAGCGGCAAGGCTGCACCCTGTCACCACCCCTCTTTTCAAGGTATGCTTGAATCCCTTCCGAGGGCAATAAGGCAAGAAAAGGAAAATTAAAGGAAGTTCTAATAGGAAAAGAGTAACTCAAGCTAGCCGTTGTTTTGCTGATGATATGATTGTCGACTTAAGGGATGCTAAGAACGCCACCAGGAAACTCCTAAAAATGATTAGGACTTTCAGGAAAGTGGCAGGATACAAATAACCTAGAAAAATCGGTAGCCTTTCTCTACACCAACAGTAGGCAACCGAAGAAGGAACAACAATGGAGACCTTCCACTCACAATAGCCCAAAAACAATAAAATACATAGGAAAAAACCTTAACCAAAGACACCAAGGACCTCGACACAAAATTTTAACTCTGAAGAAGGAAATTGAAGAAGACAATCAGAAGAATGGACAAACCGCCCAGGCTCATGGATTTAGGAAAAATGAAAATACATAGTAAAAAATGTCCAGTCATACCAACTTGTAGTACATGATTTAATGCACTAATACCAATCACAAATCCCCAAGAGTTCTCAAAGCTTTTTCACGGTCTTTGGAAAAAAAAAAATAAGTCCTCAATTTCATTTGAAAAAAAGGAAAACAACAAGACCCCACGAAGTAGCCAAGAAATCTCTGGGAAAGGAGAGCAATACAGGGGGGACCTTTTCTTATTCTCACTTTTCCTTATACCAACATCAAACTATACTACAGGGCTATAGTCATTAAAAATGCTTGGTACTGGCACAACAAACAGGACCATTTGACCCCATTTATGGAATATAAAACTGAAGATCCAAACCTAGCACATACAATTCAGCCAATCTCATATTTGAACGTGGGTGAGGCCAAGAAGACATGGAGAAAACGACAGCATTCTTACGCAAGTGGTGGCCAAAAAACTGATCACCACTTAGAAAATTGAAAATAAACCCCTACCTCTCCCCTTGTACAAAGTCAATTCCCACGTACAAGTGACCAATTCAGATCACGTGATGACAAAACCCCAACCAACAACTCTGGGGAAGGGTGATAGTATTAGAGAAGAGAAAGTTGGCAGCAGACTACAAGACATAGGGGTAGGAAAAACTTTCTTAGACAGCAGCTGCACCCGCCCTAAGAAATAAGGATCAACAGATTGACCCAATGGGACTCATTAAACTCAAAAGTTCTGTACATGGTAAGCATGAAAAAAAAAGAAAAAGAAACAAATAAAGGAAGTGAAGAGAAGAGAAAACCCAAAGGAGGAAATGGAGGAAACCTTCACCAGCAACATCTGACAAAGCTATTAATTCTCCAGAGTATACAAGCTACTCAAAAAAAAGAAGGAAAGAAAACAAATGAAATCACTCAATAAGAGAGGATGGAGCAAAGATTGAATCAGAGACTTCACACAGAGGAATGAATATGAGATGGCTGAGAAACATCTTATAGAAGTGTTCAACATCCTTAATAGGAAATCAAATTTAACAACCCATTGAAGATACCTCTACTCCATAAGACTGGCTAAGGATCAAAAAACACACTGATAGCCAAGTGTTGGGAGGGTTGTGGGGAAAGGGGAACACTCATCCATTGCTGGGTGGGAATGTAAACTTGTCAGCCACATGGAAAAGTGTGGCTGAACTCCTTAGAAGACTCAAATGAGCCTTCCATTTGACCCAGTTACATACACTCCCTGGGCTATATACCCTGGACCACAATGACTCATTACTGCAGAGATTACATGCACAAGCTTATCTATTTTTATTGCAGCTCTTGTTACAAATAGCAAAAAACTGGAACAGAACCCAGATGCCCCTCAACTGACGATGGGATAAGAGAAATGTCGAGTACTGTACAATAATGGAATTCTATGCAGCCTTAGTGAAAGAGAGACAACACATGACTTTTGCAGGTAATTGCTGGACTGAGACCATTATGTAAGTAATCATACACTAATGTAAGTAGTAGTAGTAAATAAGTTGTAACACAGCCCTAGAAAAACAAGACAATGGTGATCTCGTCTATGTGGATGCTAGTAGTACCAATAACCCAGATTATAACTATTTCTATGTGGAGAGGGATGCTTTATTAAAAGAACACAAAGAGACTTGGCATTCAGAAAACGCTGACTGTGAATATGGTGCAGGTTTGCTAGACGGAGGGGGGTAGGGAGGGGTGGGTGGAGGGGGGCTGGGGATTGGGGATGGGTGGAGCGGACAGGGTGTTGTATATTCGAATTAAGTGCATATGTTAATTGACATGGAGTTCAATAAGACCCAGTTTTGCCTCAGACTTTCTAGACAGGATACATGTGTGTTTTTTGTAAGGACTCTATAAAAGTAAATATGTGTATATTAAACAACATTGTTTTTACAAAGAGTCTGATAAAACGGTATGCATGCGAGTTAAATTGGATGATATCAATGCTGTTGTCCAATTAGCTTTAATTAAGAACTGTATAACAATTACTTTGGGATTGGTAAAAACAAATATTCTCTATAATGTTTTGCTGTCATATAGTATCACCGGGTAGCAATCTCTTTCACCTACAGGATGATTTACTCAAAAATAAGTTTGTTACCACGGTAATCACAATACAATAGCCCAAACAGCATGGGGTGGAACTTGATAAAATCTGGCCTTGGATTCCACCCTATAAGTAAGTATAAATACAACTACGTTTTTTTGAGACTCATGGGTCAAAAATTAAAAACCTAAAATAAAAGGGGGATATAGATAGATATGAAACTTTAATGTCCAAAAACCTTGCAAGACCCAAATCGTAAAACTAACGATGGGAAAGTATTTGTATGATCCAACAGGCCAGAGTATCATCCACTTAATGGCTGAGAAAGAAAATGCCAGGCTTTGCATTGTGTAGGATGTACCGGAAAGTGCCAACAGAAGGATGGACTCATCGGGGCATTGAGGGAAGAAATGCTCAGAGTTGCTGCAGGACACCAGGGCCATCCTCTGGATTCTACTAGTAACAGCTATTTTTAATGATTCCTTAACGAAGCTTCCTTCTAGGTGCCGCAAAGTTTTAATACAAGAACTTTCTTAACGCACCCCCATAGAATAAGGAGAAATAATGATGATGATGAGGTCCGTTCTCCAGCTGAGATTGGAGCCAGGCTGTTATAGAGGTAGTCTCTTGTAAATAAATCAGTAAAAAACTGCAATTTCAACTTTTTTTTTTTTTTTTTCGGCACCATCTCCTTTTATTAAGAATAATGAAAAGGAAACAAGAATCATTCTCCCAGTCAAACACGCTTCTGCTGGCTCTTATTGCTATTTTTATGACACCCGGCCAGTAGCACAGACGTCCAGGTATCTAGCTGCTTCTACACAGATGTGGGTTCATTTTTTAGCCCTTTGAAATCGCGTGTGTTATCAAGGAAGGTGTGTGTGTGTGTGGGTGTGTGTGTGGGGTGTGTTTGTATGTGTGTTTATGTGGTGTGTATGTAGGTATAGAATTATTGGGTACATATATTTATATATAGCCTATATCTGGGTAAGTGTTTGGGATAGCACAAGACCTTAAAATTGTATACACACAAAATGGGCTCTTTGCCCAGGATGGTAGTCATCTTTCAAAAGGGCAGAAAATGCAAATGGAAAATTAACCCAGGAGGAAAAACCAAAGCAAAATGAGTTGGCTAATTGAACTGCTCATGTGGTTGGATGACTGGGGTCCTTCATAGCCTTCCTTGGGTGAGTGTTTGGCCACAATCACAGCTGGGCTGATGTCCATGATTCCAGCTTCAACATCCATCAGACATGGAGCTGTGCCTGTCAATGAGTTAGTTATTCCACAGACTTGAAATGAACCAGTGAAAATCTGGTCATGTTCTCTCTGCCTTTTCTATGATGATGATGTTTAGCTGCATATAGTTAATGGCTCTGGTCATCATCTGTGGCGTGGAGTGGAAAGCCATCTCTCCTCCGCTCTCGCCTTTCCATGGAGTCAGCAAATATTTGCGGAGCCATTGCTGGGCTACTATGCACATGAAAGGACATGTTCCCTGCTCACAAGGAGCTCCCACATCCCTCAGGAGACAGAAGTGCTCAGCGGTAGGGACTATAGGGGTCCAGGTCACACCCCCTACTCTGCCTGACCATTGGTCCTTAATCTTCAATTTCTTCACTTGTGAAACAAGAACAAAAGTTCTATTCTCTACCTCATGGGGCAGTTGTTACAAAGTTTGAATGCAGTTATTTGTATACATTAATCCTTTCAATGCTTGAGTACAAAATAGTAGCTTCTTGAGCCATGTGAGTCCTTTTTAGTACTGGCTGGTTATTTTGAATCACCTATGTGTGTTGTTTTTTTTTTTAAGGGATTCTACTATATAATGACACAGTTGTTTGCGATAACATTGATGTTACTCAGTATGTCATACAATTAAGTAATTGGTGCATGGCAAGTATCTATGTCCAAATTGAACAACCCAAGGTTCCCATAGTCAAGTTGGAGAAACTTGTATGCACAGGCATGTTGATCAATCGGGAGTCCAGATAGATTATATTGCTCTAGTCTCATGATTCACCCCTATCTCTCTTCATCCCTTACATTCTACCATTCCTCCTCTTCCGCAGTTTGTTCCCTGGGCTGTGGGAAGGGGCACAAGTGGGTGAGAAGAAACAGTCTAATTTCTTTGGAGTGGTCATTTTGGACTCCAGTCCGTTCAGGTTGTTCCCTTCACGGATTACACTGTCAAGTGATACTTTTTTAGTCATATTAACAAAGCTCAAGCTATTGATGTACAGGCATTTAAGCAATACCACTTATTGTTGTCAAGCTAGCTTTGTGAGCCAGAGACACAGGGCTTGGATGGTATGCTAAGCCGCAAACTGTGGTTTCTCTTAAAGGGTGACAAGTTCGTATTGTGGCTCATATAATCTAACCATAGAGGACTAACGTGGGCAGCCTTGGTTTATTCTTCCAAGGAGAGAGCGGTAATTGAGCCAAGAGTTGGATATAATATAGGAGCCACCTTTGGCTGCCAATGTTGCACAGTGTTTCCAGGCTGTTGAGGTGTAGATGATATTTTCGGAGGAGTCGTGTTTGTCTCAGGGAGGGGGGGGGGGAGACCTATATGTTGCTGTATTGCTGTAGTGGGCTTTGGTAATGCCACTCTCTAGCATTTCAGAGGCTGGTTGTATGCTATGAAGGTGACGTCTCATAACATTTTTTCATGCTCACACCAGGTCCTTTGACAACAGGGATTACTGCCTTTCTCCTGCTATATCCCACGTATAGGCAAAAGGCATTTATAATTGGGGGGGGGTTGAATCCCGTAGCCAACATCTCCTAAGGCAGAATAATTAATTCATTGCTGATGTCAGGCTTTCCTGTAGTAATATATTTTTGCTTAATTGCACAACTTATAAACACTTTAACTTGAATTTGGCTCTAGATAAAAAAAATTATCCTTTCACAGCTCCTATGCCTATCAATTAAGTTAATACGTTTGGCCTGTTTTTTATAGGAAATTACCACTGTAACAATTGGCTCTAGTGTACAGTTTTGGAGTGGTTTCATTACCATCCTTTTATTCTTTTTCCAAAAAAAAAAGGGGGGGGGAGGTGGGAAGGTTTCTCAGCCATTAAGGGGCCATATTACTCTCTGCTGGGCATTTCCCAGTCCATTCTTCACAGCCAAAAGTTGTAAGTGTTCAGGCATGTAGATTGGTGATTTTTTACCTGTGGGAAACATAAAATATCTCCTCCCTCCCATGTTATGTTTCAAGATCAGAAAATTGCAAATTTATCAATAGGAATTGGAACACAGGAGTTTTCCATTTTGTATCCCAGAAAGGATAGTACCCCCCCTCCCACCTCCCCTCTTGTTTTTTTTTTTTTTTTTTTTTAAGATTTTTATGTTTTGACCGATAGATGCCTAAGTTTGATTATACATACCCATAAAAGGAGCCAAGGCATAAGCTTTCATAACATTTACCCAAACGGGTTCTCATTGACTGTATGCTACTTTTTGGGGAAGGAAATTTAAGCCGTAGTTCCTTAAACTTGTCCTACAAGTAAGAGAAAGTGTTATAAAAATGTGATAATGTGTTTTTCAGAAAAAATATATAGGCCAGTTGTATAAAACTTAAAACCCAATACGAATTATAAATAAACCAATTAACAGTTTATATTCCCAATAGTTCAAATGTATTACCACTTTCTCAGCAAAACCTACAACTAAATTTAATTAATCTAAACATTTCACTAAGCCATTAAAATATGCTATACTTGGTGGATAAAGCCTTGGCAGAGTTTGAGAACTTGCTAATGAATTTTTGCCCAATAAAAACGCCTGGCTCTTTCACGCTTTATGACTGGACTAAGACTTCTACTAATTTGGTAAGTAAAAATTTAAGCTTAAGTCCGGGCCTTGTATGTATAATCATGTTGAGCAAATAAGTGTCCAGACTATATTGTCATGGTTTTAATGATTAATTAGACCTTAACATTAAAAGTTTTAATAAATTAAGAAATTACTTTATTAAATAAAAATTAAAAAAACTGGTTAATTAACACCGTTCACAGGCCCCAATCGCAGCTCCTACAATATACAACTCCCCCTCTTCCACAGATTGCTCACTAGAGAGTGGGGCAAGGTTGGAACAAGAAGCACAGCAAGTTAGTTTGTCTTGGAGATGTCATCCTTTGACTCTAATCAGTTTCTGGGCTGTTTCCTTTCATGGGCTTTGCCCAAGTGCCCAGGGACAGGTTTTCCTTCAATCTACTAATGAAGCACAGCGGTTAGTTATATATGTATTTAAACATTGCTAGTTATTAGGTAGGTTACTTTGGTATAAGACATACGGAATGTCTGGATGGTGGTGTCTTAAAACCTCTGGAATTACTTTTTTTTTTCCCCTGAGAGAGAGGACAAGGCCTTACTGTGGCATAGAGATCTCTTAATCGCTAGAAGGTATAAGCTGTGGCGACATCCACGAGTTGTATTCCTCCTCCAAGGAGAGAGCTAATAATCAAATAAATTGGGGTATACAGACATATGGCTGCCAACTGCTGCACAGTATCACCCAAGCAATTGGGGGGTAGCTGATGTTGGTGGAGAAATCTTGCTTGACTCAAAGAGAACAATAACCTTTGGCTTAATTAGTTTCACAGTGGCCTTTGGTGGCACCCTCTGGTATTCCAGAAACCAACTGGATACTTGTAAGTGCANTTTGAGGAAAAAAAAATGAAAAAAGGGGAAAATTAAGAGGACGGATAAAGGACACATCGAAAGATTGGACAACAACAAACCTCTGAAAGAAGGTTGAAGCTCATGGTTGGGAAAAATGAAAATAACATAGTAAAAATGTCCATCATACACAAACTCGTGTGGTAGACATGGATTTAATTGCACAGTAATACCAATCACACAATCCCCAAAGATAACTACAAAGCGTTTTCTTCACGGTCTTTTTGGAAAAAAAATAAATAAAAATCCTCATTTCATTTTGGAAAAAAAAGGAAAAAAACAACAGGGACCCCACAAGAGCCCAAAGCAACCCCTGATGTTGGGGAAAGGAGAGCAAGTTACAGGGGGGAACGCTACTTTCTTTTATTTTTGCTCCTCTTTTTTTCCTTTATTACCCACACATTCAAACTATACTACAGGGCTATAGACATTAAAACATGCCTTGGTACTGGACCACAAAAACAGACCATTGGGATCCCCCACTTTAAGGATTATAAAACTGAAGATCCAACCTAGCACATACAATTCAGCCACTCATATTTTGACAGTAGGGAGGCCAAGAATAGAACTGGAAGAAAGACAGCATCTTACCACAAGTGTTGGTGGGCACAAAAAAACTGAGTCACCACTAGAAAAATGAAATTAAACCCCTACCTCTCCCCTGTACAAAGTCAATTCCTCCACGTCATCTTCAGTGGACTCAAAGACCTCACGTGAAAAACTCCACAACCTCTGTGAAGAGATTGTGGAATAGAAGGAGAAAGTTGGCAGCAGGACTACAAGACATAGGGGTAGGAAAAACTTTCTAACAAGCAGCATGCACCCTTTCCGCCTGCACAAGAAATATAGGATCATGACATTGACCAAATGGGACCTCATTAAACTCAAAAGCGTACATGAAGAGATAATCAAAGGAAAAAAAAAAAAAAAAAGAAACAAATAAAGGAAGTGAAGAGCAAGAGAAAAACCCAGTAGAAGATGGAGGAAACCTTCACCAGACAATACATCTGACAAGCTATTAATTCTCCAGAGTATACAAGCTACTCAAAAAACAAAGGAAAGAAAACAAATGAAACACTCAGAAGAGCAGAGCAAAGATTGAACAGAGACTTACACAGAGGAAATGGAATATGAGATGGCTGAGAAACATCTTATAGAGTGTTCAACATCCTATAATAGGAAATAGCAAAATTTAAAACCCATTAAGCTATACCTTACTCCAATAAGACTGGCTAAGGTCAAAGAACAACATGATAGGCCAAAGTTCTGGCAGAGGGTTGTGGGGAAAGGGGAACACTCATCCATTGCTGGTGGGAATGTAAACTTGTGCAGCCCATGGAAAGCAGTGTGGCGAACCTTGAAGACTCAAATGATCCTTCCATTTGACCCAGTATCAAACTACCCTCCTGGGTATATACCACACAATGGTACCAATCTTTACTGCAAGAGATAACATGCACTAGCTTATATTGTTTTATTGCAGCTCTTGTTACAAATAGCAAAAAACTGGGATCAACCCAGAATGCCCTCAACTGACGAGTGGGATGAAGAAAAATGTTGCGGTACCTGATACATAATGGAAGTTCTATGCAGCGTTGAAAGAAGGACAACACATGACTTTGCAGGTAATGCATGGAGCTTAGAAGACTGTTATTGATATACCAAAGTTAGTAAGCAGAATAGTAAACTTGTACACAGCCCAGAAAAACAAAGACAATGTTCTCCGTATATGATGGATGCTAAGTACAAAACCCAGATATAACTATTTCTATGTGAGAGAGGGATGATTATTAAAAGAACAACATAGAGAGATTGTGCATTCAGAAACACTGACTGAAATGTGTGTGGAGTGCGTGGAGGGGGTCGTGGGAGGGGAGTGTGGGTGAGGAGGCATGGGGGGCATGGGGATGAGGGACGGACAGGGTTTATATTCGAATTTGCATATTTAATTGCAGTGAGTTCATAAGTACCAGTTTTTGCCAGACACTTGTCAACAGGGATACATGGTTTCTGTTTATTTTTAGGGACTCGTTAGTAAAAGTAAATATGTGTATAATTAAACAACATTGTTTTACAAAGAGTCTCATGAAAAACGGTATGCAGCCTGAGTTAATGGTGATATAACTGCTGTTGTCAAATGGTTATGACATTAAAATTTGTTTAGAGCATTCTTAGATGACAATAACTTTGGTGTTGCCACATACAAATGTTCTCTATTAGTTTCTCTGGTGTCCAGTGATCACTGTTGGGTAGCATCTCTTGATGATGATTGGAACAGAAAAAAAGTTAAGGTGGGCCCCTCCAAGTTTAAGCATGGATTGAGGTCACTCCCCAAAACAACACGGGTGTGAATTTGATGAGATCTGTGCTTTGATTCCACCTTATAGTTATGGATAATACAACTGTCGGCTTCACCTTGTTGTCGCATTCTCTTTCTCACCTATTTAAGATTGATTAACATAAATAATAAGTTGCTTCCCAAGGTTAATCATATATAAAACGCATATGGTGTGAATGTGATGAAAATCTGTGCCTTGACTTGCACCCTATAGGTATGTATAATACAACTGTCTTTGGAGACTCATGGCGTAAAAAAAGAGGGGGGTGGGGGGAGGGAACGGGGGAGAGGGGAGGGAGAAATACCGATCGGCATGTAAACCTGTTCATCAAAAAAAACCTTGCATTCAAATCTTAAAAAACTAACTACAGGAAAATAATTGTATGTTCCAACAGGTAAAATTTAAAATGTTCACCCACAATTGGCGTGCTGAGAAAGAAAAGATACAGCTTTTGAATTGTGGAGGATGTACCAGGAAGTACCAACAGAAAGGTTATGATTCCCCATACGTACTGGGGCTCGAAATTGTCCTGTTTTTGTTTTGAACATGGGTTTGAAACATTGATATATGGTGTGTGTTGTGAACATTGAAAGGGAGAGGAAAAAGCCTCAGATTTCATACACACATTCGAAACCCCTTGTGGATCCGACCTGGGGGAACAACTAGGTAGAGAGGAAGGCCTTACCGAAACTTACCTTCGAGGTGCCACAAAGGTTGTAAGTAGGAGTCGACGGGGTGGGCCGCCCCACCATGAGAACACGGTAGAAGATTAAAAGATGAGGATTGATGAGGTCCGTTCTCCAACGGGGGACAAGGAGAGAAAACCGATGAAGAGGGAGCGATAAACCGGGGAAATACTGCCTGCGGGGGGGTGGTGAAGGTAGGGGTTATGGGAGGCGGGGGGGCAAGTCAGACCTTGGGGCCAAGTCAGGTTCAGGCTTATTGCCCTTGGTCCCTCCCCCCCCACCCCCTCCCAGATCATGAATTCTGGCATAACTGTCCGCATCTTTTCTCTCGTTTTTTTTTTTTCATTTTGCTATAAGTGATAATCAATGTGTACACGCATCCTTCATGCAAAAACCTATCTGCAGGCTGTTGTGCCCCCAAACTCCTTACAGCCCCACATCCAGTGGGGGGGGTGTGGACGGGTTGACAGTGGGGACAGGGGTGAAGGTGGTGAGGTGAGGTGACGGCGGTTGACAGCGTTACAGGGTCGTGGTTGACAGGGGTTGATTTTTGGTGACTAGGATTGTATGGTCAATTAAGTTGATCAAATGAGTGTCCAGAACTACATTGCTGTAGTTTCCCCCATTTCCCCCCAATCGCAGCCCTTAACTAATCATTTCTACCCACGCCCCCCTGCCTTCTTAATTGACTAATTAGATCTTAGGAACTGTGAAAAGGAATATTACTCTCTCAGAACCA
The DNA here is from genome assembly GCA_009823505.1 of Rhizomys pruinosus. Classification (NCBI taxonomy): domain Eukaryota; kingdom Metazoa; phylum Chordata; class Mammalia; order Rodentia; family Spalacidae; genus Rhizomys; species Rhizomys pruinosus. The sequence continues at coordinate 93,305 of VZQC01011260.1, forward strand.
AATATAATACTACAATCCTTAAGCTATGCACTTAAGCAAAACATATCAACACCGGAGCTCTGACACTAATAATGGATTATTCTCCAAGGAGATGTGGCCAGGGATCCAAGCCCCCCACAAAAGTTAAAGGCACCTTGCCTCTACATTTGGCGGATACCTGCAAAAGACGGAGGCCGATAAGGGCCTGCTGCCGACGTAAAACCGACTTCTGAAATTACATTGGAAAGCGTTGTATTGTATTTTTGTATTAGACCACACCTGCAAGCGTTACAGCGGGGCCGCTGGAACACCAGAGGACAAGCGTGTTGACCAAAGGCCACTAACACCCATAATAAAGCAAAAATACGGGTCTTCTGATGTCAAGCAATAAAAGACTCCACCGTAGCACCAGTTTACCCCTCACCTGCCTGGACACTGTGCAGCAGAGGCATAGCCATTAGCCGTATATCCCAAAATCTAATTGGCTATTGGCTCTTCTCTTGGAGGGAATAACCCACGGCTGACGCCACAAGCTTACCATTCCTCTCTATAGGTTAGGAGTTGTTATAAGCAACAGTAATAAGATCACCTGTCATATTTAACAGGAAAAACAATGTATTCATGGATTAAACATACCATCCAAAAAATATGTTGTCTATACCAAAGTAACCTTACCATAACTATAGTGCTGTTTAAATACCTACATATCTAAATTGCTTGTGCTTCATTTAGTAGGATCAAAAGATATTTTTAAAAAACCAAAACAAAAAAAAAAAAAAAAATGAAAGGAAACAGCCAGACAGAAAATAGAATTGACCAGTGAGTTCCAAGACAAAACAGCTCCAGAGAAAGTAGGACTGCTCCTTTGCTTCTCATCCACCTGTGCCCCTTTTCTAAAGCATAGGGTCCCAATCTGCGGCAGGAGTGGGTGTGGGTTAGTTTGTGTAGGGGTAGAAATGGTTTAGATAGGATGTTAAGGGCTGCACATTGGGGGGAATGGTGATGCTGATGAACACTACAGCAATATAGTCTGGACACTCATTTATCAACTTATAAGCCCCCCTTGCGGTTGGTGGGGTGCTTGTGAGGGTTTGGGCACAACCCCTGAAAATTTATTTAATGGGGGATTGCTGTACACATATTAAATTATCACTTATTGCTAAAAAATGAAAAAAAAATACAAAAAAAAAAAAACTGAGAGAACGAAGATTGCCGGACAGTTATGGCCGAATGCATGATCTTGGATAGGGTTGGGGGTGGTTGGTTGGTATGGGGTGAGACAGAGAAAGGGAAAAAGAAAAAAAAAAAAAAAAAAAAAAAAAAAAAAAAAAAAAAAATATTGTATGAAATACACAAAGCATCAATTTAAAAAAAGACTTCTAAAAAAAAGAAGTGTGGTGAGTCCCCCAGTACATGTGACCAATACTTGTTCCAAAGGTTTTATCGATGGAGGGTTCTCCACAGACAGGATAAGTTTAATCAGGCAACATGCAGAAAAAAATCCATTAATGTCACAGTGCATTGGAGAGTCAAAGTAGTATGGTGAATAATCTGAACAGACTCCCCAGTCAATGGGATAATTAATAAAAAATTCGATAGAATTACAGGACCCACACCCAGGTTGTAAAAGAGAGGAAGGAGGATATGGTTAATGACAAAATTTCAAAGGTGCACCATTTTTCATTGTTGCTCATGAGAAAGGCATAACACCATCTCTGATGAGAGGGGGCAACATTTGGGAAATGTTCAAAACCATCATCTTTTGTTAAGTCTTTCATGTTGTCAGTCTCCAGTAATGGAGACAGGATAAGTAAATGAGTATGTAAACTTTCCTGCATCTGCTCAACTCATTGTGACCAGAGAGGACATCAGATTTTAACAAGGTAAAGGCAGATACTTCTGTCAACTAGATTCTGTTTCATTGTGTGTATTTCTTGCCATGGACCCATGGCTTTATACCATTTAGAAATATCAGATGACCTCTTAAAATCAAATGCTCTGTCTCTTGTCAATCCCTGTTTCCAGTTCACGGAGCTCTAACATATGAGAAGACTCACACTAAATTACGAGAACTCCAGTTCCAGAGGATCAGACACCCTCATTTCTTGACCTCCGGCTTGCACACAGGGTGCGACAGACCACCATGCAGACAGTTACAAACTCATACACTACAAAAATTAAATCAAAATTAAAAAAAAAGAAAATATGAATTCCATGCCATGTAAAATCAAAATCACAGCATGAACACCAAAACTCCAATAGTTAGACAAATTGAAATTAAAAGAAAACCAAACATTTACTGAAAGAAGGAATAGAAACATCACTTATGGATGTTTTCTGGGGGTGCATTTCAGAGACATATTTGAAGGTCTCAGCATTTCTTTGATGCAGGAAGGCCACACTAGGAAATCTGGCTAGGCCTGAGTCTGTCAGCATAGAATGAAGAGGATGAACATCAGCCCACCTGATGGTTTCCCATCATGCCTGACCCTTATGCTGGGTCGGTGCAGATGGTTGAAATGATGTGTCTCTGTCTAAACAACAACTATTGCTACTGCAGAGCTCCCAAAGCAGAGTATTTTTGATCTGTAGCTTTCCCACAGTCAGTCACGATGAACTGCAGATTTGGGTAACACCCCACAGCTGTTGTATAGACACCCATATGTATAGACAGACACATACACACACAGACATGTGAGCACGCTCACATGCACGCACTCATGCACACACTTGGCTGAAGAGAGTCTGTGGATCAGTTTGCATCTCAGGTGAGAGGACTATGGCTCTGATCACAGCTTGCACTGTGGACCACTCAGGGGTCACAGCAATATGGTAGCATGATAGGAAAGTCAGGGCTCTGGAGTCAGGTATGGGGTGTATGCAGTGACATCTGCATTCTGAGCATGTGAGCTACTGATGAGAAAACAGGTGTCACAGACTAACATACATCCTCCATCACAACACTCAGGCACTGTAATAGGCAGCTGTACAGTTGATAGAAATGAGTGACGTTCAGAAAAGGCAAGAAGAAAGAGGTCTCTACAGGAGGGGAGATACTCACCCTCATTGGAATCCCCTTGCCTAATCACTGCTACAGCTTCCTGTGTACATCAGGGCTCATCCTTATTTGTGGTAGGAGCTCTGTTCAGTTCACAGAGCATTGAGATCATTTCCTTGATATGTTAATGTGGTGATTTGAATGAGTGTACCCCATAGGCTCTAGGTATTCAGACGTTTGTCTCCAGTTGGTGGCGCTGTTTTGGGAGGTCTTGGGGTGTGTGGCCGTGCTGGAGGAAGTGTGTCACTGAGGGCAGGCTTAGTGAGCTTAACAAGCCTTGTGGACTCCAGTCTCTCTCTCTCTGCTTCCTGCGCTCTTTGCGGGGGATGTGACCCTCGGCTTCCTGCTCCAGATCCAGCCGCCATGCCTCCCACCACAATGGACTCTGATTCCCTGGAACCATCAATCATAAGTTCAAATAAACTCTTCCTTTTATAAGTTCCTTGGTCATGGTGTTTTATCACAGCAACAGAAAAGTGACTAATACAGATGTGTACATGGATGTGTACCTGCATGTATGTGCACATGTGCCTGTGTGTATGTGCATGGCTGTGTGCATGGATGTGTATCTTCATGTGTGTGCACATATGCCTGGCCTGTGTGTATGTGCATGGATGTGTACATGTGTGTGTACCTGCATGTGTGTGCCCATGTGCCTGTGTGTATGTGCATGGATGTGTTTCTGGATGTGTGTGCACATGTGCCTGTGTGTATGTGCATGGATGTATGCATGGATATGTATTAGTCACTTTTCTGTTGCTGCGATAAAACACTATGACCAAGGAACTTATAAAAGGAAGAGTTTATTTGAGCTTATGATTGATGGTTCCAGGGAATCAGAGTCCATTGTGGCGGGAGGCATGGTGGCTGGATCTGGAGCAGGAAGCCGAGGGTCACATCTTGCAAAGAGCACAGGAAGCAGAGAGAGAGAGACTGGAGACCACAAGGCTTGTTAAGCTCACTAAGCCTGCCACACTTCCTCCAGCATGGCCACACACCCCAAGACCTCCAAAAACAGTGCCACCAACTGGAGACAAATGTCTGAATACCTAGAGCCTATGGGGGACAGTCATTCAAACCACCACATTCCACTCCCTGGCCCCCATAGTCTCCTGACCATATAAAATGCAAAATGCATTCAGTCCAACCCCAAAAGTCCCCATAGTCTTTATCAGTTTCAATGTCATTCAAAAGACTACAGTCCAAAGCCTCTTCTGAGACTCAGGTCAATCTCCTAAACTGTAAGCTCCTGTAAACTTAAAAGACAAATTACATACTCCCAACATACAGTGGAACCAAATACACATTCCCATCCCAAAAGGGAGGAATAGAGGCATAGTGAGGAAATACTGGACCAAAACAAGACCGAAAACCAGCAGGGCAAAAACCAAGTCCAGTAGCTCCACATGCAACTTCTGGGACTTGACTTCCAAAGGGCTTAGATGGCTCAGCTCTTCCAGCTTTGCTTGCAACATACATCTCTTTCTTAGGCTGGTACCACTCCCTGTATGCAGCTCTCCTTGGCAAATATCTCACAGGTCTGGCATCTCGAATGTCTTCTTGGGGTCTCCGCTGCCAACCAGGCTTCACATTCACAGCTTCACGCAATGGCCTATCAGGGCCTTCTTTATTCAGGGACGCCCCTGCTGTACTCTGCCTGGCCTCTTTGGCTCTCTGAAACCGTGGAGGAAGAACTGATGACCCCTTCACTCTTGCAAACTTCATGCCTCTAAAGCCAGCACCACGTGAATGAAATTGCCGAATCTGGCTGCAAGTTCGGGATGGACTCTCTCCTACTTTAACCACATTTGCAATTTTTCTCTGCCCTGGACTTGTTGGAGGATTAGCTGGGTGTGGTCTTGCCCTGAAGGTACTGATTCTTTTGTTTACTTGTAAATCTCCAGGCCTCTCCTTAATCACTTTAGTCTCCTTATGAAAGGGAGCCTCTCCTTCACATGCCTTGGCCACACCTTTAATCTTCCTAGTGTACTTTTCAGATCCAAACTGTACATTCTGCATTTCCTTCTGCCCCATTTGCTCTTTTTCACTGTAGATCTGTATAATATTCACCATTAAAAGCCACGCCACCATTTCTACATTAGGCTGTCTTGAAATATCCTCCACCAAAGACATTAGTCCATTGCTTTTCAACTTAGCATCAGGCAAGCATTTGGGCTGTGGGCAAACTGCTGCCAGACTCTTTATCAAAATATCCCAGTTGCTGCCTAAGTCTTTATTTTCCTCTGGAACTACATTTTTTGCAGCAATGCTTTCTTCCAGGCTTCTACTAGAATGGCCCCTTAAGCTCTGCTTACAGTAGTCAACAGCTTTTCTAGCCCAAAGTTCCAAAGTCTTCCACATTTCTCCAAACATCCACATGGTCAGGTTCTTCACAGCCAACAGCCCACTCTCTGGTACCAAATAACTGTATTAGTCACTTTTCTGTTGCTGTGATAAAACACCATGACCAAAGGAACTTATAAAAGGAAGAGTTTATTTGAGCTTACGATTGACGGTTCCAGGGAATTAGAGTCCATTGTGGCGGGAGGCATGGCGGCTGGAGCTGGAGCAGCAAGCCGAGGGTCACATCTCGCAATGAGCACAGGAAGCAGAGAGAGCGACTGGAGACCACAAGGCTTGTTAAACTCACTAAGCCTGCCCCCAATAACGTACTTCCTCTAGCATGGCCACACCTTCTAAGACCTCCAAAAACAGTGCCACCAACTGGAGACAAATGTCTGAATACCTAGAGCCTATGGGGGACACTCATTCAAACCAGCACAGTTATTAAGTTACCATGAAGACAATATTCTGAAGAACTATATTCATTCTTATTAAATGTGAGAAAAGCCCTGTGAGGACAGGGCAGAATGAGGGGTGTCCTGCATTCTGAGGATTTCCCCTGCTGAGTGCCACAGCTGTCTCCCTGCTGTAGCCCAGAATGGGTTAATTTCAGACAGCAGGGAATTCAGACTCCCAGCCACAACCAGACAGGGACAAAGATTATCTGAAACCAAATCTCTATTTTACACCCCTGTTCCTCTATCACCAGATGGTGCCCTGCTAACCCTAAAATTCCTTTGTTCTGTAGATTAAACATCCTGGGGGCCTCCATTTGTTTCCTGTTTTCCTTAGACTGTTTTCATTGCTTTACTCATGTTGCTGTTAATGAATTACAGCTTCCTTCCGAAGTTGTATTTCTCCTAAAACCATGTCACTCCCCTCACTTCTTTGACCTAAGCACATTCTCTAAAACCCCAGCCTTTTGCTGGCTTTTCTGACCCACGCGTTTCGCACCATATATATTGAGCCTATAACACAGAGAAAAGAAACTTTTGCTTGAAATGTGTAAGTCTTTGCTTGAGAGGTTTATCTAAGAACTCCACCGTAGAATAAAGAAGCTTAGCTGAAACTTCTTCAGAACTTGGGTGATGCTATCTAAAGAAATCTTTATGTCAAATGGCTGCTCTGGTGGCTCCAGCTTCCTGGGAACTTTGCCTGAGCAAGTTTGCAAACCCACCTTCTCACAGTGGAGACCAGGAGTGGGAAATGGGGCTCCTGCATCTCCCCTCTCAACCCAAGTTAGACACAGTCCTCACTGCAGTGCTGTATGCAGCTGCAGGTCTGCCACGTGGAAAATCACCCTGTCGCTGTGTGGCTGTGGGATGCTCTGTAGTTCTGAGGACCATGGTGGGCTCCTGCCGCCCACACAGCTACTAAGTCTCTGATCTACAGAGGACAAACGCTGTGGATATGGAGGAGACACTTTCTCTTCAAGATGTTATCAAGAGGAAAGAAACCAGGTAAGTTCCAGAAGAGAATCCACTCAGTATTTGGCAAGTCCTCAGGAACAAGGAGTTCCCTGCTGGTGTGTGGCACTAAGGAAAGAATGATGAAACGGGGCTGATAACAGAAACTGTCACTGCTGTTTTTGTACGTAATGGACACCAATGACAGAATGAAACTGCACTTTCAAAAACAACACCAGCAATGTACAAACACAACCCAGATTGTGAGTTACCTTGGAATGTGCTCCTCAGATCAGTGCCCCCCACAGCACAACTGACCCAGATATGGATCCTTGGACCACTTCTGAAACCCATCACATACTTGGCTTTTCAGTAAACCCGCCAGCTTCCTCATCCTCAGGTGTACCTGCTCCAACCTTAATCACCAAGGCTCCTCTCACCAGGGAACCCTACTGAGGATCTGCCCAGTGTCTAGTAGAGCACACTCTCCTGAGCTTCTTCCTGTCTGATACTGGGGCACAGGGCAGGATCTCTTCTGCCCTGTAGGATACTCTTAATCCTGTTCAGGTCAGAGTTCCCGCTAAATTTAAACGTTTTAATTAGAATGAAAAACAGAAAATAAAAATAAATGGGCACATCACAGAGGAATACACACTGTGCCTGAAGATAGTTTTCCTGGGAAGAGTTCTGTGACATGGAGAGGCAGCTCATTCTCCAAGGAGTCCAGCCTGCATGATGTCTCCTGCTCTGGTGTAAACAGAGCTCAGTGTCTGTCTCCTGTGCGCCACCTGTTGGTCTTCACTCTACAGGTAGGTTTTTGTCTGGGCTCACACTCAAGTCTCCTCACTGTGGATTTTACACAGAAATACAGGCCCGTGTCCTCAGATCTCAAACTGCTCATTTCCAGGGCCACAGTGTTCTTGGAATTGTCTCTGGAGATGGTGAATCGGCCCATCACAGAGTCTGCATAATGTTTCTGACTTCCATCATACCATATAGTTGCCACCCAATCCAGCCCTTTCCCTGGGGCCTGGTGGACTCAGTTCATGCCATAGTCACTGAATTTGAATCCAGAGGCTACACAGGAGAGTTTCAGAAATCCCCCAGGTAGCACCAGGCCTCCTCCAGACTCCACAAGCTTCACCTCACTATGGACACCTGCAAACACAGAGTCCTGGTCAGAAAAGATTTCCATGTCTCGTCTCTCTCCTGTCCATTCACACAGTCACTGACATTGTTTTCCACAAATTACCTTTCAAGAGAGCAGCAAGGAAAACCCAGCTCAGCCTGAACTCCATGGTGATCCCGTGTCCAGTGCTGATCACTGAATTGGAACAGGTGTGAATGCAGGGCTGGACTGATTTTTATGAGCAGAGGGAGGCCCTATTTGCATGACTTCCTGCCATATAGATATGTCTGTGGTTGGAGCCCTGGGAGAATTAAGGGCCCAGAGCAGTCAGACCTCAGAGATGCTGATGACAATTTAGAATTTCAGATAGTATGGTAGATCATTATGGACTTTTCATGTGAAGAATTATCACACAGTATNAGAAACAACACCAGCAATGTACAAACACAACCCAGATTGTGAGATACCTTGGAATGTGCTCATCAGATCAGTGCCCCCCACAGCACAACTGACCCAGATATGGATCCTTGGACCACTTCTGAAACCCATCACATACTTGGCTTTTCAGTAAACCCTCCAGCTTCCTCATCCTCAGGTGTACCTGCTCCAACCTTAATCACCAAGGCTCCTCTCACCAGGGAACCCTACTGAGGATCTTCCCAGTGTCTAGTAGAGCACACTCTCCTGAGCTTCTTCCTGTCTGATCCTGGGGCACAGGGCAGGATCTCTTCTGCCCTGTGGGATACTCTTAATCCTGTTCAGGTCAAAGTTCCCACTAAATTTAAACGTTTTAATTAGAATGAAAAAGAGAAAATAAAAATAAACGGGCACATCACAGAGGAATACACACTATGCCTGAAGATAGTTTTCCTGGGAAGAGTTCTGTGACATGGAGAGGCAGCTCATTCACCAAGGCGTCCAGCCTGCATGATGTCTCCTGCTCTGGTGTAAACAGAGCTCAGTGTCTGTCTCCTGTGCGCCACCTGCTGGTCTTCACTCTACAGGTAGCTTTTTGTCTGGGCTCACACTCAAGTCTCCTCACTGTGGATTTTACGCAGTAATACAGGCCAGTGTCCTCAGATCTCAAACTGCTCATTTCCAGGGCCACAGTGTTCTTAGAATTGTCTCTGGAGACGGTGAATCGGCCTTTCACAAAGCTTCCATAATATTTCTGACTTCCATCATACCATATAGTTGCCACCCAATCCAGCCCTTTCCCTGGGGCCTGGTGGACCCAGTTCATGCCATAGTCACTGAATTTGAATCCAGAGGCTACACAGGAGATTGTCAGAGATGCCCCAGGTAGCACCAGGCCTCCTCCAGACTCCACAAGCTTCACCTCACAACGGACACCTGCAAACACAGAGTCCTGGTCAGAAAAGATTTCCATGTCTCATCTCTCTCCTGTCCATTCACAAAGTCACTGCCATTGTTTTCCACAAATTACCTTTCAAGAGAGCAGCAAGGAAAACCCAGCTCAGCCTGAACTCCATGGTGATCCTGTGTCCAGTGCTGATCACTGAATTGGAACCGGTGAGAATGCAGGGCTGGACTGATTTTTATGAGCAGAGGGAGGCCCTATTTGCATGACTTCCTGCTGTATAGATATGTCTGTGGTTGGAGCCCTGGGAGAATTAAGGGCCCAAAGCAGTCAGACGTCAGAGATGCTGATGACAATTTAGAATTTCAGATAGTATGGTAGATCATTATGGACTTTTCATGTGAAGAATTATCACAAAGTATCGGGAAGATGGCTCAGCAGCTAAGAGCATCCACTACTTTTGAGGAGAGCTGGCATTCCAATCCCATAACTCATATCTGGTGTCTCACAACTGCAAGTAAATGCAGCTCCATGTGAACTAGATATCTCTGTCCTTCACAGGCACCTGTATTTGCTTGCATGAAGCAAGCGGACATGGAGGCATACACATTATTAAAAATAAAAAGAAAAAATAAAAAGAAATATATTATCATGGTCTCCTTAGTTCACTTTACTCTCATCCACAGAACATGCTCTGTCTCTACTATTCCTTCATAATAATGTGAAAATAAAAATGTTTACAGTGAGGTGTATTTCTGTAGAGAGACCCAGTTACCCTGTGTGTGTCTGACTGTATACACCTGTACCCCTGTGTGCTGGAGAGCTCCTCCCTGATCCATCTCATCATTCCTTGCAGTCTCCTTGTGATGGCACTTTACTGAATTTTATCAAGTCTAGTTAGTCTACCTACTCACATCCTTCAAGAGAATCAGGTCTTCCAGAACAGCAGTTGTCATCTATTCAGTAGTTCTTCAGGTAAGATAAAGGCCTGCTGCCTATTTCTACAGTTCTAGACTGGTTTTCATCTACTTGGATTACAGGGATCTTTTACCTGCTCACACCAGTTCTATAAGTTCATATGTGCAAGGTCCCAGGAACCTGTGGGACTCTAATTCCTTATGGCCATGCACCACCTCCTCTGGCTCTGATGTTCTTTTGTCCCCTCTTCTCCAATGATTGCTGAGCCCTGCATTCATTGCCATCTGTTACATGAGGGAGTTTCATTTTTGAGAGTTGGGAGATGCATTGAGATTTTGTCTGCACCTTGTTTCACTATGTTCCATGAGACTCCGGTGTGGAGGTTTCATTGCATATGTGTCCCTTAGGGTTGGAAATTGCACAGATACTTAATCTTTGTGTGTGACCAGTTGTGGCTCTCTGTAATAGTCTCCATCCATTGCAAAAGAAGCTTCTTTCTTTGATTTTTGGTGACCAGTGTACTTGGATATAAGGATTTGGTGCTCCCTTCAGGTCTTCAAGGAGGGATATAAGGAGACTTATAGACAGTAAGTGTATAATTATCTCAATTAATTCTGACAAGTAATTTGACATAGTTCAAGGCATCATAGTAATAAAAGTCTGAGAAACACTGGGAGCAGATATAGAATATCTCAAAGTAGTAAAGGCTACATTCAACAAACCTACAGGCAACATTACATTAACTGGAAGCAAACCTCTAAATCAGGAATGAGACAACATGCACATAGTCTCCTAGTAAATTCCATGATTGAAGGCCAAACATCAGACATCACAGGGAGAGAAACAAGATAGGAAGACATCAAGCTACACATAATTCCAATGACTCAATTCTGTGTTTAAAATACCCTAATAGAGTCTAGTGAAAATTTCTAAAATTTAGTAAACATTTTCTGTCAAAATGTATGAAGCAAAAAGTATATTACAAAAAAGATCAGTAGCCTTCCAATATAGAATAAAAGAACTCACAGGCAAATAAAATAAGAAAAATATCTCATTCAAAATGCTCCTGACATGAATTATCTTGGCATAAAAGTAACTGAACTGGTAAAAGATGTTCTCAATGAAAAAGTCAATGTGAGACAGTAGTCCTGGATTCCAGTGTACATTGCACAGGTGTATGTCAGCACGCGCTTGGCACCATGAACTGACTTGTTCGTCTGCACTTCTCTTTCTGGGTATGACCCATGAGCTGGGATGACATGGGATGGTGTGGAGGTCCAAGACTGGCCACTAGGAGGCGATGTCATGCAACCTATATAAGCTGCCTGTTACATAGAATAAACTGATTTTCACAGATTTGTGGCATCTGACGTGGTCCCCAGGTACTGTGTACATGCTTGTCTGTGGGACTATCAACTGCACAGCTGGCTCTTCAGCTTCTTAGGTTGTGGGAGCCAGAAGCCCTGCCCTGCCATGTGTTTGGCTGCAGGACCAACAGTCTCACAAAGCTGTGATTTTTAGCTGCAGGGCCATCAGCCCCACTTATATGCCCAGTTCAGCCTGTCCAACCATGGGATCAACAGCCCCACAGCTGACACTTGAAGCAGCCCAGTGATTTTTGGCCACACAAACCTCTGCAAAAAATTGGAAATCTAATTTTTAGGGTGCCTTTCTTTCAGATTGAGCAACTTTGGGACATTGTCTTCAAATGTGCCACCTCGCTCTCTGCTTTAAGTCTTTTCTTCTTTGCTCTAAATATTCTCTTCTGATGTTTGGGCAAAAACAGAGTAATATTCCTGAGATATTGTGGGGTCAATTAAAAAACAACAGTAAAAATACTCCTCCCCTAGCTCTAGATCTTTGGCCTCCACTCAGGATAGGAGTCACCTACTCTTTTGCACCTGCAGCTCCAGTCCCACTCAGGAGGGCCATGCCCTTCATGTCTTGTCTAAAAAAATTTCTTTCTAAATGCTTATTGAATACTAGAGCAGACTGAACCGTCATTAGGAAGAAATTCTGAAAGAATGAAAACTATCCAGTTATGCTGGGCATGGTGGCACACGCCTTTAATCCTAGTACTCAGGAGGCAGAGGCAGGTGGATCTTTGTGAGTTCAAGGCAAGCCTGGTCTCCAGAGTGATTTCCAGTCCTGCTGGGGCTACAGGGAGACCCTGTATCAAAAAGACCAAAAAAAAAAAATTCACAAGAAACATTAGGAGAAGTTTTTATGCTCCATGACATTAGAGCTTTTTTCTAGTCCCCAGAGCCCTGAAGCTAGACCACTGAAGGACCTGAAGTGGGTTTGAAAAAGTTGAACTAATTCACTTTCTGAGCTGTGGAGAATGGTAGGATTCATTTTAGATCAACTCTCATGCTTAAATCTGCTTTAAACCATCTTTTGAGTCGGGCTTGGTAGTGTATGAATTTAATCCCAGCACTTGGGAAGCTGAGGCAGGTGGATTTCTGTGAGTTCAAGGCCAGCCTGGGACAGCTATTGGGCTTTATATGTCTGCAATAATGTAATTTCCCCTTCCTTTACTCCTCATAAGAAGCAAATGGACCTCCCTGGGACTGTGCCCAGCTTGCCTGGCATGCTGTCCCCTGTAGCTCTGCTTGTGATTTAACCTTGCACAACTTCCTGGGTTCCTGAGTGCTACTACAACTATGGGTGAATCAAAGTCATGAAAGTATTTACCCTTCACTTCTAGTATTGTCAATCTTTGAATGGTCTAATTGTCTTATTTAGACTACTACCTGCCTTTAATCTTAGCATACGGGAGGCAGAGGCAGGCAGATCTTGTTGAGTTCAAGGCCAGCCTGATCTACAGAGTGAGTTCTGGGACAGCTGGAGCTACAGGCAGACCCTGTCTCAAAAAGACACCCCCCAAAAAAATAAGAAAGAAAAAAGACTAACTACTTCTTATCAACCCATTCTTTACCCTGTCCTTTAAAGGAATTATCTGCATGTAAAACTTCCAATCATTACCTTGTTTTGATCACATTTACTTACTTCTTTTTTTTTTTAATTTTATTTATTTCTGTATGTGTATGAATGTACTGTCTGCATGCAAGTCTGTGCACCCGTGTCGTGCAACGCGGCGGAGGTCAGAAGAGGGTGTCGGATTCCCCTGGAACTGGAGTTCTCCTGGAATTGGAGCTTCAGACGGTTCTCAGCCGCCATGTGGGTCCTTGGGTCGAAAACCCGGGGGTCCTCTGCAAGAGCGGTGGCGCCTTTAACCCTAGCATCTCTCCAGCCCTCTTTACTTACTTCTTTAAAGTGTCGCCACTGAAATTAATTATTTTGAGTGGGTTCATTACAAGGACAGTGTGCCCCATGGCTAGAGGCTCTCAGTACTGTGTAAACCAGTGAGTTAAGTTCTAAAGAGAAATGACTTCTTGTATAAGTTATTGGTAAATAATGACTCAGTGTTTGAGGTCACTGAGAAGCTGGCTCTGGAGATGGATTGGCTCTCCCACTTCAGACTCAAGCCTGTTATCTCCAGATGTTCTCCAAAGCTCTTGTCCAGGTTCAGGCTGGCCCCCTGACCCTATGAAAGGGAAAACATGAGAACAACCAAACAGCCTAAGAAGAAAGGCATTGTGAAGTTGAGAACAGACAAGGTATGAACTAATTTCAACAAAATTTGTTGTTATTCATCTTATGGTATAAAATGACTATATTAAAAGCAACACATTGGATTACACATGTATAATATCAATTTAATGTTTTCCTAAGTACATATTGTCTTTCTTTACCTACTGTTTACACTCCTTCAAAACCTAAGGCAAGTTTTTTGGTACTCTATTCTCTGATATATAAATTGTCATGTAAGTTAACATTGTTAAGTTACAGTAGTGATCCTGATCCTTAAGGAGCTAAGTTAAATTTTAAGGAATGATTACTTCTGCTCCAGGGTGTGATTTATTTCAGAGTTTATGTTTTTTTAATTTTATTTATTTCTGTATGTGTATGAATGTACTGTCTGCATGCAGGTCTGTGCACCCAAGTTGTGCAATGCGGCGGAGGCCAGAAGAGGGTGTCCTTTTCCCCTGGAACTGGAGTTCTCCTGAAATTGGAGTTTCAGATGGTTCTCGGCTGCCATGTGGCTGCTGGGGGCTGAACCTGGGTCCTCTGTAAGAGCGGTCGGCACTCTTAACCGCTAGGCAATCTCCCCAGCCCCAGAATTTATGTATTTTTTATGTAAGAGATTTGAACACTAGGTAGGGTATCTTTAGAGTGAACAACTTTTTTACTTTTTTGCAAATCTGTGTAAAACGCCTTTGAAAATTTGGAGAGAATTGGTCATTTAGAACCTCTTCCAAGGTTTGCAAGGACATCTAAGAGTTTATGCTTTATAATAGTATATTTTAAATAACTTTTCCATCAACATGTATCAGAATAAATATTAAATACTTAGTGAATTTTAATAACTAAGTGTAAGTCTTTTGATAAGTTTTATTAGGTCTCATTTTATTAATTAAAATGTTCCTGTATAAAAATGACTTCCTATTTCCATAATAAAATATAATAACATGCTTAAGCTAATTAGGGGTACAGACTTGTTGATTTTCAATCCATTTCTGGCTTATAATGGATTTCCACTGGTAGATGTGCATTAAATGGACAAAGATATTCTTTGTGTTTCTCTACATTATACAAGTGCCACATCTAACATTTCTTTTGACTATAACAAGTTAATTTTTCTCAGGAGAAAATCTTCTTGAACAAGCAGTATGCAGTCCAGAAGGAGTCAGTATGGATGGCAAATATTTTCAGGTTGATTCCTACCTATAGGTATATGACACAACTCCTGCCTTCTGGAAAACTATAAATCAGGATATGGGGGTCTGTAAAACAAAAGAGACTGCTTGGTAAAGAGTCTCCATTTAAGATAGGCTTTACATTGTTTAAATGTCTTTCATGGGTTATTCCTGTGTAACCTATGATGTTAAATCTCTCTTTTGCAAGCCTGCTGGAGTTTTGTTCAAGCCTTATCTAATAGTTAATTGATAGTTAATGGCCATACTTAATGCCTGTTCTCAATTCAGCCAAGGGACTTAAGTTACAAAGTAAACAATTATGGTTCACACAAAAATGTGCAGTGTTTTCAAAACTTAACAGTTACCCATTAACATAATATGTTTTTTTATGTGATCTGTTTTTAAAATATTAGTATGTGAAATTTGGATATTTCGTTTAACAGTTACACCTTTATTTACTAAGAAATTGTGTATTAATTTTTTCTAACCTTTTTTTTTACCTTACCTCATAAATTTATTGACTTGTGTTTTTCAATGAATTTTAAACTGTCTTAAGGGGGGGTGACAAGCAGTATAAACAAACAAACAAACAAACAACTTCCATATCCAAAGTGGAATTTAAACTTTTACAGGGCAGTTTGGAACTCTGAAATCCAAATGACCTATTTAGTACTCAGGTTTATGACAATTTTTAATATTTTTGACTAACTTTTATTTTACCCTTGAATATCAAACTGATTGGTAGTCATAAAGTCAATATTTATAGACTGTCCACATGTTGCATGGCACTGAGAATCTTCAGCTGTGGAACACAGTTTCTTTTATATGTTATAACCACATTATAGAATTCTGAAAAGTGAACAGTACTTTATACCCACACTAACTTAGTTTGGTGATAGCAATTTATAAAAGTTGTACTGAACAGAGGCACAGACATACATTGTTATCATACACATACATACGCACATTGGAGAAAACACCATATACTGTCCATTAGTGGTCTGATAGATTCCTAATATGTTGTAAGTTTATTACAGAGTTGTTAACGGTATAAGAGATTTTTATATTAGTGTTTGTATTAAACAGACCCACATACCTTGATTCCTTACAGATGTCATTTAAAGCATACAGTTCCAATCGCATTCTCAAGGCTGAGGAGGCTAATACAGTTTTTCTTACCATGATGTAATTGATGCTTTACACCTTTAGTTTTAAACTATGAACTTATTGAAATATTTTAACAAGTGATGAAAAACAGAATTATATGTCCATTTTGTACTGAAGGCTAGCCATAACTAAAGTTACAAAACAATAATTAAAGACAATTTAACCAAGGAAGAAGCTAAAGAATAAAGTGTCAGAAAACATTTGTTCCTACCAAGGCAGTACAAAACCAACAAAATTAAGCAATGAACAATACCCAAAAACATTTTAGACTGCTTCATTGGAGGGAAGAATTTACAGTTCACAAGTATCCAGGGGAAGCTGTGTGTCACTGTTTATGGTGGCACAGCTGTCAAAAACCTGGCTAAGTAGAAGAAAAGAAAAGAGGCATTTGTTTCAACCATAAGGGTTCAAAATCAGATCTTCAGAGGTTTGGAAAACAAGTTGAAAGGAAACTGAAGTTAGAATACCTGTAACTTTAAAACTGTTTAATTTGGAGATCAAATCCAGTCTTAACAGATAACAAATAAAACCTTTAGATAACCAGTTTAGAATTTTTTTCTATAGGAACTTAGGAACCTGGGTTCAAATTAGGCCTTTAAAAAGTTTAAGAGGCATGCCAAAAATAAAATTAATTTATGTGCACAATACAGAATAAAAGAATTTTGAAGTGGCCACTTTTAACAGAAACCAACACAGAAGAACACACATGACACGAATATTAGACACATGAGAGAACAGTTAACAGACAGCTTGTACAGACATATGACTTGATATAATGAGAGATTTTTTTCTTTTTTAAATCTCATACAATAACTTGATGTCATGGTACAGAAAGTTTTCAGTTTTCTGGTCTACTGCACACCTTGGCTGCGTAGGGCTGTGGAACCATTAATTTTTTAATTGTCACATTTACACACAATCATTTAGAGTTTAAGACATTTTTTAGTTAACTCTATTAAAACAGCTTTGTACTCAAAGCCACCAAATGTTGGATTGATTCACTAAATGCCTGTTCCACCTTAACTATCAATCCTGTTAAGGAGGGCCAGCTGCCTGGCATCTTACTATGATGGATTTTGTATTTCCAGGGGAGTGGAGCAGTAACAGCTCTAGCTGCTTGGAGCTTGCAGCATGGGCCCTTTGTGTGCATGCTTGCCTGCACAGGAGAGAGGGGAGTCTCTTCCAAGTCTTAAGGGCAGTGTGTTGAATTTGTGTGAGAAGTCCAGGAGAGAATTTTGCCTGTTTTTCATTCGTGTCATAAGGGCAGTTGCCCAATAATTTGTCTAAAGTCCAGGACTTAGAAGGGCCAGCGGCAGCCAAATTACAGTGGGCAGCATCCTGGCACCTTTCAGTATAATCAGCTTTCCATAGGAGAAAATCTCCTCTTGTTAAAGTAGCCTTAGCCAGCAAGTTCCAATCATTAACTGTAAGCCAGTCTTCACTGAGAGATTCTAATAAGGAAATAGTAAAAGGAGAGCCAGGACCATAGGAAGAGACTGCATTTTTTAATTCTTTTACGTGCTTAAATTTAAGATGGTGGAACTGTTGAATTTTGGTAATTAGAATTTTTTCATCTCCCTTTTCTCCTGTGGCTTCTGACTCCCCTGATACCTTCGCCTCCTTCTCCCCCTCTGCCTCCAAGTCTCCCTCATCAGAGTTTTGAGGAGTATCCTCGTTAATATCTTTCTCCGTGGTTTTGGAATGGGATAGGGTTGCTGGGAAAGCATGAAGGGTTTTCTTTTTGGCTTTGTTTTTAGAGAAATGTTTTCGAGCAGGAGGAATAGGGGGTATTAATTTCTAATCAAGCTCACGCAGCTGCCTGAGTAATTGTGACTTTTCCTTTTTGGCTTGGAGCAATGTTTTAAGGGATTGTGCTTCTTGGGAAAGCTTAACAGTGGCTTGTCTAGTTATTGTTTCTAAGTCAGATTGAGTGTTGAGTACGGGGGAGCAAAAAGGGGAAGCTGTTTTATAGGACAGAGGAAATGGATCCAAAGGTGCCAGATGGGGTCAGTCTGAATTATGATACCTAGCAGCCTCCTCCTCTAGGTCAATCTCTTCCTCGGGGGAGAGGGAATCATCATGGGGGGCTTGAGATTTAAATTCCGATAGGACAGGGTAAAGAGACTTAGAAGTGGGGAGTTCAGGTGGGAGATCACTTTTAGGCTCTGGTATGGGGATTGAGACTGAGGGGCATTTAGAGGCAGGGGGAAAGGACTATGGCCTTTAGGGGAGACTTTTGAACAAGGAGAGATTTGAATAGCCTTAAAATCTTTTTTAAGGTAATGTTCACCATCTTGTACTATTTTTGAAACCTCTGGCTGAAAGTGAACAACTTATAGAACATCATTTATGAGATTCCAATAAGAGAATGCCTGTACAGTGACTTTTTCAGGGCCAAAGGCTTGATAATAATCTTTTAGGCAGTCGCCAACACGGCTCCACCGTTTTTCATCTATGGTTCCTTGTTGGGGAAACCAAGGACAGACACCCTCTAGAAAAATGAAGAAATCAACTAGATCCTTTTTCTTAACACTAGTTCCTCGTGTCTTAAGGGAATTTTTTAACCCTTGTATAAACAATTCATGCTTACTAAGTGTTTGTCCCATGGTTCCGTCTGTCTTGAGGAACTTAACTAAATTTTTATTCTTAACCCTTTCCTTGTGCCTTGAGGGTTCATTAACCCTTTTATAACCATGATAGTTTGTCCTATGCTCTCATACCCAGCTATGTTTCAAGCTGTCTTGCCTGAGATTCTGCCACTCCACTTACCTCTCATGATCTCTATTACAGGCGGGTACTCCTGTAGTGATCACTAATGCGGATCTGACTCACCTGATAGGTGGTGATCCATATGAAGTTAGGACGTCCTCTCTGTGATGAGCGGTGTTCAGGTCAGCTCTCGTACCCTGAGCCCCACATTGGGTGCCACTTGCCCCCGCCAGCAGGGTCTTCAACAAGGATCCGAGGGGAGAATGACCTGAATGAGAGACAAACCCAGACACAAAGAAGAAGACCAAGACAAAGATCTGATCAAGGTCTCAAAGTTTATTTTTTGTAAGGCAGATTATATAGAAGCAGGCAGGGGGAAACAGCCCCAGCTGGCAGAGTTTGAGGTTGTTAGGTTGCTAGGACACCCAACTGCCCATTGTTTTCTGGGTTAGGTTATGGCTGAGTGAACCCCCAAGAAGAAGCAGGGTGCTCCAGCCAAACGGGGCATGACATCCTAATAAATAAAGTATAAGCTTGGGCAGTTGCCTGGTGCTAGATGGATGAAGCTTGGGGAAACAGAAACCTAAGTTAACCCTAGAAGCTGTGGCAAGACCGTTGCCTGCTGGCCATGGCTCCCAACAGCAAAAGGCTATAGGCCAGCTGCTATGACTATCAAGTGCATTTATACTTACTGAATAAACATAGAAACTGATGCCAGTGCATTGCAAACTGACCATAAGAGATGAAAAGTGATCCACTAAGTATGTAACTTCATCCTAAGTGGTGGAACTTTAGAAATGACAAAATAGCTGGGCGTGGTGTGCATGCCTTTAATCCTAGCACTTGGGAGGCAGAGACAGGTGGATCTTTGTGAGTTCAAGGCCAGCCTGGTCTACAGAGTGAGTTCCAGGACAGCTGGGGCTACAGGGAGACCCTGTCTCGAAAAGCCCCCCCCCAAAAAAAAAAAGAAATGACAAAATAAAAGTAGTACCTTTTTCCCCATTAAAACATACAGGTATATGAGTGACATAGTCTCTAAAATAACATTGCTTGTCCTACACATAAAGACATACAAACACATACAGGTATGTGAATAACATTGTCTCTAAAATAACATTGCTTGTCCTACACATAAAGACATAAAAAGACATACAAGTATGAGAACGACATTGTCTCTAAATAGAACATTGTTTGTCATACACATAAAGACATACAAAGACGTACAGGTATGCAAATGACATTGTTTCTAAAAATAACATTGCTTGTCTTACATAGAAAGACATACAAAGTCATACACTTATGCAAATGACATCTCGTCTACGAGTAACATTCCTTATACATGAAAACATCCAGATTTTACTTGATACCCCTTTTAGCATAGGTGGTGTTTTTTACTTGTACCCCCAAAGTCCCAAGTCTGGCTGGAGTTTAGTAAAAGACAGCTGTGATTTCTTTTTCTTTTTACTGATGTAATTGGATGTTGGGAGAAATCTCAGCCAGTATAGTACCTGGCCATAACCCATCTTTTGGAGGGCATTACTTTAATTTTACCTTATTTTAGGAGAATATTTTTTTTTCTGAAAACCATAGTACCATATTCATACCCACATGTGAACTGATGTCCTGAGGTTTAGTGTTGATGAATAGATGAAATACTGTCTTTTAAAATTAAATTATCTTGTAGATAAAAAGGGATGGTACAGATAACATTATAAAAGGACATTGGACATACATTAATGTTAAAGCTGATACCTGGAAATTTAGTATTGATTAGAAGTAAAAGTAACTTGTAGTTTACATACATTTAAGTGTGACTAAATTTTTATGTTGACAGTATTAGACCAATTTTTAAACACCTTAAGTAATTTAGCTTACCACTATCCAGTGTGTGAATAGATTTTGAACATCAGTAAAAATAAGTTAGAGGAACCTTGATTAAATATACATTGTGATTAAGTTACCTGATTAAGACTAGTTCCTGTAGAAATAAAGTTTATACATATATAATTTTAAACTTTACATATATATATTACAATTTTTAGATGTATAACATTAATGTATAAATTTTACAGAATGGGTTCTACAGATCCTATTGAGTGTTTGTGGTTCATATCTATTGTATGATAGTACATACTTAATAAAACTTTGAATTATTATATATGTAAATTTACATTTTCCCCTAATACATTAATTATTTTATCAGCTGTTTAAATATACTAGCAGGCCTGAGTTAGGGAAAAAATAATTTTGGTTTTAGAGTTAGCTTTTACTACATTTGTGTAAACCGAAAATGCACTCAAATTATTTTTTTAACAAAAACCTAAAAATGACAAATAGTTGTTAAAGAACATAAATTAGTTTTAATTAATTTTTGTTAGACCAAGCTGGCTTGAAAATTTTTATACAAAGTTTGCTTTCTGAAATATAATGGTATTAAATTTTGACAGACAGGGATTATGATGACTTGTTATTTTTGCTTGGCAGTAGATTACAAAACCACGTGGTCCCAGAGCCTGTGAATTTTTTTCCATTTTTATTGATGTTTTGTGTAATTCATATATCATTTCTCAATCATTTCCCTTTCCCTCACCCCACCCCACCTCACCCCATCCCAGACCATGCATTCCGCCATAACTGTTCTGCATCTTTCTCTCAGTATTTTTTTTTATGCCTAGGAATTCACATTTTTCTCCATTAATTTTATAATTCTCTAAAATACAGATATATATTTTTCACCCATATTCAGTAATTACTGAGTCTGAGAATAATTGGTGGGTGGATTCGAGAGCCGTTGAGAGATTCACATTATAACAACATAGTTGCGTTCAGATAAACAAAAAAATACAACAATAATGTCATTCAGCTTGCATTTTGTCTGGGGGATTTGGTGTTAGCATCCACAAATGAGGGAAAACTTTCTCCATTTGTCTTTCTGGGACTGTGTTACTTCACTCAGCATAATGGCTTCAAGCTCCATCCATTTACCTGCAAAGTTCATAATGCCATCTTTTTTTACCAGTGAATAGCACTCCATTGTGTAGATGTACCACATTTTTGTCATCCACTTGTCTGTTGAGGGGCATTTGGGTTGGTTCCAGCTCTTTGGTATTGTGAAGAGAGCTGCAATAAACATGGACATGCATGTATCTTTGCGGTAGAATGAGTCATTGGGGTATATGCCCAGGAGTTGTATGACTGGGTCAGGTGGTAGGCTCATTCCGAGTCTTTTAAGGGTTCTCCACACTACTTTCCATAGTGGTTATACAAGTTTACATTCCCCCCAGCAGTGGATGTGTGTTTCCTTTTCCCCACAACCTTTCCAACATCTGTTGTCTTTTGTTTTCTTGATCTTAGATAGTCGTATTGGAGTGAGATGATATCTGAGAGTGGTTTTAATTTGCATTTCCTTAATTATTAATGATTTTGAACACTTTTTAAGTGGTAAAAACACATCTAAAATGCTCCAAGATTGTTTACGACCTTTTGTATTAATTTTAGAGTAGTTTAGGATCCTTAATTGATTGATTGACCTGGCTTATTAATTGATCAGTTATTCACAATTCATTTAAAGACGTTTTTAGGTACCCATGTATCAGAATTAGAGAAGCATGCTTGAGATGGAATTTAACTTCACAAATTTTAAATGACCATTTTAAGATGTATTTTCTCGAGATAAAAATTGATGTGCAAGGAACAGTATAATTACCTTAATTTTGAACAAGTATCATGAGAAAGAACACAATAAAATTTAAAGTTACATTTTTATTGACTATCTTTTGGAAAAACCTGAATCAAAAAGACCTGGAACCATACTGAAACTTTCTGATAGGCATGAAGCACCTTGGGAAATTTAGTTTTTTGGCCTGGAAGGAAAGGAAATAAAAATGGCCATGTCAGGAAGTTGAGACTGTGACAGGCCCAAGGACCTCTGGGAAAGGTAGTTTTGCTCTCGAGCCTGGGAGCTTTTCCTTTCCTGAGAAATGATTTTTGTTATAAATTTTTGCCACTCTGAGTTGGAGCTACATTGATTAGAAACACCTGCAAATGAAAGTCTTGGTTGTCTTGATCTGGCACAGTATTTGTGCAGCAGAGAGGAAAATAGCTAAAGAAGAAGGTGCTCCTGGTCCTTTAAAGGAAATTGCTGAGAAAGAGAGGGAGGGGTGGTGCCTCGGCATGAACTGAGTGGGCAGTGCATCGTGGGCAAGTGGCAAGTGGCTCCCAGCCCAACACTCCGGCTCCTCCTTGTGCCTGGGGCGTGCCACCCTCAGATTGCAGTGGAGCCATCACCACAGCCATTTGGATGTTTTGATTAATTTGTTTTGTTGCCATTGGGTCTTCTGGTGTGCTTGTTTGTTTTCCATGATAAAGAAAGGCAAGAAACACTAGTGGTTAGGGAAGAAGACACTTCAAAGTTTAATCTCTCGTGGAAAGGAGAATTTTTCCACAGAGATAGGCCAAAGCCTGGCCATACAAAGGAGAAATACCGAAAACAGATTAAAAGATTAATCTCTCATGAAAGAGAAGATTTCCACCAAGATAGGCCAAAGCCTAGCTGCTAACCTGAATCTTACAGCAGGGGAGGTACTTTCTCTTTCACAGTGAACCCTCTGAGATTTTTCCCCTCTCATGTGAGGAAAGAGAGCTGGGAGAGGGACAGCCCATGAAATAACTTTTACTTTTTTCTTTCTGTTTGTGGAGAATCCAAGCCCCATGTTGGGCATCTGTGTGGGTCATTTCTATCGTCTGTTCCATTAGTCATGTGTGGGTGCAATCCACATGATATTCTTCCCTTCTAGAACCAGGCTGGCAGTTGTGCAGGACTGCAACCTTCAAGGCTGTCTCCTGCCTGCAGGCAGAGTCTTCAGGCTTAGCTCTGGCAAGGAAGGGGAAGAGGACCATGAAAAAATTACCCAATGGAATAGAAATACAAAGAAAGACAGACACGGACTCAGAGAAAGTCCAGGAGATAAAACTCTTTCATTTATTCATGCCAGCAATGTGTTTATATACCAAAAGTTACTGTGCTGTGGTCAAGGAAGTGGGGAGCAGGCGGAAGGGAGGGGCCAGCCACCTTGACTCTTACTGGGGGACTGCAGAGCTCCTGTTTGTGCAACCAGTAAACTAGAGGTGTGACATTTTGCTCAATGCCTCAAGGGAAAAGGCCATCTGGTTCTGGAACTTTGCAGAGATAGGTGAGGCAAGAAAACACTGCAATATCCCTGAACTTCTGGAGCTATAGATAACTCACAGAGACAACTGAATGCCCAAAGATATATCAGATAACTCTCAGAGGTTTTGTGGGACAGGGCTTACATGTCCTTACCTTGAGCCAGGCAAAGTTTCATTTCTACAGTCTCCCATCAATACAAACCTGAGTCCAGCTGAATGTGCACCAAGAATTGAGATTGCTTGGTCTCATGGTTCCTCTTCTCTGAAAGCTTAAGGAAACTGCAATCTAATTTCCATGTAGCTGCAAGAGCTTATTCTCCCATCAACACTGGGAGAGGGCTCCACTCCCCCGACACACAGACTTGTTTCTAGTCCTTCTTCTGGAAAAGGAATGATGTACCACATTTGAGATTATGTCCATTTTTCGCTATTTCCCACTTCTCTGGACATAAAATTGTCATATCAGCACTAGTCAGATTTGGCTGTTAATGATTTTCCTCTCTGAAATTTGAGTTCCAATGTGGAGATGTAGACTAGTTTGATTGAGGGGCACAGCTAGCTTACCGACCACTACCTATGGCTGATTGGTTTATTTTTTCCTACTTGGCTCAAGGTGGGCTCTTTTGAAAGAAGACCATTACTGTTGTTATTTTCTTCATTAAAATGATAAAGACAATGGTCCTATGAGAACTGAGTTTGTGTTTGTATGTGTTTGTGTGTGTGTGTGTGTGTGTGTGCGTGTGTGTGTGTGTGTGTGTGTGTGAGAGAGAGAGAGAGAGAGAGAGAGAGAGAGAGAGAGAGAGATTTTCAATATGTGTTCAAACTTCATTGAGTGCTATCTTACATACAAACATTCACTTGGGGCTAGAGAGAAAGCTCAGTAGTTAAGAACACTGGAGGCTCTTGTAGAGGACCAGGGTTCAATCGCCACTACACACATTGCAGATAATAACCATCTATACCTCCAATTCCAGGGGAATCTGATGCCTTCTTCTGACCTACTCACACATTACATTACACAGGTGTACCTACCTACACATAGAAAATGCATTTTTACACATAATATAAAAATGATAAATAAAATAAATCCATTCTGGGGTAACAAACTTCTATGAAATACACTAGTCCTTTAATTCAGTATTTTATCAGACCAGCTCTATTAACACTTGGAATCAGATAGCTAATTGTGGATACTGTCTTATGATTGTCAGATGCCTGTCACCATGAGAGGTTCTGAAACCAAATGCCAGTTCAACAGTGTCCTCCTTAGATGTGAAAATGAAAACTGTCTCCAAACATGGTCAAAACCCTATGCAATAAGTTCACATAATATTTGAAAAATATTATAGAGATTAATTCGAGGGAAAGGCATTGAAGAGCAAGGCCTGGTGCTGTGACCCAGTGTACATACTGACCCATGTCTTGCCCCTGGTGGTGAGTGGCACAGAAGGCAGCTAGGGCAGGTGTCTGGAAGACATGTACTTTCTGCAAAACCTCTTTAAGCAAACATCATCCAAGTCCTGTGTAACTTTCAAGTGAGTCACAGTTTATTGCTCTTTGTTACAAGCTTATATAGAAGAAAAGCAGAGGTCTCATAAATCATATGAAAAAAGCCCGGATTCTAAAGGATGTGATTTACACAAAGGAGATGGGAGGGAAAGAACTTTATAAACAACCCTTAGGTGAATTAACATCCTTGGTTAAAGACAGCTAACCATTTAGAGTGTACATAAATCATGGTAAAATCAAGTTAAGACAGTTTAGTTATAACACAATGCACTTAAGTCCTAATTAAATGTGCACTAACTAGAAAGAATGTGCAAAGTAGAAACACGGATAGATAACTAAAATGGAAACTGTCCCAAGATGGTTTACCCATGGAACAGATGAACTTAGAGATTGGTAGCTGTATCCTATCTCATTTTTCAATGACAGGGCTTTTAATGAGTTCTGCTTTAGTAGAAGATTTCCCTCTCTGGGAGGGGTGGTCAGTTCAGAAACTCCTGAATTCCTTTATATTCTAAATTAACTCATTCTGGGCCACAGCATCCTGGTACAGACCCAGTGAGACTAGAGGACATGAGATGATTCTGGAATAGAACAGAACCATGCTGCCCACAATTTTATACCACTGGCAAGAAATGCCAGTATATAATAAATTACAGTGTAAACAAAGGCTACATATAGACACATGATGGTGGAGCTCACTATAAGATGGGAATGTCAACAAAGCCTGACTTTAAGAAACAAAAATATAGAGAAGGTATGAAATATGGTATATCTGTGGAATTACTACTTATGGTCAGGCAGTGCTGGCTGGGCACAAGTCAAGAGTTTCTAGGCACTGTTAGGTCCTGATGCTATGCATTTGTTAGAGGTGAATCTGAGTTAGAGCATCCCCAGCTCCTCCTGTGGTACTGTGTATCCATAGAAGGAGGTTGGTACCTGGACTTACCCTGAGGTCGCCTCAATGTGTGGCACAGTAGCACACAGCTGTGTTCTAATTGTTGACAGAGCTTAGCTACAGAGAAATCTATTCTTGGGTATGCTTTGAAAATAGTAGCTTGGTTTTTAGGGCCTGTTTGTAGATCAAGGTACATTCTGAACATGTGTACCCCTTCCATTCCAGTCCCTTTCCCATGGACAATGAATCCAGTTCCTGAAGCTAGCACTGCACATGATGCAGGTGGCATTTTATGTGAGGGACATTGTCCATGAGGTCTTCATAGGGACAGATCCTGATTCTAGAAGCAGTTTCTGACACGGGACTCCTGGGGAGAAAGCTAATGAATTCCAGTCAATGATCTGCATTCGAAACCACCTTTGGAACCCATCATTGTGTTTGGAGATGCTCACCTCCTGGAGACATCTCCTGGCCCAGATAAACAACAACAACAACACAACAACAATCTCTTCTAATAGTCTTATAGACTGCCTTGTCTGAGATCTCAGCATTGACTGAGCAGAGAGATGTGAGCTACCACAGAAAAGACCAGAAATTGATCTTGAGCCTGACATTATCTTACATGTGCACTTTTCATATACATGAGGCGACACTGATATCAGAGCCCCCTCTAGTCCTTCTGTTTCCTGAGCTATGGTGATTTTCATTATTGATTAGAGAGAAGCTGGTGTCAGAGTATTCCACAAGCTGATCAAGAGCTGACACCACATCCCTGAGCCTAGGTCTACCTTCCTCCAATACCTTATCCCTTCCCTGGCCATGGCCCAAGCATCCCTGTGCTCAGACTCTCAGTCTTGCCTCCTCATGGATGATCTCATCACTGTTCCTCCTTTCTTTACTGGTTATCTTCTCATATATGAATCATATCCCCTAGGAATGTGTCACATTGTCACTATGTCATTATGCAAGAGATTCCTGAATCCCCTATTCTCTGATGTCCTGAGATCCAAGGCACCCCTGCACTAAGAACTTCATAGACTGGATAATGTAATGTCTGTTTCACAATAACTGCAAATAATTATGTTGATGAACAAGCCACATTAAGAAAAAAATAAAGGAGGCTTTTTGCAAGTTGGCAGTTCCTGCAAATGCACCTGGCAGGTGCATTCTGAGCGCAAAGGGCAAAATGAGGGAGTGGGACTCAGGGACCCCCAAGAACATTGGGAAGAGTCAGAGGTGGTCTTAGGGCATTTGTATCCTTAGGGACTACAATTTGGTGCTATAGACATCACCTGAGGGTGTCAGGAGAAAACGGGGAGATCCTTGGTGTCAGCTGATCCTTTTTTCTACTAAACTCATGTGCAGACCTTGGCGCTTGACCCTGGGGGATGGGCTGGTATATTAAGGATGGTGTAAGGTGGTTCTGTGAGTACTTCTCACTGGGTGGGTGATTGGGGCTCAGCCCATTTGGATGTGAAGGACCCCAGGTGCATTGCAACGGAAGTGTTGTGACCTTCCAGTCCACAGGACCTGGAGTGTCTGGGGCCCTTGGGGTGTGGGTTTCACAGTCCTAGGGGGTTCAGACTGGCTTGGGTGTTGTATGGAGTAGTCCATTGGGCAAAGTGTTTGCTAGTTGGGTGAGGGGTGTTGGTATGTACAATGTTAGGATATAGTTGAGATTTTGGAGCCTAGAGTTTCCACAACTGTGCATCAGTTAGGAAGTCAATAAAGACCTGAAGAGTGTAATCAACTTCAGCGTCAGCTCAATAAGGACCTAGGCTTCACATTGGAATTGCTCCCAAGAGAGGCCATCCAAATTACTAAAGCTCAAGGAAAGAAAGACTCAGGTGAATCTCCACCAAACACTAATACCTTTTTACAAGTAGCCTCTAATGAAGACCCTTTGGAAATAACTTGGTATACAGTTATCAAAAGAACAATTATGAATAGGATTAGCAAAATTAAGGAGTTGAAGGATTTTAAGCAGCTTACAGTCAATGAAGTCTGGGATCTAAAACATGATGGGGATAAATTTAAGAGAAAAATGATAAATTGTGGAATGAAATTCCCAAAGACAATTTTGTTCCTTGTCCTCTGAGGTCAATTGGTTCCAGGGGATTTTGCACAAGCGCATCTCTTCAAATGTTCTGCAACTGTGAGTCACCAGGCCTCCTGTGCAGGGAGATCTTGGAGATCCATGAACAGAACCCTAGCCAGTCTATAAACAGGAAGCTCAATATAGAGGAAAGTCACCTTGTGCTCCAAAGGGAAGACCTGTCTAGCAAGACCTGACCTTGTCCTCGGTGGTTGGAACTGGTTAAGAATGACCAGAAGGAGCCAGGCGCCATCTGCCCTCCTGAAAACCTGAGTGGCCCCTGAAGACCAGACCTCAAATGACCTCGAGAAAACAAAGTTTGTTTAATCTGGGCTGATTTTGTGGACTTAATCATCCCAAAAGAAAGTATAACCAAAAGATAAATAGCCAATATATTTCTTTTAAAGCCTGAAAAAGTGTGCCTCTTCATATTGGGAGTAAAGTCATATGAAATAATGTTAAACATGCATAAAATCTCAGATCTTGGCCTTGATTAACAGAGTAGTGTCACCTGCAGCCAAAGGACAAGTCAACTATTTTTGTTAATTTATACTCAATAATAAAATTTCCTATTAATTTCTAGCAGCTATCTAGGTAGAAACTCATATCCTGACTATTGAAAAGCCTGAAAAGCAGATCCTGAATCCAGACATCATGGACAAATGAACAGAAGGAGAAACCTGATAAATGGGCACTTTGAAACCTCTGGTCAAGAAAATCTAATGGACTTTTAAGTTGGATATTGGAATTCATCCTGTTCTTACATCTCCTGGTCCCCAGCCTAGATCATGTACCAAACTACTCCTGCTTTTATTTCACTTTCATAGGCACCAGTCAAGGATTTTTCCCTCTATAGTTATGTTTGTTTGTTTTAGATTGACCATATAAAATGGGGGATACCCTAGTTGGCACACCCAATGTCCCTTTTCAGCATGGAAGAAGTCAGGGCAGTCAGCATCCTGATTCCCTTCTGGAAATTGTGGTGATCCTTTTCAGTGGGTAAAATAACCTAAAGAGGAGGTAGAAATTGATTAGGTAGTTTAGGGATGAGACACATCCTACTCTTTCTTAGCTGAGAACTCAAGGTTTTCCGGACTAGCCAAGCCAGTAAAGACATATCCTTCTGGTAGCCCTGAAAGTGCAGCAAAAGAAGAAAGAAAGAGAGAAGGAAACGAATTGAGAAGGACAAGCCAAGCACCGTAGCTCGATTCTTTATTTCACCAGAATAGATATGGAAATCCCCCTTTTTTGTTCCTATTGCTTTGTCTTGTTACTGTCAGGTTGTATTGTTTCTGGTTTCCTGTGAAAATTAAAAAAAAAAAAGAAAATCAATCTGTTTATAAAAAAAGAAAAAAAAAGGAATACAAACCCAAGTGAAAAAACCAAAAGTATCCTTATTTTCAGATCATAGGTTTCTATATGTAAAACAACTTAAGACTCCATAGGAACTCAATAATCTGCAGCTGAGAAAAACATTGAGCAAAGTATCAATATACCAAAGT
Organism: Rhizomys pruinosus; assembly: GCA_009823505.1. Lineage (NCBI taxonomy): Eukaryota > Metazoa > Chordata > Mammalia > Rodentia > Spalacidae > Rhizomys > Rhizomys pruinosus. Next base: position 123,265 of record VZQC01011260.1, read on the forward strand.
AACACACTGAAATTAGTAGCTTTCTTACATACAGAAGTGAAACATACCACTCCAGAAATCAACAAAAACAGATCAAAAGAAATAGGGAAAAATTATCATTCACGATATCCTAAAGAGTAAAATATCTTGGAATAAATGTACTCATGTGTTGCAGAGAAACTTTTTTCTCAGGCTGGAAGTGCCAATGCCCACCAATTGCATGTGCAGCATTCTGCAACCCTTCCCACGCTCATCTGCCAGGTTCAGGTCCCCCCCCACCCCCGTACTTAAGGCAATGCGAGTACAGATTTTCCAATTTTAGTTAAAACTAGAAAATTTTAATGGTCTTGCTTACAAAATAATGACAAAGAAACACACTCACTTAAGCTAAGCAAGAAACCACAGCTGAGTGCCACTTTCCAAACATTGTCACCTTGGTGTTCCAAGTAGCCCCTTGCCCCCTGCCCCTCATGTTGGTCAAAGGGAGGTAAGAGAGTCCAGATTCAAGTGGCAGTCCCATTATAGGGCTCCACCCCTCTCAAAGTCCCAGAATTCCATAGTTCCTTTCACTTTGCATGAGGATTGTAAGCACCACTGGAATACTCACTGCCCAGGGAACTCAACACCTTCCAGTCATCTGCTCTGAGCTGTGAGCTCCTTTCAAAGAAGAATACACCAAGGAAGTAAAACATTTATAACCATAGCATTACATCCCCAGAGAATGTAATTCAAGAATATTCCAGATAAAGGAAGACCTCTCCTGCAAGGAAGTGTGGGAAAAATACTGTGAACATGGTCATCCTGCCAAAAGCAATCTTCAGATTCAATTTGGCACCCATATGGATTCTATGCAAGACTACTGAGAAACAGCAATAGATATTAAAATGCATATGGAAATTTAACACAGTCACACACACACACATTGCAAAGGTATGAGATTGCTGCAGCTGTCAGGGTTCACAGCTGTGTTAGACGGATGGTTACTTTTGTCTTCTGGTATCCCGAGTAGCAACTTCCAGCACCATAAAAGAACAGTATGGATGAAGCTGCCAGGTTAGCACTAGCTAGAGTGATTCATGTTCCATGATTAGAGTATGTGGTATCTTCAGCAACACGGTCTGCCTGCGAAGTTCTCTAGGGTCACCAAGGGCAATAGCAATAGCCTGAAATAGTCAGGTGAATATGTGTGGCTCAGAGATCAACAACTCCAAAGAGGTAGCCCACTTCTGGCAATGGACTTTTCATTTGTTAGACTGTGGTGTCTATTAGGAACACTGGTTCCCATTATGGGGTGACTGCATTAAACTCTCTCTCTTTCATATATATGTGTGTGTGTCTTTCATATATACATATATATATATATGAAAGACACACACACACACATATATATATATATACATATATGTACATATATATATATATATATGTGTGTGTATACATATGCATATATATGTATGTATTACATATGAATGTATATACTCATAGGGATATATTTTAGGAAGCTCCTTCAGTTGTGTGTTTCCATATCACAAGTTCACAGGTCTTTACTGTTCTTAATTTATCTCTGTACTTCCTCCTCTAACTGGTTTTCCATCTACCGCCCATTTAAATCTTTGGCATCCTTTATTCCTTCCCACATGGCCAGTAAGTATTTTTCTGACCTCTGTGGCTATTTCAAAGTGATCTACATATCTAAAGACTCAAATCTATCATGCAAAATGAGAGTGTACTTGTCCTTTTTCTCTGTGTCTGGGCAACCTCACAATCATTGTTTCCAACTCCATTTAGTAGCAAATTTCATAATTTTATCCCTTTTTATTAACATAAATTATACTCCATTGTGTAAATGTACTATATTTTACCATACATTGAGAAGCTTCTAGGTGGTTTCCATTTCCCGTCTATAGTGAATACAGCACAGATCAAGACACATATATGTGGCATAAGGTAATTATTAAAATGTTTATTTTTATTAGTTGCAGTCTCTTGCATACATAAATTCTAGTAATTTCCACCCACCACCCTCTACCCGCTCTCATCTCCTGTGTCTACCACTGAAATCCTTATTCTTCCTACCTCTACCTTCTACTTTCAGTGTGTCTTTTGTGTCACAAAGAATTTGATGATCAGTGTTTGCAGGAGCATGGGTAGGCGGTCATTTCCTGTTGCACTGGCGGCTTACAAGTGAATACACTACTGAAGAGAGTGATAGCCCTCCCCTTCCATGTTTGCTGTCAATAACCTGTAGGAAGGGGTGGAGACTCCTGAACTCCACCCCCTGTGATAGTGATACTGAAGTGCTGCAGCACACTCCATCCTCCTGCTCATTCCTGTCTTTCTGAGCCATGTTTTGTGAGGACACTAGTGAGAATGAATGTATTTGGGGTTCACGGATCTCTGACTCCGTCTGACCCGCTGTTAGTTCCAGCCTGAATCCCAGGCAGTCCTCCATCCTGGGACTCCACTGAGGCTCTTTCTTGAGTCTGAGAAGAACACCTTCTCCAGGGTCTCTGACTGTCCTCAGACCTCATCCTGGTGCCCAAGGCAAAGTCAATTCTGGCCTGCAGTTTGCTCAGGTGACAGTGCATCCTCTAATTAAATACATCACAAAAGAAGACAGAATTCTTCTTATTCAGAAACTTAAAAAATGATCTCATATCCTAACTAAGCACAGGGGCTCTGGGAAAGCAGTTCTCTGATATGTACCAGCAGCTGAGACCCAAAAAAGTCCTGCCCTTCATTCCCTAGTGCCTTTGTTTTGTGGTGAAGCTGGGCTCTGTATGTGATCAGTGCCTTCTGCTGGTCCTGAGCATCCTGCAGGGAGATTTGTGTCTCAGCTCACAGTAGCATTTACTTACTGTGTCTTTTATAGGTGGTCATGTCGTCAGATCTCAGACTGCCCATGTCTAGGTATAGAGAGTTTGGGCATTGTCTCTGGAGATGGTGAATCTACCCTTCATGTAGTCCACATATTATTTACTGTTCCCACTATTTATGATGCATGAAACCCATTCCAGCCCCTTCCCTGGAGCCTGGCAGACCCAGGCCATCCAGAATCTAATGAATGTGAACCCAGAAGCCACATATGAGACTTGCAGGGATCCCCGGCTGCACTAAGCCTCCTCCAGACTCCAGCATCTATACTTCACACTGGATACCTGCAAACACAGAAATTCCTGGTCAGGAATCTGTCACATATATCCACTGTCCCTCTCACACTTCTCTGTTCTCATAGTCAACATCCCTTCTCCATAAATTACCTTTTAATAGACAAATAAGGAAAATACATCTGAGCTACAACTCCATGATGAGTCTGTGTTCAGTGCTGGTCACTGAATGGGCACACCTGGGAATGAAGGCCTGGGCTCCTCTGTCAGAGCTGCAGGGTCAGGCTCAGATGGCTTTCATGAACAAAGAGATGTCTTATTTGCATGTCTTCCTGCTATATAGCAAGTGGTTGCAATCCTGTAGAATTCAGAGCCTAGAGTGACATAATTCAGAGTTGCTGATGACATGTAAGAGCATGGTAGAACAGTATGGACCTTTTGCTTGTTAGAAATTTATCACACAGTAATGGAGAGATGTCTCAACAGTTAAGAGCACTCAGTACTTTTGCAGAGAACAAGAGTTTGGTTCCCAGCACAGGAACCTGGTGTCTCACCACTCCATGTAATTACAGCTCCATGTGACTCCGATATCTCTGTCTTCCACAGGTACCCTCAATTACTTGCATATACCCCGAACAGGCACAGAGGCATATGCATACATAAAAATAAAAATAAATGACTTATTATTCTCCACTTTCTTTACTTTAATCACATCTACAGAACACACTTATAAGTGTTCTCTCCTTAAGAATTTGAAAATTAAAACTGTCACAGTGAATTGTGTTTCTGCAGAGCTCAGCCATCCTGTGTCTTCATGACTGTCTGGACCTGTCCCCCTGTGTGCTGGAGAAGCCCTCCCTGATCCATTTCATCATCACTTGCAATGTCCTTGTGTTGACACTTTACTGAATTTTACTTATTTTAAAATATTTTTACTCAATATCTGTGCATTTCATGCACAACGTCTTAATCAGCTTTATATCCCTTTCCCCCTTACCACACTCCCATAGGTCTCCCCACTGGAGTTCATGCATACTGTCATTTACATGAAAGTCTATTTGAGTCCAGTTGTGTCTCTGACTTTCCTCAGTGCAAGTTCATCTGCTGGGGTCTAGTCAGCCTATCTACAGTCACTCCCTTTAAAAAGATCAGAAATTCTTCATACAGCAGTAATCAGCTACCCAGCAGTTTTCTAGCTATGATTGGTGCCTGCTACCCATTTCCTCTATTCTTTTTTTTTTTTTTTTTGTCTTTTCGAGACAGGGTCTCCCTGTAGTCCCAGCTGTCCTGGAACTCACTCTGTAGACCAGGCTGGTCTTGAAATCACAAAGATCCTCCTTCCTCTGCCTCCCAAGTGCTAGGATTAAAGGTGTGCGCCAACACGCCTGGCTCATTTCGTCTGTTCTACACTGGGTTTTTGTTTACTTGAGTTTGTAGAGGTTTGTGCATGCTGACTCCACTCCTGTAAGTTCATATGAGCAAGGTCTCAGGAACCTGTAAGACTCCATTTCCTTATGGTCATGACCCTCCTCCCCTGGCTCTTAACAATCTTTCCTGTCCTTCCCCTCTTCTCTAGTGATTCCTGAGCCCTGAATTCATTGTTCTCTGTTACAAGAGGGAGCTTCATATTTGAGAATTGGGAGATGCATTCTCTCTACACCTTGTTCCACTATGTTCCGTTCGTTTCAGGTGTAGGTTGCATTGCAGATGTGTCAGTTAGGGTTGGAAATTTCAGACACTTAATCTATGTGTGTGACCTAGTTGTGGCTCTATGTAATATTCTCCATCTGTTGCAAAATAAGTTTCTGTCTTTGATTTGTAGTTATTGGTATACTTGGATATATGTATTTGGTGCTCTCTTCAGGTCTCCAAAGAGACATATTAGGAGATTACAGACAATATTCATGTAATTATCTCAATTAACTCTGACAATGCATTTGACAAAGTTCAACTCACCATAGTTATAAAATTCCTAAAGACATTGGGAACAGACATAGCATATCTCAAAGTAGTAAAGGCTACAAACAACAAACCTACCAGCAACATTACCTTAACTTGGGAGACAAACTGAGAGCACGTCTCTTCATCAGGAATGAGGCAACATGCACATAGTCTCCTATGAAATGCCATGATTGGGGCTGGAGAGATGGCCTAGCGGTTAAGAGCTCCAAGCATTCTTACAGAGGACCCGGGTTCGATCCCCAGCACCCACATGGTGGCTGAGAAACTTCTGTAACTCCAATTCCAGGAGAACTCCAGTTCCAGGGGAATCCGACACCCTCTTGTGACCTCTGCAGTATTGCACAATATGGGTGCACAGACATGCATGCAGACATTACATTTATACATATAAATAAAATAAATAAAATAAAACTAAAAAAAAATAAAGAAATGCCATGATTGAAGGGCAAACAACAGACATCACAGGGTTAGAAACAAGATAGGAAGACATGAAGTTAATTCTATTTGCAACAACAAAATTCTGTATTTAAATAATCTTGCAGCCTACTAGAAATTTTTCCTTTTATAAGTTCCTTGGTCTGGTGTTTTATCACAGCAACAGAAAACTGACTAATACAGTTATTGGTACCAGAATGTGGGCTGTTGGCTGTGAAGAACCTGACCATGTGTATGTTTGGAGAAGTGTGGAAGACTTTGGAACTTTGGGCTAGAAAGGCTGTTGACTATTGTAAGCAGACAGAGCTTAAAGGGCCATTCTAGTTGAGGCCTGGAAGAAAGCATGACTGCAAAAAGATGTGGTTCCAGGGGAAAATAAAGACTTAGGCAGCACACGGGATATTTTGATAAAGAGTCTGGCAGATTTGCCCACAGCCCAAATGCTTGCCTGATGCTAGTTGAAAAGCGGTGGACTGATGTCTTTGGTCGGAGGATATTTCAAACAGCCTAATGTGGAAATGGTGGCTGGCTTTTAATGGTGAATATGTGCAGATCTACAGTGAAGAAGGCAGATGGGGCAGAAAGAAATGCAAAATGTACGTTTGGATCTGAAAACTGCACTAGGAAGATTAAAGGTGGGCCAAGGCAGTGAAGGAGAGGCCCCTTTCATAAGGAAGAGATTAAAGCAATTAAGGAGAGGCCTCGAGATTTTTACAAGTAAACAAAGAATCAGTACATTCAGGGCAAGACCACACCCAGCTAATCCTCCAACAAGGTCCAACAGAGAAAAGTTGCAAATGTGGTTGAAATGGGCCAGGGTCCTCCCAACTTGCAGCCAGATTCGGCAATTTCATTCACGTGGTGCTGGCTTTAGAGACATGAAGTCGCAAGAGTGAAGGGGTCACCAGTTCTTCCTCCATGGTTTGAGAGCCAAGAGCCAGGCAGAGTACAGCAGGGTGTCCTGAATAAAGCAGGCCCTGATAGGCCATTGTGTGTAAGCTGTGAGTGGTGAAGCCTGGTTGGCAGCTGGAACCCCAAGAAGACTTTCAGATGCCAGACTGTGAGATATTTGCCAAGGAAAGATGCATACAGGGAGTGGTACCAGCAAAAGAGATGTATGTTGCAAGCAAGCTGGAAGAGCTGAGCGTTAAGCCCTTTGGAAGTCAAGTCCCAGAGGTTGCATGTGGAGCTACTGGATTGTGTGTTTGCCCTGCTGGTTTTAGGTCTTGTTTAGGTCCAGTATTTCCTCACTATGCCCTATTCCTCCCTTTTGAAATGGGAAATTGTATTCGTTCCACTGTACATTGGGAGTATGTAATTTGTCTTTTGATTGTTACAGGAGTTACAGTTTAAGAGATTGGCCGTGATGTCTCATGAGAGGAGACGGTTTGGACTGTTCTCCTGAAGTACGTTCTATGAAATGAGAAATTGGACACAGATCTGACTTAAATGGCAGTCTTTGGGGTTTTAAGGTTGGACTAAAATGCATTTATGTCATTTTATATGGTCAGGAGCCTATGGGGGTCCAGGAGTGGAATGTGGTGTTTGAGTGTGTCCCCCATAGGCTCTGGTATTCAGACTTTTGTCTCCATTGGTGGCACTGTTTTTGGAGGTCTTGGGGTTGTGGCCATGCTGCAGGAAGTGTGTCACTGGGGCAGCTTAGTGAGTAACAAGCCTCGTGCTCTACAGTGCTTCCTCTCTGTTTCCTGTACTCTTTGTGAGATTGTGACCCTCGGTTTGCTGCTCCAGATCCAGCCACCACGCCTCCCGCCACAATGGACTCTAATTCCCTGGAACCGCCATCTATCTAAGCTCAAAATAAACTCCTTCCTTTTATAAGTTCCTTGGTCTGGTGTTTTATCACAGCAACAGAAAACTGACTAATAGATATGCAATAAAATTTTTTATTAGTTTCAGCACAATTCCCATGAATATTCTGATGTCATAATTTGCAGAAATAAACAATGAAAGCACTCATCACCCATAAAGATCCTGAGGAGCCAAAACAGCCCCAAGTAATACACATTCCTGGAATTACTGCAATACCCAACCTCCAGTTATGCTGCAGAGCTGTAGTGACAACATCATCCTGGAATTGGCATAAACAGTCAGTGGAACAGAAGCAAGGGCCCATAAGTAAGTTGACAAAGAGGGTTAACTATTTCCGGGTGGGAGTAAAAGTTGCAGAAAGATGGAGTGGAAAAATGCAGCTTATTTAACTATTGATGCTGGACGAACTGGATTTCCATCTGCAGAAAGAACCAAATTAAATTCATTTTTTAATCTGTGAAAAATCAACTTGACATGGATCAAAGACATTAATTTATAACCTGAAACACTGAAATGTTGGATGGACGTCAAGAGAATGGGCTTCAGTATGTATGTGTAAACAGGAACACACCAATACCACAGACACTTTGTCTCCAAACTTCAAGACACACAGTTGCTGTCCTGTAGTGATTTCCAGAGATGACTCAGCCCAGATCTGACAATTTCTTTCTCCTTTCTCTCAGCTTCCTCAAATTGTTATCAATTCACACTGAGCACATAGTGAAAATCATTTCTCTGAATGGCGCTTTTGTAACTCACGTATAAAGAACACCCAATGTCTTATAGTCAGCAGAAAGGGGTATTCCACAGAAATATTCCCCGGGGTCTTTGCAAACCAAAACCCACTATCAAAAGCGGAGACCAGGGAAAACTTTGGAGTCCAATACCCCTGGGAAGGGCTGATGTAAGCTGGAACAAGGGCTGTGGTTAAGGTAAGAAGGGATGTGCTCTCTGGTAGTTCTGACATTTCCCCAGCCTGATGGTCACAAGACAAAGCCAGGAATCATTGGTTTGTTAGTGATTTGGGATGCCATGTCTATCCTCTACATGTGCAGGCTGACAGTTGTCTTAACCTTCACACACCTTATCCTTTCAGGCCTCAGGGACCTGCATATCCCTATGATCCAGGTTCTATTCCAAAGAAGCCAGTCTTTGTATATTTCCCACATCAGCACTGACCTTGGCATGTCAGTCCAAAAGCACCTCATTAAAGTAGATCAATTTCACAGGGTTCTTATTTCTTAAAACGTTTTGTTTTTTACACATTTGCTTTTGTTTCTCTTTGTCATTCGACCCCTAAACATTCCGCGTTGTTTCCCTGTTTATCTTCTGTTATTTCCCACTCCCACCCAGGAAGTAGAGTCATCTGGAATGATTTACTACTGTTGTCACTGTTTCAGGTCTACCATAGTCTCAGGTAAGAAAACTCCACACCGTATGAGCAGAGGAAGGTCAGTTCCTAGTTGCCACCTTGCTGTGATGGATGAGTGTTGTTCCCAGTGGTGCACTGCACTCGAAATCCAGAGACTTGTTCCCATTCCTTAATTTGGAAAATGTAGGGCTTTTGCCTTCAAAAATTGGAGATATTGGCTTTGTGTACTGGCATTGAAGAATGCCACTGGCAATTCATATCTTTATAAAATATTTTATTTATTAATTATATATATATGATATATATATATCATATATATATATATNGCAGGAAGTGTGTCACTGGGGCAGGCTTAATGAGTTTAACAGCCTTGTTGCTCTACAGTTGCTTCCTCTCTGTTTCCTGTACTCTGTGAGATGTGACCCTCGGTTTGCTGCTCCAGATCCAGCCCCACGCTCCCGCCACAATGGACTCTAAATCCCTGGAACCGCCAATCGTAGCTCAAATAAACTCTTCCTTTTATAAGTTCCTTGGTCTGGTGTTTTATCACAGCAACAGAAAACTGACTAATACAGATATGCAATAAAATTTTTTATTAGTTTCAGCACAATTCCCATGAATATTCTGATGTCATAATTTGCAGAAATAAACAATGAAAGCACTCATCATCCATAAAGATCCTGAGGAGCCAAAACAGCCCCAAGTAATACACATTCCTGGAATTACTGCAATACCCAACCTCCAGTTATGCTGCAGAGCTGTAGTGACAACATCTTCCTGGAATTGGCATAAACAGGCAGTGGAACAGAAGCAAGGGCCCATAAGTAAGTTGACAAAGAGAGGGTTAACTATTTGGGGGTGGGAGTAAAAGTTGCAGAACGATGGAGTGGAAAAATGCAGCCTATTTAACTATTGATGCTGGACGAAATGGATTTCCATCTGCAGAAAGAACCAAATTAAATTCATTTTTTAATCTGTGAAAAATCAACTTGACATGGATCAAAGACATTAATTTAAAACCTTAAACACTGAAATGTTGTGGGACTCAAGAGAATGGGCTTGAGTATGTAGGTGTAAACAGGAACACACCAATACCACAGAAACTTAGTCTCCAAACTTCAAGACACACAGCTGCTGTCCTGTAGTGATTTCCAGAGATGACTCAGCCCAGATCTGTCAATTCCTTTCTCCTTTCTCTCAGCTTCCTCAAATTGTTATCAATTCACACTGGGCACATAGTGAAAATCATTTCTCTGAATGGCGGTTGTGTAACTCACATATAAAGAACACCCAATGTTTTATAGTCAGCAGAAAGGGGTATTCCACAGCAATATTCCCCGGCGTCTTTGCAAACCAAAAACCACTATCAAAAGCGGAGACCAGGGAAAACTCTGGAGTGCAATACCCCTGGGAAGGGCTGATGTAAGCTGGAACAAGGGCTGTGGTTAAGGTAAGAAGGGATGTGCTCACTGGTGGTTCTGACATTTCCCCAGCCTGATGGTCACAAGACAAAGCCAGGAATCATTGGTTTGTTAGTGATTTGGGATGCCATGTCTATCCTCCACATGTACAGGCTGACAGTTGTCTTAACCTTCACACGCCTTATCCCTTCAGGCCTCAGGGACCTGCATATCCCTATGATCCAGGTTCTATTCCAAAGAAGCCAGTCTTTGTATATTTCCCACATCAGCACTGACCTCAGCATGTCAGTCAAAAGCACCTCATTAAAGTAGATCGATTTCACAGGGTTCTTATTTCTTAAAACGTTTTGTTTTTTACCATTTGTTTTGTTCTCTTTGTCATTCGACCCCTAAACATTCCGCGTTGTTTCCCTGTTTAACTTCTGTTATTTCCCACTCCCACCCAGGGAGTAGAGTCATCTGGAATGATTTACTACTGGTGTCACTGTTTCAGGTCTACCAAAGTCTCAGGTAAGACAACTCCACATCGTATGAGCAGAGGAAGGTCAGTTCCTAGTTGCCACCTTGCTGTGATGGATGAGTGTTGTTCCCAGTGATGCACGGCACTCGAAATCCAGAGACTTGTTCCCATTCCTTAATTCAGAATATGTAGGGCTTTTGCCTCCAAAAATTGGAGATATTGGCTTTGTGTAGTGGCATTGAAGAATGCCACTGGCAATTCATTTCTTTATAAAATATTTTATTTATTAATTATATATATGTATATATATATATATATATATATATGAGTATATTACCTATATGAATGTAAGGAAAGCTGTGTTTGGAAATGCCCATCATGGTCAGAGGATGGCTTTGTGTAGGAGACTCCTCTGGGCCAGCCGGTGGGGTTCCAAGGTCCTGACCAATGAAGAAGTAAGCAGGTGCAGAGTCAAATACCACAGACTCCAGGAGTTGGGTGAAAGGCAGGGAAAATGCGAACACCTGCCAACTCATTTAATATGGGAAAGATAATAATTTATATATGATCATCCTCTGGTTCTTCTCTGTTCTGTGTGGTTTTTGTGTTTCTATGGGTTTGTCCTTTTTCAGTTTGGGTAAATTTTCTTCTATTATTCTGTTGAAGATTTGATCAATACCATTGTCCTGAGAGTCTTCCCCTTCCTCTGTCCCTATGATGCAGAGGTTTGGTCTTTTTATAGTGTCCTACATTTCCTGATTGTTCCACTGTGGCATGTTTTTTTATTTTAATTTTTCATATTATTTTCATGGGCATTCTGGTTCTTCCTCTTTTTCTTCCAGTGTTGATGTTATATTTTCTGCCTCCTCCAATCTGTTCTTTAGGCTTTCTCCCATTCTTTCCCCTTGATTGCGTGAGGTTTCATTTCCTCTTTAATTTCACCATGTGGTTTCTTTAGTATTTCCATTTCCTTTTTGAGCTTGCTATTCTCTTCTTGTAGCTCCATGCTTTGCTGGACTGTTTTCCTTTTTCATTTCATCCTGGTATCATCTATTCAGTGTTTCTACTTCCTTCCAGAGTTTTTCATTCTCTCTCTCTAGTTCCTTCCTGACTTTGTTATTCTGTAGTTCCTTTCTGAGTTTGTCATTCTCTCCCTTATGTTCTTTGATTTGTTTTTTATATTCCTTTATTTCTTTGAGTATGTCTAAGATTGTACTTCTAAGATCTGTGTCTTGGGTTGAGTCCAGGGAAATCTCTTTGTAGGAATCTTTTATAGGACAGGTAGACTTTTGTGTGGATTTATTCTCTATTCTTCCCATTTTTTGTTGTGGGTTTGTTTTGTTGTTTGTATTCTGATGTGAATCTCAACTGTTTCTTTGCTGCTTTGGAGGCTTGCTTTGCTTGTTTCCTTCAGGTGCTTTCATTGTCTTCTTATTTATGGAGTGCTGGCTGGACTAGGTTTCAGGTTTTCAATTTGGTTATATATTGGAAGGTCCAGCTCACTCTTCCCTTTCTATTCTGAAAGCTCTCCAGAAATTGGATATTTAATAACAGGTTGGCTCACCACTGAGTGCTACACTTACTTGGCTTCCCTATGGCCAGTTCCTCTAGGTTGGCTTGAAGTCTAGTGAGCCAGGTTGTGGTAGGTTCCTGTATCTTCTACTTCCTTGTGCCTTAGACGCACTACCTCTATTCCCACTGGGGTACTCCCACCACAACTCTTCCAGGGGAGGGGCTATTTGCTCCCTTGGCCACCTATGCATCCTGCTGACAGCTGGGTAACTCCTCCTATGCCAATCACACAGGAAGGGTGTGGTGTTTCACCTGGCCAATGACATCCAGTCAATGGCACTGGATTCCCACATGGATTTGGCTCACCTGTCCATGCCCTGGCCACCTGTGCATCCTGCTGATTGCTGGGTAACTCCACCCACCATGGATGTTTATGAAGAAAGAGATTTCAGCTGGACATAGTGGAGTACTCCTGTAATCCCAGCACTCAGGAGCCAGAGGCAGGCGTATTTGTGTGAGTTCAAGGCCAAAATAGTGAGTTCCAGGACAGCTGAGGCTACAAGGTGAACTTGACTCAAAAAGCCGCCCCCCCCAAAAAAAGAAAGAAAGCAATTTGTGTGCCTTGAGAGTTGGTTCATCAGTTTAAGAGCAAGAGCACTAGCTGCTCTTGCAGAAAACCCAGGTTTCATTATCAGCAAGCAAACTGCAGCCAACTAACATCTGTAACTCCAGTTCCAGGGATCCAACACTGTAGAGTGTTACACACCTGCAACAGCATGCTTAACCTCCTCATCTACTGAACAAACTTAACCTGTGCTCAGAAGCAACAGCTGAGTTGGTGGTTTGATCAGCATCTGACGTGCCGCAATGTGGAGCACAAGTGTAGGATTGATGGTTGTTTGGGCTTGCCAAGGAGTAGACTTTGAGCACTTCCTTAAGGAAAACATGACATCTTTTAGGAAAAAAAGTCCTCCGTTTCAAGTGATATTTATATGTCTATATAATTTATATAGTTGGAGAGAAGAACAATACTAGTTGGAGAGAAGAACAACAACAGAAGAACTGGAAAAAAATCTGGAAAGACTCAGAAAAAAATGCAAGACACATATGGCAGAGTGCAGAGACTTGGATGGAGTGAGGAGCAGGGAAAGGGAAGTGACTCTAGAATCGATTGAGAAATGATGCATGACTTATGGAAAAGGTTTAATAATAAAAAATAAAAAAATAGAAAATAAAGTAATTTTTTTTTTTTTTTTTTATTATTTTTTTATATATAATATTATATATAGTATATATATATATATATATAATATATATTCAGTTGTGTGCTGTTTATCATGTGTTACCCAAATCTATGGCTCATCACAGGTGTCTATGGGAAAGGGACAGATCACAGGTCCTCTGGATTGGGAGCCCTGTGGTAGCAATAGTTGATACCATTTAGACAGAAGCACATCACCCTGACCATCTGCATTACCACAGCACAATGCTCAGGCATGACGTGAAAACACAAGGTGGGCTGAAGTTCATCTTGTTCATTCTATGAGGACTGATTCAGGCCTAGACAATTTCCTGGTATGGCCTTTCTGAATCATGAAAGCCTTGGATCTTTCAATCATGTCTCTGAATGCATTCACAGAAAACATCCATAAGAGACTGGGAAAAAAAGCAGGTTATATTACTTTAGTTGAATCCTCATGCTGACTAAGAGGAGGACACCCCAACTTATCAAGGTCAGGAGAAAGGGGTTCCTGGTTTCTATCACTTCAAGATTTGTGCCAGCAAATAAGTGACTAAAACTTCAATACATTAGGTCTCCTTCTGTCCATGTGAGTACAAATAACCATGAAACAAGCCTCTGAGAATAACTCCATAGCCAAACTACACAAGATTGCAAATACCATGTGAGGCAGCCCTGACTACAGGATCGAGTGGATCTGTTCTTTATGATTTCTTTCTATGGGGAATGGCAATTTGGGAAGTCAAAGTTCATAATCCTGACACAAGAAACCTCACACTGGCACTAAAACCTCTAAAGTTACTTAGTTTGAGGTAGGCTGTGCATGCATTGAAATGCACATGGGCATCCCAAGTTCCCTAAGTGTGTCTTTACAAAGACATACGTCTGCTCCCCAGGAAGTCCTGCATTGCAAAATTGTCCCTGCTTACTAGAGTCTGTCTTCCCAGAGGAACTTTTTTCTTCTTAATTCACTGGGAATCACAAGCAGGAAAATGCATCTTCTAGGAATGCTTCCTGCTGAGAGGGGCTTGGAACTGTGTGAGGCACAAATAATCTCTCCAGTCCTTTCCTGGATTGGTGACCATCCATAAAATTCTACAGCACAGAGATCTGGAGTCACATACTGTCGTCTTTTCCCTTTTTTTGTTGAAGATGGGTGAAACTTTTGGTGAAGGACCATCTCTAAGTAGACATGGTGGATTCTGGAAGAGATAAACCATGTGTGATGATTTGTACTATCTGCAGAACCTATAAGCACATAGAAAAACATCCTCTGTGCATTCTTGTGAGGGATATTTTTATTAGGTAACTTGAGGTAGGAAGACACACCCTGAATCTGGAGGGATGCATTTCCTGGGCTGTGTCTCAGCTGATAAATATGTCAAAGAATCTGGGCCTGGTGGGTCATACATTTAATCATAGGGCCTTTTGGGTGTCAGAGGGAGGCAGATCTCTGTAAGATGGACGCCAGACTTGTCTACATGGGGAGAGTTCTAGACCACTTATGGAGACCATATGTAAAAGTAAGAATAAAGAAAAGAAAGAAAGAAAGAAAGAAAGAAAGAAAGAAAGAAAAGGAGAAAAAGAGAGTGAGGGAACAAAGAAGAAAGGAAAGAAGGAAACAAAAGAGATAAAAAAGAATAAGAAGAAAAAAAAACAAAAAAGAGAGAACTGAAGAGAGGCCTCCATCACCGTTGAATTCTTGAAGTCGTTCCCAAAATAACCTGTCTCAGCCCTAAGTTTCTTTCCTTGGCATTTTTTCTCAGCAACATGAAGAGATCCAATCCACTGTATAAGCTTTTGGGGAGGAGAGGGTACAAAATAACCAAAAGAATCAGGGATAGGATAGGAAGCACAAAATGACAGGGTGTGAGCAATTATCCAGGTTGTCCACTTAGGGAGGGAGCAAGAAAAGAGGTTTGAAAGAAAGTTCTTGAAAGAGACACAGTCTAATTGGGTGGAATCCTGGCAAGGCAATGGGCTCCATGGACAGTCCAGAATTTATCAGCAGGAGAGAAGAGAAGGGTGGGAAGCTCAGGAATCAGCTCAGGACCGTCACAACCTGGCTGCATCACTGATCTCCAGGTTGATTTCTCAAGTGCAGCCTCAGCACTTCCCATGCACTGTCCTGAGGCATTATCTGTCACATCACATCAGTGATAGCTTTTCTGTTACTAACTTTAGAAGCTGGAGGTCTGTACTCTTAAAATGATTTATCTGACAGAGACAAGGATGTGAGATCCACACAGTGATCTCAAGCATGGCTTTGTTGGGTCTGCTCCTCTGCCTGGTGAGTACTCCCTGCTGTAAGTGTCCCAGTACTTTCAGGACAGGGACCTGGACATGTGGCATGTGGTCTGCATGACGGATACTGATTTCTCCTGTGCCCATATTTTCTGTCTCAGGTTCAGCTTAGGAGTCATGACTTGGGCTCTCTATAACCACCTGTAATATGACCTCACTCCAACAGCCTGCAGGGATGGATCTGGAACAGACAGGTGCAATGGGAATGCTGCAATCAAAGCTAATTTCATATCTCAATTCCTGAGGCAGCATTGACAGGGAAATCTCCAAGAGCCAAGTTTTCTTAATAGGAAGCAGCCTCAGATCTGAGGACACAAATATGTATTACCATGCACAACACAAAGCGAAGGCACATCTAGGTGAGCCCTGACACAACTCTCCATGAAAAGTAGTCAGGACCTGGAGGGAGTGGCTCACGTTCTGGGAAATTCAGAACTAAGTAAGCATCATTAGCAGGAGGGGTCATGCATAGAGCTGGTCAGTGTTAGAGACTGTGATGTCCTCTTTATTCTCAGGACATCCTCAAGAGATACATCACTGTCTCACAGTCTATGAAAATTGCTCATATCTTGCCTTCTATGAAGAATGTTAGTTTTCTCTGAGGATGTAAGGATGACAGTTTTGCTATGATTAGGAGGAGGACCACAGAGGAAGGAGATTCACCAGCTTTCAGTGAGTGTCTGTGACTCTGAACCTTGGTGAATGTAATTGATGAGGTCTTTCCATGCTCTCTTTTTTAAATATGAGGAGACATCATTCAATCAGTCAGCATATTTATTCTTTGCCCACCACGAGTAGATCATTACTTAGCTTCCTGCACTTTAGGATTTTTTTTTTTCATTTTTTAGTATAAACCATCCATATTGGATTCCATGGACTGAGCAGATGCAGTTCTCTTCGACTCTTGTGTACATATGTTCACTGTTGTACTACAGAGCCTCTATCGTAGAGAATGAACTAATGAAATCTCTTTACACACAATAGATAATCCCTTCATGCATAATATATATGAAGACTGTATTGGTTTTGATCCCATAGAGAGCCTTGCCTAACCCAGTAACTAATGTCAAACTTTGATATTTAGCTCAAATGACTGAGTACTTAGAATACTAATATGAGATTTTATCTGGCAAAATAGCTGCACAGTTTCCTTGTCAGTGATTGACGTGTTTCATCACATCCTGAGCACAAATCTCAGCATTGCCAGTCTTCGGAGTCCTAGAAATCTTTGGAGAAGGAGCCATCAGCTCAGGCCTGGTAGAATGACACTAGCATGTACTATTGTCATGTGTTTGATTACACAGAAGGTTGAAGAAGTTACCATTTTATGACTATTTCCTGAATGCATCACTTTCTAACAGTTTGGTTTGCTGGAGATCTTAAATCTCTGAGTGTGTGCTACAGGTAAAATGTTCTATCCATAGAGTCTCAGAAATCAACAAAAAAGGCAAAACAGCATGCTCCCACCACTTGGAGGCATACTGGGAACCTCATCAGGCATGTCTGACTGTGATAGGCAGTGCCTCAGGGAGCAGCTGGGCCCTGCAGTGCAGCACAGGCCAAGAGACCAGGAAAACAGGATAACTTGAGCTCCTGTCCAGAATCACATCTGTTGTGGCAGTTTGTAATTACATATTTTTACATCAAGCATCTTCCTCAGATCCTGGCTGTCCAGGGACCATCCTCTACTTGATGCTGTTCCCTGCTCTGAGTCATTCAGGGGTATCAGGAGAGAGGTGGGACCATTCTTTATGTTGCACTGACAGATGGTGATGTTCTTGTCTCACAAGTGTGCTGTCCCAGGTGCATCTGCAGGAGTCAGGACATGGCCTTGTGAAGATGTCACAGATCCCATCAATCCCTGTACTGCCTCTGGATTCTCTGTATCCAGCTGTTATGTGCACTGGGTTCCCCAGCCTCCAGGAAAGGGTCTGGATTACACAGGTGCAGTGTATGATAATGGTAATGCAGTTTACAGTTCAGCTTCATTTCCCAATCTTCATCAGAAGGGACACCTCCAAGAGCCAAGTGTCCTTGTACTGAACAGTCTACACCTGAGGACACAGCCATGTGTCAATGTATAAGAGACAGAGTGGGGGAACTCAGGGTGAGCCAGCAAACCTCCTGCAATGACTCCCAAGACCAGCAAGATGTACATGGGATCAATGAGGGCTACCAGGACCAGATTGGTCACTTTAGAACACAGGGAGTTTAGGACTCTGTGTTCCTGTGAACACATCAGAGCATGCTTAAGGCTCCTTCAGTGACCCAATCCACAGTTTTCCCTTCTGGTCTTCACTTTATCTTATTTGAATGTAAATGGATGGAAATCAAAGCCGTTATGCTAAGTGAAGTAACACAGTCCCAGGAAAACAAATGATGAATGGTATCCCTCATTTTTGGAGGCTAACATCAAATCCCTAGTTGAAAGGCAAACTGAGCAACATTAATGTTATATCTTATTTTTTTTATCTGAAGGCAACTGTGTGTTTAAATGTAATCCCTTAACAAGCTCAGAATTAACTTCACCACTTTTTTTCAGAATTTATAATTTGTGGTATAGAAGGGAGGCATGTATTCATATTTTAGGAGTAATATAAAATTTAAAGGGAAAATGTGAACTCTAACATATGTTGGAATTAACAGACAGTTTATTTCAGAGGTCATAATTTTTGATATATATTTTATGTAATAAATGGGCATATTTTGGCAAATACAAATGGAGGGAACAACAATGACAAAAAGGACTGGTCAAAGAACTTACTGAGAAAGTTAAATTCTGCCCAAAACAATAAAACTAATGCAGAGAAAAATTTTAAAAAGACTGAGAAAAGATCAGACATTATGCAGATGCATTACTGGGTGGGGTGGGGGACATGGAAAAGGGAATGCTCTAAGTTGGACTGAGAAATGATGTATGAAATACAGAAAACACCAATAAAATATTTTATAAAAGATAACAAGAAAAAACAAATATGCACATTAAATCTGCCATGTCCACAGGAATCTGGGAAATCTTGGAAATTCAGTTCCTTCCCCATCTTCCTTCCAGAAGTCCCCAATTATCAGAGTTTCCTAAAATACCAGAGGAAGAAAGGCTTTTCTAATGTGATCTGTCACTAAAATATATAATAAATAAATAAATAGAAAATAGTAAATTAAGGTATATAAAAAGGAAAAATGTAATTAACTTATTACTAAAAATGTAAAGAAAATAATTCTTATAGGTTCCAGTCTAAGATCTTACATGCCCAGGACTTCAAGATTCGAAGCAGGTCAGGTGAAGGGGCCCTGATGGAGGTAAAAAATGAGGACAGTGAGGGGCTGGAGAGATGGCCTAGCCATTAAGAGTGCTGCCACTTGCTCTTAGAGAGGATCTGGGTTCAGTTCCCAGCACCCACATGGCGGCCGAGAACCATCTTTAACTCCAGTTCCAGGGAAATCTGAGACCCTCTTCTAACCTCCACTGCATTGCATGACACAGTGCACAAACCTACATGCAGACAGTACATTCATACACATAAAAATAATAAAATAAAATAAATAAAAAATAAAGATCTTTAAAAAAATGAGGATAGTGATGAACTTGCATTGAGGACAACTAGGAACACTAATGTGAATCAATAGGACTTAGCATATATGACAGAATGCAAGAAAACCAGAGGGTGTGGGGTGCAGATGGGGGAGGTGCTCTTTACAATAATGAAGCTGTGTTGCAAGACGGGACATGGTAGCACACACCTTTAATCCTAGCACATGGGAGGCAGAGGCAGGCAGATCTTTGTGAGTTCAAGGCCAGCCTGGTCTACATAGCGAGTTCCAGGACAGCAAGAGCTACAGGGAGACCCTGTCTCAAAAAGACAAAAAAAAGATGTGTTGCATGAAATTCACAAAATTCCAATAAAAATATACCTAAATGAGGCTTTCCTGCCAGAGACCAAGAAGAGGCAGGAAGTATGCAATCTTTATTAATTCTCAGTGATTCTGTGTGTTGATCAGGGGTTTAGTCTCTTACACTACCAGGATTTTGGCAACCAAGCCTCTATCAAAGAACTGAGTCCAGTAGATTATATGTATGATGAAAAGCTAGAAAGATCAAAGGCTTGTCTAGAAAGACAGGACAGGCCAATATTAGCGATGCATTCCTGTGCCATAATTCAGGGGTCTAAATGATGAGGAATTTAAGTACCAGAGATATTGATAAACTACAGGTTTTAATATGTTGTATTTTCTCATAAAGTTATTCCCAGTAATTTTATGAATGAACTTACAAACTTTGCACTCATTCTCAGTGCTTCTATTTCATTGCATTGTGCTCATGTTAGTTTTAATGGTTTTCTCCAAACACCACCTATCCGTGCATGTGTGTGGGTCAGTTCTCATTGCACTGATGCTGCATAATAAAGAGACCCCGTGTCCTCCCTCAGGCACAACAGGCTGCACTTCACCGCATCTCTGTCTGGCATCATTATGAATCTCCTTTGGATTGCTTCAAGTATTTTCTGAAGGTTTGGTTTTCTGGACATGTATTCTTTCATCCTGTTTATGTCATGAATCATTTTTCTTTCTCCTTCATCTATAATCAACACATTTGCTGGGTATTGTAATCTGGGTTGGCATCTGTAGTCGTTTAGTACTGGGAATATTTTGGTCCATTTCTTCTGGCTTTCAAAGTTTGCACTGAAAGGTCATCTGTAATTCTGATGGGTTTCCTCTTATATGTAACTTGTTGTTTTTCTCTTGTGGCTTTCAGTATTTTGTTTAGGTTTTGGGCGTCTAGTGTTTTAACTATGTTACAGTATGCAGTATTTCTTTTCTGATTTTGTGTATTTGGGTCCCTCCTATGGTCCCACAAATGAAGGCCAGTAAGCACGCGTTTTGTCTTGATCCCCCTGCACTGGCGTCTATGACACCCAGGTAGTCCAATAATGGCAATCCTTATTCTGATGAGGCTGAAATCCCCTTAGCTGCTTAGTACACAAGCTGGGTATCTTAGCAGTCCTCAGTCCACAATGAAATATTAAAAAGCTGTGTCTCATGTCCTTGAGGAGTGCCCAAAGCAGTGGCAGCCACAGAGCAGATGCACCTGCCTGTAAGAATTGAAGACAAACAAAACAGCACTGCTCTCTTTCTTTTTTTCTTGTCTTTTTTGCTAAGATCTCAAGTTTTGTCTGCAGTACAATTTTTCTGGTCTTACTGATTATTTATTTCTGGTTGTACTTTCCTTTTGAATGCTTAAGGCCACACAGTTAGCCCAGATTAACCAAGGTTTTTGTTTTCTTGAGGTCAGTTGAAGATCTGGTCCTCAGGGGTCTCTCGGGGCTTTTTAGGGGGGGTGAGGAGAGTGGAAGCCCCTTGATCCTTTCAGCTTCACATCCACCAGTTCCATCCACTCGAGGTTATAATCAGATCTTGCTAGACCAGGCTTCTTTTTCTGAAACATGATCAGACTTGCCTCTTTATAGACTGGACACTGGCTGAAGACCCATTAATGGCTCTACAAGACCTCCCTGAACAGGAAGACTGGTGACCCACATCTGCAGGACATTTCAAGAGATGCCCCCATGCATAATCCCTTAAGACTTGGTTGATCTCTGAGGGCAAGGAAAAAATTTATCTCCTAAGTCCCTCTGCTAAATTGGTAGGGATGACAAGTATGGTCGTTAAGCACCCAGAAAGGCTAAATTGCACCACCCTGATACATTGCACCTATATTAACATTGTATCTTTTGGAACCAAACTGTATTTTATTTCCATGTCATATTTCTTGATTCACATATTTCCATTTTAATCCCATATTACTCTAAAAAATGTACACATACCTTCCATCATATACTAAAAATTCAAGGTCTGAAAATAAATGTTAGGTAAGCTCTAGAACCTGTTTAGGGATTCAAAATACAAGAGCACAGTTGTATTTACATCATGAGGACTATAACATTAATGTTGCTCAGTTTGTCTTACAGCTGGATTACTTTGTATCTCAGGTGAGAGGACTATGGGTCTGAACACATGTTGCACTGTGGACCCCTAACTCAAGGGTCACAGTAGAATGGTAGCAGGTCCTGCTTCCCAAATGAGGAGGATGACTAATCAACACCAGGAATGGGGTGTATGCAGTGTCATCTGCATTCTGAGCCTGAGAGCTGCTGATGACAAAACAGGTGCCACAGACTAACTCAGTAAACCCTCCAGCTTCTTCTTGCTCAGGTCTAAATGCTCCAACCTGAATCACCAATACACCAGTCTCCAGGGAACCTTGTTGTTCCTTGCCCAGAGTCTAGGAGAGCACACTCTCCAGGAACACTGAGCATCCCCCATCAAAACCACAATTGGAGCTGAGTGTCAGATAATGAAATAGGCAGCTGCACATCTGACATAAATGAGTGAAGGTCAGAATACACAGGGACAAAGATGTCTCTTTACAGGACCCTCACAAGAAAGTTCTCATGTGGAGAGCGGGTGTGGCGACAGTCCCAAGATGGCACCCGGGACTTTAGCTAAGTCTTATGACTAACACCTGATTCCCTCCTACCTCAAAGTAAAGCCACGTCCACCGTTCGAGCTGTGCGGGTGCACCCTGGACGCAAGATCAGGCCAGATGACATGAACCAATAGACAGGCCACGCAACCTGGGCTGAGAAGGTGGAGCGGGAGAGGGATAAATAGAGGAGATTTTCTGTTCTGGGGGAGGAGGAAGTAAAAATGCTGTAATGTGCCTGAATAAACCGCTTTGAGAAGAACGAGCTAGAGGTGCTTTATTTCTGCTGGTCAGAATTAAAGGCATCAAGTGGTGGCCTGTACAGGGATGCGTTCTTCTTCCTTTCTCATTCAGAACTCATTGCGGTCAGGGTGACTAGTCGGTAAGCTCCCAGGTAAGCGGGACAATTAAGGTTCTCGGAAAAGAGACAATAAAAGCTCCCCGGAAAAAGGGGACAATAAAGTTCCCCGGAAAAGGGGACAATTAAGGTTCTCGGAATGAGACGATAGGCTCCTGGTTCCGAGACAGGCTCTAACTAGCACTATGGGAAACGCAACATCTGCTCTGATGGTGCGCCACGCCCTTAAGGCTCTATTGAGGGCAAAAGGAATTGAGCTGAGGAGAGAAACTCTAGACAGATTTTTGGCAGCGGTGGATCAGGTTGCTCCGTGGTTCCCAGTGACGGGATGCCTTACAATACCTAGTTGGGAAAAGTTAGGGAGGGACCTAAAGTTTGCTGAGGAACAGGGAGACTTACACAAGGGAGTACTGCCGGTGTGGAAGTTGGTAAGAAATTGCATAGGGGATGAGGAACGGTGCGGAAAAAAGATAAAAGAAGGGAGTGAAGCCTTAGACCAGGTTAAGGAAGAGCGCTCTCAACACTCTGAAATTCAAGAAGAATCTAGTGAAGGGGACATGTCAGATGGGGATGTGGAAAGCCTTGCCGCCAGCTTGGAGAAAGTGAAAGTAAAGATAGAACCGTCGGCCCCGGAACCGCCCCTGCCACCTCCTTATGCTTGCAATGGAGCAGGAGGGAATAGTTTACATCCTGAAACTTGGAGAGAACTAGAGGCTCAGTGCTTCCCTGTATTTCAAAATCAACAAGGGAACCGCTATCATGAGCCGCTAAATTGGAAGATTGTTCAAAGGCTGGTGGAGGTGGTATGTGCCTATGAAGCCAATGCTGCCTTTGTTGTGAACTCAGCTGGAGTCTCTGCATCAGCTCAAGTTATTGAGTTAAAAATTGTCATCAAGGTTTTTGAATCATTTCCACACTCCTTTAATTTGGTTTCTGATAGCCAGTACATCATCAACATGTTGCTTTGCCTAGAGGTGGTGGGAAAGATCAATTTATGGTCTCCTATTGGAAACCTCATCTTCACTTTACACGACCTAATTTTATGAAGAACCACACCCTTCTTTGTCCAACATGTTCTTGCTCATACTGGCCTACCTGGCCCCCTTGCAGAGGGAAATGATATCACAGATAAAGCCACTAGAATCTTTATGGCCCTTTCTACTGCCTCACCAATCTTGCAGGCTCGAGAGTTTCATTCCCATTTTCATGTTAATTCTAGAACTTTGTCCTCCCGCTTTAAAATTACCCGTGCTGAGGCGAGAGACATTGTAAAATTGTGCCAACAGTGTGCCCCACTACTTCCTCAACCAGGGGTCGGAATTAACCCACGTGGGTTGCACCCTTTACATCTCTGGCAAATGGATGTCACCCATTTTTCTGAAATTGGCAAGTTAAAATATTTACATGCTTCCATTGATACAGCCTCCGGGGTCCTATACGCCTCCTTACATATGGGGGAAAAGGCGTGTCATGTAATTGCCCATTGTTTTGAGGCCTGGGCTGCCTGGGGCCAACCTAAAGAATTAAAAACGGACAATGGCCCCGCTTACACTTCTGCTTCCTTTGTGTCGTTTTGCCACTTTATGGGTGTTAAATTGACTCATGGAATGCTGTATAACCCACAAGGACAAGGCATCATTGAGCATGCTCATCGCACCCTAAAAGAATGCTTACTTAAGCAAAAAGGGAGAATAGCCTCTGGCTCCACACCCAGGGAACGAGTGGCCATCGCTCTTTTTACTTTAAATTTTTTGAATCTAGATAATCATGGACATGCTGCTGCTGAACGTCATGCTAACCCTGACATTTCTTTTAAGGGCCTGGTTATGTGGAAGGATGCGTTGACTGGTAACTGGCAAGGACCGGATCCAGTGTTGGTCTGGGCGAGAGGATCTGTTTGTGTGTTCCCCCAGGATCATCGACAGCCATTGTGGGTCCTGGAGAGACTAACCAGAGTGATCTGAGATGAGAAAAGAGAAGATTCTATGGATGAGCCTGATGTTAATACTGCTCCCTATGGGTCGAACTGAAAATCTGCGATGGGGCCTTCTGTTGGTATTCCCCAAGCTATTGCCACTTACACACTTAGCGCAGGTCTTTCCCCGATTTTTCACAATAAACATTTCTCTGCAACTGCCATTCCTCCCAAGGGATCAGGAGATAGTGCCCCTGACGGAATCAATATCGCTCACCCTAGAGGGTCTCCTATGCTTTCAGATAATCTCTAATATCTCCCAGAGTAGTGATTGTGTTCACATGTATAATCAGACTGCAGCATGGTCTAATTTGCCTATCAATAGCTCCACCAAAGCTAATGCCACTTAGATTCAAGGGGTCTGGCCTGCCATGATTCCCAGACAAAATGATAGTATACCTGCTCAGCCCCAATGGGCCCCCTTTTTGTAAGGGCACCCATGATTCCCTCCCACCTTGGACTGGTTGTCAGGCTAGAAATGTGGCCTGGGCAGTGCGTAAGTATTTTACATTTTCCCCTTATATTAGTCTGGGATGTGAATGGAAATTTTCTGGGTTGTGTGTAACTTCCATACCATTTGCAAATGCCAGCCATGCTGCTCAATTGTCCCGTAACCTGTCTCAGTATCTTACAGGAAACTGGTCTAGGGATCTTGATGGCATGTTGCGGGACCTCAGACAATCCATCGCTCACATCAACTCCATCCGAGTGGATGTGTCCTTGGCTGGTGGGCTGAGAAACTGGATTACTACCGCTACTTCACGATTGAAAGAATGGGCGGGAATTGTCGGACTTGCCCTATGCCTGGTCCTCACTAGTTCCCTGGCCTTTTGGTGCATGTGCCGTTTGCGATTTTGTCAACATAAAACGCAAGCCCTGTTAATACAGGCGTTCACAGCAGTGGAGACAGGACAGTCTCCTCAAGTGTGGCTTAGCATGCTAGAGAAGTAGCCAAAGATGGGTAAGGCTCTTTGGGCATGCCACCAACCCAAGACAGGGAACAAACCAGTGCTGTTTGTCTCCCAATGACGGGTAAGGGGCATTGCTGCATGGGGCTACCTAAGACAGGCATTCTCTCTGCTAAAATAATAAAGAAGGGGGAGATGTGGAGAGCGGGTGTGGCGACAGTCCCAAGATGGCGCCCAGGACTTTAGCCAAGTCTTATGACTAACACCTGATTCCCTCCTACCTCAAAGTAAAGCCACGTCCACCGTTCGAGCTGCGCAGGCACACCCTGGACGCAAGATCAGGCCAGATGACATGAACCAATAGACTGAGGCCATGCAACCTGGGCTGAGAAGGTGGAGCAGGAGAGGGATAAATAGAGGAGATTTTCTGTTCTGGGGGAGGAGGAAGTAAAAATGCCTGAATAAACCGCTTTGAGAAGAACGAGCTAGAGGTGCTTTATTTCTGCTGGTCAGAATCAAAGGCATCATTCTCAGCTGAACCCTGCTCCAGATTCCTATGTGCATCAGGGTTCATTCTTGTCTGGGGTAGGAATTATGTCCAGTTCAGAGAGCACCAAGACCATTTCCTGAGGTGATATTAAATTACCATGAAGACAATATTCTGAAGAACTGTATGCAGTCTTATGAAATGTGAGAAAAGCCCTGTGAGGACAGGGAAGAATGAGGGGTCTCCTGCATTCTGAGGATGTCAGCTGCTGAGTGCTACAGCTGTGACAGACAACAGTTGTCTCTCCTCTGAACCCAAGTTAGATACAGTACTCACTGCAGTGCTGCAGCTGCAGGTGTGCCATGTGGGAAATCATCCTGATGCTATGTGACTGCAGGATGCTCCAGAGCTCTGAGGACCATGGTGAGCTCCTGCTCCCACACAGCTGCTCAGTCTCTGCTCTTCCATAGAGGACAAACACAAACATTGTGGATATGGAGGAGATACCCTCTCCTCAAGAAGTCTTCAGGGGGAAAGCAACCTCATAAAATCCAGAAGAGAATCCACTCAGTATTTGACAAGTCCTTATAAACAAGGAAGTCTGTGCTGGTGCATGGCACTAAGGAAAGAATGACACAGTGTGGCTGACAACAGAAACTGTCATTGCTGTGTTTGTATGTAATGGCCACAAATGACATAAAGAAACTGAACATACAAAAGCAACACCAAAGTACACTCACATCCCAGAATGTGAGTTTCCCTGGAATGTGCTCCTCAGATAAGTGGCCACTTTGGCACAACTCACCTAGGCATGGACTGGGGGATCCAGGAAATCCATAAGTGATGAGTGTTAGAGAGGGAAAACTCAGTAAAATTTCCAGCTTTCCCTTCCTCAGATGTACCTGTTCCAACCTGAATCACCAATGCTCCTGTTACCAAGGAACCCTGCTGAGGCTCTGCCTTGAGTCTAAGAGAGCACACACTCCTGAGCTTTTTCCTGTCTGATCCTGGGGCACAGGTCAGAGTCTCTTTTGCCCTGTGGGATAATCTGCATCATGTTCAAGGAAGAGTGCCTCATAATTTTAAGTATTTTCATCAGAGTGAAAAAGAGAATTAAAAGATGGGTATCTCACGGATGAGTACACACTATGCTTGTGGACACTTTTCCCTGCGAAAATTGATCTGTGACATGGGGAAGCAGCTGATACAGAGGAGTCCAGCCCTGCATGCCCTCTCCTCCTGCTTTGGTGTAACCTGAACTCTGTGTCTCCTGTTCACCACCTGCTGGTCCCCCTCTCTCAGCACACTCCATGTAGGTTTATGTCTGGTCTCACACTGAAGTCCCCTCCCTGTGTGTCTTGCACAGTAATACATGACCATGTCCTCAGGTCTCAGATTGCTCATGTCTAGGTACAGGGTGTTCTTGGAATGGTCTCTGGAGATGGTGAATGGGTCCTTCACAGAGTCTGCATAATATTTCCCACTTTCATCAGACCATTTAGATGCCCACACACTCCTGCATTTCCTTGGAGCCTAGAGGACCCAGTGCATATCATATTCACTGAACATGAATCCAGAGGCTGCACAGGAGAGTCTAAGAGATCCGCCAGGCTGCACCAAGCCTCCCTCAGTCTCCAAGAGCTGCTCCTCATACTGGACACCTGCAAAAACAGAGTCCTGGTCATAAACTGTCTCACATGTCCACTTCTTGTCTCTCTCATGTCCACTCTCACAATCACTGCCTCTTGTTTTCCAAAAATCACTTGTCAGGATAGCAGGAAGGAAAACCAACTCAGCCTGAGCTCCATGTTGAGTCTGTGTCCAGTGCTGGTCACTGAATGGGAACACCTGGGAATGCAGGCTGGGCTCCTTTGCCAGAGCTGCAGGGTCAGGGCTGGGCTGGTTTTCATGAGCAGAGGGAGGCCCTATTTGCATGTTTTCCTGTTATATACAGAGGTGTGAATTTGAGCTGCTGGAAGAAGACAGTGCTCCAAGCACATGTGAGAATGCTTTGGATAATGGATGACAGGCATGAGCATTGAGACGCTGTGATGTTTCTGTATGTTGACTTTGCTTGTTAAGAATTCACTAAGATTCATTTACTTTTCTTAAATTTTGTGCATTGAAAGTGCAGCGTATGTAGTACTGGTATCTCCTAACAGAATATGTACCAGGAAATGGGGTCAGGAATGATCAGGTTTCTAGATAGGAGTTCATGTCAGGCTTGTGTCTACTCCTTTTTTAGGACTGTGCTCCTCTGCTTGATCCAGCCCTTCTCTGCTGGAGCTCATGGTCAGAGTCAGACACTCATGGTCGCCTCAGAGGAAGCCTCACTGTGATAGGGACACTTGTAACTCTGCTTCACCTCAGTGTTTTCTGGGTGAAGGCCTCTGCAGGCCACAGGGGATGCATGTTAAAGAAACTTTGCTTTTCCTGTCTTTATAATTTTTCATGTTTTCCCTTGGAGACATATTTTTCTTTGTAGTAAATTGACTTTGGTCTTAGTGATACTTAATCAAATCTAGGTTTAGTACATGGTTTCAAAACATTAATATACAATGTTTACTTTTATACCTGTGTGTGATCATGACATGTGCATTTATTGAAATATCCTCAAATGTTCAAGGGACAAAGGTATTTGTGCATGGTTATGGAGAATTACATCATATTTCACTTATGTAAACAGAAAGAAAAACTTCTATGGTAGTAAATATAATCCATTGCTACAATGACACTTTTTGTGGTGAGAACTTTTAATATTGTATTTAATATTTTTATTTTATGTTTATGAGTGTATTACCTACATGCATGTATGTACATTTTTATCATGCAGTGTTCATGGAGGTCAGAAGAGGGTTTCAGCTCTCCTGGAACTTGAGTTATGTGTGATTTTTAGCCACTGTGTAGGTTCTGGTAATTGAACCCAGCTGCTGTGGAAGAGCATCCAGTGGTTAGAACCACCGAGGCATCTATCCAGCCCCTTGTGGTGAGAATTTTGAAAATCTCATTCCCAGTTTGCTGTGTGAGCACCTTTCTCTTAACCTTGGTGATGTTACAAGGCACAGATAACCTAGATGTCACTCCAATGTAGACAGAATTTTACATTCCCTTCCACAGGTCCTTTGTACTTCATTACATTCTCTGTCCTTGTGGCAAACACCTTTGCCTTCGCATCTCAACTGTCAGTGCTCTGAGATTCTGCACATAAGCCATCACACAGTTAGGTTTCTTGTTTATTTCATTCAGCATACTCTCTTCCAACTCCATCCATGTGGTTATGAATGAGACTTCACTTCTATTAAAGGTTATATTGTTTTCACTATTTATGGTTGCTGAATGTTACTTCTTACTCCAATGATAGACAGTGGTGTTGGATACTGGAAATAAGGCTGAATTGAATGTGTAAGTGAAAAATCTCCCTTCAATACAAATTTCAGCTTAGTTGACTATGCATCAAAATTGAAAATTGATGGGTAACAAGAATGTTTAATTCTGAAATCTTTAAGGAAACTAAAATCTACTTTACATATTGTTACATTATCTTTCTTGCAGGGCTTCTGACTCTGCAGGTGAATAGGCTGAAGAGGATACGGGATGGATTCCTCCATTAACATTCTGGGGACCATGTCAGACTGTCCAAATCCATGTATTCTATGCAATAGGCAGGTTATATATGTGTGGGATGGGCAGCCTCTACATTGCATGGCATTACCTCCCAGTGGCCAGTCATAGACTTCCACACCATCACAGATCATCCCAGCTCATGGAACATATTCAGAAAGGGGGAATGCTGACAAGCAAGCTGACTCTTGGCTTCTGAGTGCATGCTAGCAGAAAACAGGGTGCGCCCTGCATCTTTTGCTCTGCCCAGTGTTCTAAGCAGGTTGCCAGCCAGCATGCTCTCCAAAAATTTTTTTTTTTTTTTTTTTTTTCTTTTTTCTCTTTTTTTTTTTTTTTTCTTCATTTTTTTAGAGTGTGATAGTAATGGTGATCAGTTTGCCTTTGTCTGGCCCAAATGCTCTTGACTATTTTGCAAAAGGAGTAAGCAATGTCCATGTGAACCCAATTAGCAAGTGTCTATGTCCAATTATTGTACTAGTTATCAGAGAAGGAAAGAATCTGGCTCAGTCCCAGGGTCCCTCAAGTCCAGCTGAAGAGGTTTGCATACACAAACATGCTGATCAAATGAAAGTTCAGCAAGTTTTTCTGCCTGTCATTTTCCTGCTGAAGGGTGTGGCTGCATGCCATTTGTAGGGTGTTTGCAATCCATACTCCTGAGAAAACTGCTCCTGTAGCTAAGGATGATGGACCCTGGGACGCTTTAGTTATAATGATGAAGTGTGACCACATGCTATAGCCTGGTCTGCTCTTCCCCAGGTGTAGTCAGATTCACTGACAATCATGTGACTGCTGGATTCCTAAGAATATAAATAAAGTCAGTAACAGTGTAGAGTATAATACAGTTAGATGAATGACCTTGGTAATTTCCTTGTTCTTCCAGTTCAAGTGAGGGGTTAGGGGGAACACAAAGGAAGTCCTTAGGCAAGCCTGAGAGGAAGCCATTATCATAAAAATTAACTCCTCTCCCAAATAGCAGGTAACAACTTGTTTTAATTTGCAAGGCAAAGTCCTTTGGTAGATAAAGGGCAGAATTATTGCCCAAATGAGAGGTAGGGTGCTTGCCCAAGAGGATGCCACCAGAAATTGTGGGTTGTGCACATATGCCCACATTACCTGTGATACATGTTCCACTATGGCATTGGTTTCCAGGGAAGCTTATATGAGGGCCATCAAAGTGGATCCCTGGCTGGTACAGACCCCAGAGTTCTCAGGATCTGTGCCTGTGACTCCAGTGACTTGAGGTCCCTAGACCTTATCCTGTGTGCCAGCCTCCAGCAGAGCAGCATGCTCTTGGATCTCTCCCTCACTTCTTGGGTACTCAGATGGGTCAGTTAATCTGCTGGTGGTTCCTCGGCTATCTCTTGAAGTCCAAAGGTGAAGGACTCTTGCTGGGACATAAATGGGGCAGGACTTCTTTTTGAGATGACATAAGCAAACCTTCCCATTGTTAGCAGTGGATCTGGACCCTGCTATTGTCCCGATTCAGGATGTTTCCAAAGTACCAGCCATGCCTCATAATGCCCTGTTAGATGGCTCTAATGCTTGTGGACTGGGGTTCTCATGTCTGACTTCAAAATTGATAGAAAATTCATATTAAAGAGTGTTCTGCACACTGCACATGGGGGGAGGAGGGATAAGCCTCCCTCTTCTGTTTTTGTTCTCTGTAATATTCAGGGTGCAGCCATTCCAGAGTCCCATGAGACTACCATATTGTACCCCCTGGACAATCTCCTGGAGTGAGAATTATCCACATTAAGGGGAAGGAAGCGTCAAATCTAATAGTGATGGCACAGGGCAGAGTAGCATTGATTCTTTGAAGAACAATATGTGCTTCTCAATTTACACTGCTGAGCAAAGAAAGCTCTGTATGGACCCTCAGGCAATGATACAACAGATGCATCTCCTCTTGCAAGGAGATATGAAGCAATGGCCTAGCCAGTTAAGATAATCCAAAGTACTTTGAAGCTGTTTAAGGGGTCAAGTGTTGAGCAGTTTAATTATTGACATCTGGGGCCAAATTGGCCTCATCTCTAGAATTGACCCCAGAAACTTGCAGGGAGAGGCAAGTTGAATTTCTCTTGGGAGACCTTTAAATGTGCAGCTTCAAGGGCCACTGTGACATGAGGGAATAGGTAGCCCAGAACTACTCTGTCACAGTAAGCTAGGAGAGGTTCGTCCATGTATTGGATTTTAAAACATCATCCATGCAACGGGATTAAAAAAAAAAAAACTTTTTCAGAACATGACCAACAAAAAACCTCACAGAGGTTTGAGGGGCTATTTTTTTTTCATACTCTGTGCCAGGACTTTCCAATGATATGCATGGGGGGAGAAATGCTTTAAAAGAGGGACAATAAATGCAAACTGAGGTTTGTCCGCAGGGCACAGAGGAATAGAAAAGAAAGTCCATCACATCTTTCAACCCACCCAGTTATTTGGCTGATGATGGACAGAATTTTTAATATTTGTGAATTTGTAATAGAATCGTGGCCCTAACAAATACTCTTAGGGATTTTTGTTGCTGCTGCTGTTGTTGTTGTTGATGTTGTTTTAAGAGATTCCCAAATGCCTTCTTTTACCCTCATCTTGATGGGATGACTATACTTATATTTATTTAACTATTGAAAAAGACCCTTGAGTGCTTGCTAAGGCCTTTAAACATTCCTGACTTTCCCCCTCCTCATTGTTGAATGGCACCTTTCACCTTGCCATGTGAAGGTGCACCCATCAAGCTGCACCCATGCACAGATGGGTTGTGATGAGGGATCTGACAACAGGCACCTTCAATCATGTCCTCATCCCTTGATTTGTGTGAAGGAAGAAGTCCTCTCCTTTCCTAGAGACTGTCACAGAGAGGTTCAGAGAGGAAACTCTGACCCCATCTTCGTACTGTATTTTACATGTGCCTGGACAATATTTGCCAAAAGAAAGGAAATAGAAAAAAAAAAAACCACTTTCTTAATATGGTAACTATCAAACTACCTTAGAAATGAAGGATGGTGCCAGCCAGTGTAGGGTCAGCAGCCCTTCTGCCTGCAGTCTTGTTTCTGATGTTTCAAAACCATTTCTTATACTTATGACTTGAAATGTGAACTTTTTAGGGTTAAGAACAAAACTAACATAAATGCTTAAAAAGTTTTAAAGTTCTGTTTTTAGACATGCTATTAGTTTAGTTACCCTTAGCTTTGTTTTTAAAAACCTTTTTAGATCATGCTGCATTTACAGCACAGGCTTAAGATGTGTGTGGTAAATAAAGCTTCTTTCATACAAAACAAAACAAGAAGATATATCTGAGTCCAGGATTACTGTCTCATACCTTCTTGTGTGCTGATCATTATATCAAATTATAGTGATGTTAATTAAAAACAGCCTGGGGCTGGAGAGATGGCCTAGCAGGGAAAAGCACCAATTGCTCTTGCAGAGGAGCCAGGTTCAATCCCCAGCACCCACATGGCGGCTGAGAACTGTCTTTAACTCCAGTTCCAGGGGAATCCAACACCCTCTTCTGACCTCTGCGGCATTGCACAACACAGGTGCACCAACTTACATGCAGACAGTACACCCATACAATAATAAATAAATGAAATAAAAATAATAACCTAAAAACAGCCTGAACCTTAGCATCCATTTTTAGCTATAAGTCCTTGACTCTACTTACCTAACTTACATCCATTTATAATTTTGGCCACTGGTGAAAGGTATGTGCAGCCTTATTCCTATATGTGACTACTCCAGATAGCTGGAAACTGTAAATGGATAATTTAGATCCTTTATAGAAAGATAGTACTATGGTTAGAAAGCAGCTGCCAGATCTTTTTGGAGATCTGAGATGTGAAATGTCTCTGGAGGATTTTCTGGCAGGAAGAGGAAACCACAGGTTTTAACTTCCCTGAGATCTGCTCATGTCTAATACCTGCTCATGAGGCACAGTCCTGAAGTTCCTGCAGTGTGAGGCATCCCCTGATTTTCTTCAGGGCCCAAATAGAGAGGTTTGTGCCTGGGATCACACTGGAATACACTCACTCAGCACGTTGTACAGTATACGCAGCAGTGTGTTCATGTTGCAGGCTGCTCTATGTTAAAAACTGTGTTTCTCAGAGGTGTCCCTGNGTTTTAGGTTGAGAGTCTGCATTCTGGCTGTAGAGCCCTGTCTCCCATCAAAGGATCCTCCATCAGGTGCAGCTATCCTGAGGCTATTCCTCAGCCTGGTGGCTGCTGCTTATTGTGCATGTCTCCAGGGTTTCAGGAGAAGAACCCCAACATTTGATGCAAAGTGTGAATCACTGACTGAGATGCTCCTTATCCCCAGCTGTCTTATTCCAGGTACAGCTGCAGTAGTCAGGGTCATGACTACCAAAACCCTCACAGACCCTATCCCTTAAATGCTCTATGTCTGAATTCCCACTGCTCTATCCATTTCTTACATTGATGCCTACACCCTGCAGGAAAAGGACTAGATGTTGGGTTTGATGTGAAATGGTGGAATGACAAGTTATAATGAAGCTCTAAAATCCTGCCTCAGTATTAATTGTCATCCTTTTCCAGAGAACTTTCAGGGATGACTTTGTATTGAACTTAAGGCACTCTGGGCTGTAACCCCAAATCGGCTTTTCACAAACCAGGAAGCTGGCCTCCTATGGTGGAGATTAGTCATAATAAAAGGGATTATTTAGGTGGCCTAGAGGGACTTGGGTTGTAGGTAATAGGGCTTTTTCAACAACCCATAAATAAAGAGAACATTTTTCCACCTAAATATAAAGATGCACAGGCATCATTTGATACCCCTCTTAACACAGAGGCAGCAATGGCTATAAGGCGGCAAAGGCTGCAGGGAATCTGCCAAAGCTCCCAAAGCCTCAAAGGCTTCTCCACCTATCAAAGGAAACACAGAAACTGTGCCAGTGCATCACAAACCAACCACATAAATGATGCAAAGAGACTTAAAACTGAGAATGTACCTTCTCCCTTGAGTGATGGGACTTTAAAAAATAACAAAGCAAAAGCAATACTTTTTTCTCCCTCCAAGACATACAGGTATGTGAGTGACATTTTCCTTTTAAAAGTAACATTTTTCTCCATATATAAAAACAACATTTTTCTCCAATGACATAGACATGTGAATGACATTTTCCCTCTAAAAGTAACATTTTTTCTCTCCCCCCAAGACATACAGGTATTATTTGATTCCCTTTTAACATAGATGATGATTTTAATTGTATCCACCAAAGTCTTAAGTTTGGCTGGAAAGACCTGTATATGTAACTATACTGATGGAATAAAGTCCAGTCTATGAGAGTCCACAACTATCCTTTTGGCCTCTGGCAAGTTTTTTTCTTAAGTGAGTAGCTCCTAGGCTGTGAAGAGGAAGGGGGAGAAGAGTGGGTGAGAATCAGAGCAATCCATTCTTTGTTGTTGAAGATAGCACCTGGGTTGTCCCAGCCTTTTCCCAGCAGGGGGTTGGCAGCTCAGCTCTGGCTCCAAGTCTTTACTAGAGGGCAGAGGGCTAGGCCTGGAGATGAAGCAAGGTGAGGAGCCCAGCAGGTGGCCTCAGGATTAGCTGGAGTTTAGATCTTCCATGGGGGCATTTTCTGCAATTTACTGATGGAATATAAATAGTAAAAGCATAGACACTGGGGCTGGAGAGATAGCCTAGCAGTTAAGAGCACCGACTGCTCTTGCAGAGGACCCGGGTTCGATCCCCAGCACCCACATGGCGCCAAAGAACCATCTGTAACTCCAATTCCAGGAGAACTCCAGTTCCAGGGGAATCCAAGACCCTCTTCTGACCTCCGCGGCATTGAATGACATGGGTGCACAAACCTACATGCAGACAGTACATTCATACACATACAAAAAAAAAAAAGCATAGACACTTAAATAAACACTATTTATTATATTAGTTTGTGTTGTTGTTATGGCACAGGTTGTTGGAAATAACATTCTTTTATGTTACTGTGAGTATTTTTAGAAACTACCTTGTTTACCATTTTTGCAGATAAACTGATGAAGGCTAATTAAAGTTCTTTTAAGAATAAAATATTTTAGCCCTTTAACATTAAGTTTGAAAAAATAATGAATAATGTATCACCTTACTACTTGGGGTTTTACCCATGGCCTTTTAACCTTGATAGATTCATTGGGCCTGATTTTTACCTTGATAAAAGACAACTGTAATATTTTTTACTGATACAATTGACTGTTGGGAGAAGCCCCAGCCAGTACAGTACCTGGCTTTGATACATTTTTTGATATATGTTTTTTAAGAACTAGACTATCCCTTCAAGAGATCTTATATCTTTTAATGTAAAGAAGAAATTAAGCTGTATTTTAGAGGGCATTATATTAATTTTTACTTTATTTTAGTAGAATTTACCCTTTTTGAAAATTGTAGTACTACATACCCATACAGGAACCAGTGTTTTGAGGTCCATCATTAATAAAGAGATGAAATACAGTCTTTTAAAGCTAAGTTATCTTGTAGATAAAAGGAGGATATTACAGATAACATCACAGAAAGACACTGGGAACACTGGTGTACATCAATGTCAATCTGGAAATCTAGAATGAATTAGGAGTAAGAGTAATAACAACTTGTAGTTCCCATAAATTTAAGTGTGACCAAACTTTTATCTTGATAGTAGTGGACCAATATTGACTTTAGAATTATTTAGGATCCTTTTAATTAATTGACTTAGAATTGCCTAGGACTTTTTAATAAATTGATTAATTGTGCACATTGTATTTGAAGACTTTTTAGGTACTCATGTATTAGATTTAGAATTTTAATATCTTAATAAGCATGCTTGAGATGGAATTTAACTTAACAGATCTTGAATGACCATATTTTAAAAATATTATCCCCAGATAAAAAATTGACATGCAAGGAACAGTACAATTAGAGTCAATTTTGAATAAGCACCATAAGAAAAAGCACAATAAGGTTTGAAGGTACATTTTCTCTGTGTATTTTTGGGAGACCTATTTTAGAACACAAATCATTTGAAGTTTTTCTCCACTGGGCAACAGGCCTGAAGCATTCTGGGAATCATAGTCTGCTGGCATGTAATGTTAAATAAAGGAAGTTAACATGGCTGCAACAGGCTCAAAGAAGTCTGGGGTTTGTAGTATAGTTAGAGAAGCTTTTCTCCCACACTGAGGGCTTTCTCTTCACATGAATGGTTTTATATTTTGCTGGGCTCAAGTTACAACATTTAAGTATATAGAAGAAGCAGAAACCTAGGTCAAAGACACATAAAATATTTTAATTATAGAACACTTTCCAAATCTAAGGAAAGAAATGTTTTCCAAGGCTCAAGTGTACACTAAATGTCTAAAGAGTCAGGACCAGAAAAGTAACTTCCCACATGACATACTAATCTAAACATTAAGTGTACAAAACAAAAGAAGGATATTGTTCTAGTTTCCTTTCTATTGCTGTGACAAAACACTTTTACCAATTCCAACTCTGGGAGGAAAGGGTTTATTTGGCTCAAATCTCCTGGGTCATAGTTCATCACTGAAGAGCCCAAGGTAGGAACTCGAGGCAGGAACCTGAAGGCAGGAGATGGAGCACAAGTCATGGAGGAATGCTGCTTACTGGTTTGCTCCCCTGGCCATGCCCAGCCTGCTTTTTATACTGTACATAACAACCTGCCCAGGGGTGGCACCATCCACAGTGAGCTGGGCCCTCCCACATAATTCATGAACACAGGGTAGCAAAGGATTTCAGGCTACCAGAAACTGGAACATGTGAACTTGGGGCAAAAGTGGCATCAAGCACAGGACCCATGCCAAGTCCATTACATAAGGATCCAGAGGGGACAACCAGAGGGGACAAAAGAAATGGGTGAGGGGTAAGTCCTAGAGTAAGAAATACTGAGCGCTGATTATTACTGGGCGTGGGGGAGTATACCTTACTTATGTTCTCTAGATATCTGACTTAACTTCAGAGAATGGATATTCACTTAAGGACATCTGGGTGCAAATGTTTGACTGGATAAGTCTTACCATGTGTGGTGGAATACAGGAGGTGTGGTGGGGGTCATGGATGGGGGAAAGTGTGTAAACTAAATGGAGAACTGTGCTATGAAACTACAAAAGCTTAATAAAAATAATAAAATAAGATAATTTTAATTAATAAATCTTTGGAAACTAGCAAAAATTTAAGCTTTTTTTAGGGGTGTCTTGGAAGATGGGTGTGGAGACAGAGTATATATCCCTGTAGCCTAAGCAGACCTGGGACTTGCAATGTAGACTATGTGGGCCTTGATCTTACAGAGATCCACCCACCTCTGCCTTCTGAATGCTGGCATTAGAGTATGTCACCATCCAAAGCTTTTTTAACTGTAGACATTGTATGGTACAGATGGATTATAAGGACTCCTTTCTCATTTCCTGCTCTCACCATCCTTCTCCTCCGACCTTCCTTCTTCCTCTCTGTTATCATCCTCTCAATATATTCAAATATCTAGTAAGCCCCAAATTGAATGAAGTATTTTTTATCAAAGGAAAAATAATGAGAGGTACTAGTCAAGGCTATTTGTGCTGGATAGCTTTAGTGTCAACTCGACACACCTGGGTTGGGGGACTTTAACTGGGGAATTTCCTCAACTGGACTGACTTGTGGCCACATCTGTGGAGTATTTTCTTGATTGTTGAGTGATGTGGGAGTTTCCAGACCATTGAGGGAAGTGCCCCTCTGGGCAAGTTGCTGTGTATTGTATAAAAAAAAAAGCAAGCTGAGCATGAACCAGGGGAGCAAGCCATGCAGCATCTCTCCAAGGCCTATGCTTCAGCTCCTGCCTCGAGTTTCCTTCCCTGAGTTCCTACCGTGGGCTCCCTAAGTGATGAAATGTGACTGGGGGAATATGAGATAAATAAACCCTTTCCTTCCCAATTTGGTCAGAGTGTTTTTCCACAGCAATTGAAACTAGAACACTAGTATACCAAGTAAAGTTCAGTTGTAATAGAAATAAATTTAATAGAAAAAATTTCCAAAAAATTGTTCCATAATAAACAAAATCTAAGGAAATTGNTGGCCGGAAGGGGGGGGGGGGTTTGGTCGCGCGCTAGGGTCGGTTCGGGAGGGGGGAGGCCCGGCCGGGAGTTCGCGGAGGCGGCGTGGAGGGGCGGTAAGGTTCGCGGCATAGGGCCGGCAAGAGGCTCGAAGGGCCTGGTTCTGGGGTCAACCGGCCAGGGGATCCCAGGGGAAACGGAGAGGCTACAAGGTGGGGAGAGCGTGGTGGTGGAATTATCCCTGCCCTGTCCCATGTTTCCCTTAGGCGTGGCCCCTGGCATGTGGGGGCCGTTGTTGTGATTCAAAGCAAAATGCCGGTGCAGTGGGGTTGAAGGCTGAAAGCGGGTGTTTGTTTTGCTGGCCGCCCGGCGAATGCGGGTCCCCCCGCCGTGGGTGATGGAGGGGGGAAAGGTCTAGGTTGTCAGGCGGCACGTTTGGTGAGAGAGGGGAAGAATGGGAAGTCGGAAGTCAGCGGCCGGGCCGGGCGGAGAGGGCCCGCCGAATCCACGGGATAGCGCTCGGCCTCAAGGCCAGTGTTTGGGGGGGGGATGCCTGATTGCCCGTGGCCCCGGTACCCAAGGCAGACCCGAGTCAGAACACAAACGCAGGAACTGCTGCCGGCGGCACGAGGAGGGAAGGGTACCCGCCAGGGCTTAGGGCTCAGACCTAGGCCCTCTGGTCACCAGCCCCTCTGCCACAATCCAGCAAATCAATTGTCCAGCACCACAAAGTCAATCTGTCCTAAGCTATATTTAACCTGCCTGGAGCAGTTGGCGGGCTGTCCCAGGTGATCCTAGCATGTCGAACCTGAGCCCGAACACACGACCCCACTCCAGCACCGAGTCAGGCACCAGAGTCAGATCCAAACTCATCAACACGCATTTTTCAATATAGTGCGGGAAACCCGTGCTAGGGCAATAAGGCAAGAAAAGGAAATTAAAGGAGTTCAATTGGAAAAGAGGAAGTTCAAAGCGATCCCTTTTTGCTGATGATATGAAGTGTCTACTTAAGGGGATGCTAAGAACTTCACCATAAAACTCCGAGGAACGATTAAGAGCTCAGTAAAGTGGGCCGAGGATCAAAATAAATCTAGAAAAATCAGTAGCCTTTCCTTTTACCAACAATAAGCAACTGAAGAGGAATACAAGGAGACCTTCCCACTCCAAGAGCCTCAAAAACAATAAAATAACGATTAACAAACCTAACAAAAGACACCAAGGATCTCACAACAAAAATTTTAAACCTCTGAAGAAGGAAATTTAAGAAGACATCAGAAGGAGGGACAAACCTCCCATGATGGATTGGGAAAATAAATATAGTAAAAGGTCCATTCTACCCAAAATCGTGCACAGATTTAATGCAATCCAAGCAAAATCCTCCCCAAGAGCGGCCGGGTGTGGTGGTGCACGCCTTAATCCTAGCAACTTGGAGGCAGAGGCAGGTGGATCTGTGTGAGGTCAAGGCCAGCCTGGTCTACAGAGGAGTTCCAGCCAGCTGGGGCGACAAGGAGACCTGGCTCAAAAAGACCAAAAAAAAAATAACAAAATCCCCAAGAGCTTCTTACAAACACGTGGAAAAAAAAAATGCGCAATTTCATTTGGAAAAACAAAGACCCTGAATAGCCAAAGCAACCCTGAGCAAAAGGAGAAATACAGGGGGGATCACTCTACCAGAACATCAAAGTATACTACAGGGCTAGAGTCATAAAAAACACCTTGGTACTGGCAAAAACAGACCAGTTAACCAATGGATAATACTGAAGATTCAAAACCTGAGCACATATATTTCAAGCCATCCTCATATTTGACAAGGGGGCCAAAAAGAACCAATTGAGGAAAGACAGCCTCTTCAGTAAGTGGCGTTGGCAAAACTGGATCACAACCTGTAGAAGAATAAATTAAACCCCCTACTCTCACCCTGTACAAAAGTCCAAATGGATCAAAGAACTCAACGTGAAATCCAAAACTTTTGAGGTGAATAGAAGAAAAATTGGGCAGCAGCCTACAAGACACAGGCGTAGGAAAGGACTCCTAAGTCGAGCGCTGCACAAGAAATAAGATCGACAATTGACAAATGTAACCCCATTAAACTCAAAAGCTTTTGTTCATCAAAAGAAACAATAAAGGAAGTGAAGAGAAAACCCACAGAGTGGGAGGAAACCTTCCTGCAGATACATCTGACAAAAAGCATTAATTTCCAGACTATATACAGCGACTCAAAAGACAAAGAAAGAAAGAAAAACCAATGAATCACCAAAAGAAGCAAAGAACTGAATAAGACTTCACAGAGGAGGATTAGACATGGCTGAGAAACATCTTTTTTTTTTTATTTCGTAGGTGTAATGAATGTACTGCTGTCTGCATGCAGGTTTGGTGCACCCGTGTCGTGCATGCCGTGGAGGTCAAGAGGGTGTGGGATTCCCCTGGAAACTGGAGTGCTCACTGGAATTGGAGTTTTTCAGATGGTTCCCAGCTGCCATGTGGGTGCTGGGGATCAAACCTGGTCTTCTGCAATAGCAGTTGGAGCTCTTAAACCACTAAGGCCATCTCTCCAGCCCTAGAAACATCTTAAAAAACGGGTTTTTCATCCTAGCACTTGGGGAGGGGGAGGCAGGCGGAGCTGTTGTGAGTTCAAGGGCACCCTGGTCTATATATCAGTTCCAGGCAGCTGGAGCTCAGGGAGAACTGGTCTCAAAAAGACAAAAAAAAAACTGCCTCAATCCCACGAATAATTAGGAAAATGCAAATTAAGACCACTCTAAGATAGCAGATCACTCCGATAAGATTGGCCAGATCAAGAAAACAAACATTAACAAATGCTGGAGAGATTGTGGGGAAATTTGTTCACACTCATCCCATGTCTGTTGGATCATTTAACCCTTAATACAGGCCCTATTTAACGCAGTGTGTGGAGAACCCTTTGAAGCCTCAAAATGAACTTGCCATTTTTGCCCAGTCATACCACTCTCCTGGGTATATACGCACAAGACTCATCGTACTTTTGCAGAAATGCATGCACATCTATGTTTATTGCAGCTCTGTTCACAATAGGCAAAAGCTGGAGGAACCAACCCAAAGCCCTCAATTGATGAGTTGATAGAGAAAATGTGGTAAGTGTACACAATGGAGTTTTTATGCAATGGTAAAGAAAGACAACAT
This sequence comes from Rhizomys pruinosus, assembly GCA_009823505.1. NCBI lineage: Eukaryota > Metazoa > Chordata > Mammalia > Rodentia > Spalacidae > Rhizomys > Rhizomys pruinosus. The sequence continues at coordinate 164,891 of VZQC01011260.1, forward strand.
CATGAACGTTGCAGGGAAAGGAGGGAGCTAGAAGATATTATATTAAAGTGAAGTAAACACAGTCCCAGAAAACAAACACAAAGGATGAATGGTATCCATCATCTGTGGACACTAGCGCCATATCCCAGTTGTATAATATTTCTTGTGGAGAGGGATGCATATTAAAAGAACAACAACAGAAGACGGCATCAGAACTGACTGAAATGTTGAATCAGGAGGGGTGGGGGGGGGGGGGGGATTAATGTATATTTATTTGACATGAGTTGTCACAAGCACCAATTTTGCCCAGACTTGTCTACAGGTTACATAGTGCTTTAGGACTTAGTAAATTTGTGTGTATTAAACAACATTGTTTAAAGGTTCTGATAAAAATGGAATGCACCTGAGTTAATTGGAAATATAAATTGTTGTTGTGCACATTTGTTTTATTTAAAATCTATATAACAATAACTTTTGGGATTAACATATAATTTTCTCTATAATTTTTCTGATGTACAGTAGCATCTTGGCAGCATTAATCTTTTAACCTGTAGATATTTAACTTAAAAAACTAAGTTTTGTTGCTTCACAAGTTAACCACATACAGGCACCCAAAACAGCTTGGGTGGAATTTGATGAAATCTGCGCTTTGATTCCAACCTATAGGTATGTAATAATACAACTGCTTTTTTAAAAAAAAACAAAAACAAAAAAAACCTAAAATAAAAAGGGGGGATACCAGATATATATGAACCTTTTTGTCAAAAACTTGCAATTCAAATCTTCTGAAAACTAACTATGGGAAAAGAAGTGTCTGTGAATGTTGTGTTCCCACAGGTCAAAAACATCAACAAACTTAACTACTGAGAAAGAAAGACACAGCTCATTTTGTAGGAAGGAACCAAGGAAGTGCCAGCAGAAAGGTTGGCCCGTCTGAACATTGAAAGGAAGAAAAGGCCTCAAGACTGCGACAGACATCAAACCCCTCTGTGAATACTACTTGTAACAACTATTTATGAGGACTATATGAAACTTACCTTCTAGGTGGCCGAAAAGTTTTAATACAAGATACTTCTTACCTCCCCCCCATAGAACAAGGGAAATATGATGATGATGAGGTTCATTCTCGAAAACTGTAAAAGTTTGGAGCCCAACTGTTAAGAGTAGCTCGTATAAAACCAGTAAAAATGCCTTCATTAATTGACTAATAGACAAAAAAAATTGACTAATAGACATAAAAGGATTATTCTCTATTCAGAACCAAATATATTGCTAAGTCTCCTTAAGCTATGGAATTAAGCAAAATATATTAATACAGAGAGAGCTCTGATATCAGCAAATGGATTATGGCTACCAAGGAGATGGTGGCCAGGGAATCCAAGCCCACAAAAGGTACATGCTTCTTGCCTGGTAAACTGGGATAGCTGCAAGAAGAGAGGCAATAAGGCCCGGCTGTCAAAGACCCCGATGTAAGCATGATCGGGAAGATGTATTGAGACCACACTTGCAAGGGTACAGATGATCTCTGGAATACCAAAGAGTGTTACCACCAAAGGCAACTAAACTAATAAAGCAAATAAAGGTCTGCTTGAGTCAAGCAATACTTCCTCCGTCACACCAGCTACACCTCACCGGCCCTATGAAATAATACGGTGCAGCAGTGGCACCATATGACTGTATATCCCCAAATCTAATTGGCTATGAGGTCTCTCCTTGGAGGAATAAAACCCCACACAAAGCGGATTCCACAAGCTTACATCCGCTATTGGTTAGGAGATTTTATAAGCCCATAAACCCTGTCATATTTTTCAGAAAAAACATAATTTCATGGATTAACATACTATCCAAACATCTGTGTCTATACCAAAGTAACCTACCATAACAATTAGTACCGTTTAATACCTATAGATCTAATTGTGCTTCATTTAGGATGACCGTTATTCTTGGACAAACTGTCAGCCCATGAAAGGAAACAGCCATATTGACAGAGTACAAAACAACAGCTCCAGGAAAGTAGAGCTTTTTTTGCTTCTCGTCCACCTGTGCTCCGGTTTCTAAGCCGAGGGAACAATCTGCAAGAAGAGGGGGCATGGTTGAATGTAAGGTCTGTGATTGGGGTGAATGGTGAAAGAAACTACAGCAATATAGAACAATATAGACTGGACACTCAAATCAACTTGATTGAACATAACAGCCCCCCCATCTGGATGGGTGGGACCCTTGGGCTGTGTGGGTTTGGGCAACAACTGCTTCAAATCGGTTTTACATGAAGGACTTTGTACTCATAAATTATTACTTATTATTAAAAAATAAAAAAATAAAGAAGTAATAGAAAAAAAAAAGAAAGTGGCAATATAGTCAGCTGTAGGCAAAGGGAGATGAATTAGGACATAGCTCTAACAGTCCAGGAACTATTAAGGTGGTGGGCAGTGTGAATCAGGAGGGAAGGGGCTAAATGCTATGGGGATAAGCTGACGAGTCTGTGTGCCCTCCCTCTGTGGCTTTCTCGTTGGAGTCCACTGAGGCACAAGGCCATACATAGCTCATCTTTCCCACAGACCTTTGTTGATGAGCTTTCTGGAGGATTTGTCCTCCTGGGCCAGTTTACAAAGGTAGAAACCCAGGGTCAGCTGGGTGTGTGGCACACACCTTTAATCCTAGCACTTGGGAGGCAGAGGCAGGTGGATTTCTGTGAATTCAAGGCCAGCCTGGTCTACAGAGTGAGTTCCAGAACAGCTTTTTGAGACAGGGAGACTCTGTCTCAAAAAGAAAAAAAAAAAAAAAAGAAACCCAGGGTCTTCAAGGTTAGGTTACTCACCACGGAGCACAGTGAAGGCAGATGCAGGACCGACTCCAGCCCAGCCTCTGCTGCTTCTTCCTCATCACCTCTATTCTTTCTGCATCCTTCATAGTCTCCACCCCTCTCCTGCCAAGTGTGTTTGTTCTGGCACCTTCACTACCTTCCCCAAAATGAGCTGATCCAGTGATCTCAGGCAAGTCTCATAATCTCTTTGATCTCAGTTGCCTCCCTGTAAAATGAGAGGACCTGACTAAATGAGGCCCAAGAACTCTGCTTGCTCTAAGATTCTATGACCCAGACTATTACATACAGAACACTGGACGGGACAGTTTTCCTGCCACCATCTCTCCTCCACCATCCTACACAAACTCCTCTTCCTCCTCTGACCCTTACAGGAGACCAGCCTGGTCTACCTAGTGAGTTCCAAGCCAACTGGGGCCAACCTTAGAGATCTTGAGACACAATAACAGATACACAGAGGCAATATCCAGAAAGACCCCACAATCTTTTTCATCCTTACACTTGTCTTTATTTACTTTATTTATTTACTCATTCATTCATGCATTCGTTTTCATTTTTTTTGCACACGTGGTGGATTTCTGTGAGTTCAAGGCCAGCTTGGTCTACATAGTGAGTTCCAGGCCAGGGAGACACTGTCTCAAAAAAATTAAAACAAATGAATGAATGAATAAATAAATAAATAAATAAATAAATAAATAAATAAAATAAAGAAGATAAGTGTAAGGATGATTGCTTGCCTCTGCCTCCTGAGTGCTGGGATTAAAGAAATGCTACACCATACCCAGCTTCCAATCATTTCTTTTTTTCTTTCTTTCTTACAGTGGAGTTATTCAATGTACTCACACTAGAAAGAGGAACAAAGAGATCCAGGGATCCCCTAAGTCACCCTCCTCCCCTTTACTTTTTGAGACAGGGTCTCCCACTGAGCCTGCAACTCGTTGATTAGGCTGGACTAGCTGACCAATGAGCTGCAGAGATCCTCCTGTCTCCGCCTCCCCATGCTCTGACCCCAAGTACTGGGGTTTCAGATCATCCCATCATGCCTAGCTTTGTATGTGGGCTCTGGGCATTAGAGTGTGTGGCAGGTACTTTGTACGTGGGCTCTGGGCATTAGAGTGTGTGGCAGGCACTTTGTACGTGGGCTCTGGGCATTAGAGTGTGTGGCAGGCACTTTGTACGTGGGCTCTGGGCATTAGAGTGTGTGGCAGGCACTTTGTACGTGGGCTCTGGGCATTAGAGTGTGTGGCAGGCACTTTGTACGTGGGCTCTGGGCATTAGAGTGTGTGGCAGGCACTTTGTATGTGGGCTCTGGTATTAGAGTGTGTGGCAGGTCACTTTAACTGACCATGCGCTCTCCCCAGACCCGTTTGTCCTCATCTCCAAAGCAACTTCATATATTCTATTAATATATATATATATATAATATATAATAAATATATATTATATTATAACTATAAATACACTTTACTGCTGGCTTAATCCTCTAAATTACCTTTGTTGTTTTGTTTAAAAATAAAGAAAGCCTAGGCATGGTGGTGTACATTTTAATCCCAGCACTCAGGAGGCAGAGGCAGACAGATCTCTGTCAGACTGAGGCCACTCTGTCAGACTGGTCTACATGCTGAGTTCCAGACCAGGTGGGGCAACAGGAAGCCCCTGTCTCAAAAATACATAGATTAGATAAATAAAAATAAAACCAGAGCAAGCTACACGTGGTGGTACTGACTGTAATTCTGGAATTTAAGAGGATTAGAAGTTCAAGGCTACCCTAGGAAACATGAGACCCAGTCTCAAAAAGCCAAAAACTGCCAAAGCAAAGCATGCCGCCTGTTAATAACTATACTCTGATGCTCCTTTTGATTCCATCCTATGCCCTATGCCCTCGCCTCCTGTTTCTCTGCTGTGTTGCCTGAGTGGTCTATTCCTGGACCTCACATATCAATGTGCACCTTAGGGCCAAGCCTTCCTTAAAGCCCACCAGCTCCGAGTTCCACTCTCTCCTCTGCCTTCAGAGTCTGTCCTACTCTCTTTAGCAAGCAGTTACTTGGCCACCCCTTTGAAACACACTTTTGCCTTTCTACTCTTAACATTATTAGGCTGAGGATTTTCTGACTCTTTCTAGTCTATTTTCTTTTGCTCCTGAGCTGCACTAAAGTTCCCCAAATCAACCACATGGTAGCCTGAATGCCTTGCTGCTTAGATAGCTCACCTGATGAAGTCTTCACTCTTTTATTTTCTCCAAAGCTAATGTTTTATTGAAGCTCTGTGCATTTCATACAAAATTACATTACAAATCAAATCTAGACCCATGCCTCCCTCCCTGCCCCCCCACCCCACCAGAGCTCATGCATTTTGCCAAACATGTTTTTCATCTTTTTCTGTCTCTCTCAGAATTCTCAATGCAGAAGTTTACTGTTTTGAGCAGAAGTTCACCATTTCAGTCAGTTCTTTGATCCACTCTTTTCTGTTGTTATTCCTTCCAATTTGCATCACTCCAAAATATGCACGTATGCATGCCACATATATCATAGGTTTTAGCATCTTCAGCTTACGATTTTTTTAATTAGGCTTAAAGGTGTCATGTTCAAAGTCTCCCCTTTGGGGCTGGAGAGATGGCTCAGCGGTTAAGAGCTCCAATTGCTCTTGTAGAGGACCTGGGTTCGATTCCCAGCACCCACATGGCGGCTAAGAACCGTCTTTAAGCTGGGCATGGTGGCACACGCCTTTAATCTTAGCACTTGGGAGGTGGAGGCAGGTGGATCTCCGTGAGTTCAAGGCTAGCCTGGTCTACAGAATGAGTCCCAGGCCAGCTGGGACTAAAAGGGAGACCCTGTCTCAAAAAAAAAAAAAAAAGAATGAAGGCTCCTCCTTGGCAAGCCCAAATCAACATCAGTTCTGCCCTTGTGTTCCACACTGGAGTTTTCCCTTCCCATGGTCATCAAATGAGGTCCAGTAAGCACCACGTCCTGTCTTGATCTTCCTGTACTGGTCTCTGTGATACAGCCTGGGTAGTCCAACAATGGCAGTCTATACTCTGAAGAAGCGGAAACCCCAGTAGTTGCTCAACCCATAAGTTGGATGTCTCAGCAGTCCCCATCTGGCACTGAAGGTTTAGAGGATTCTTGAAGAGACATGAGTCTTCAATCTACATTGGAAGGTTGAAAAGCTGTGTCTCATGTCTTTGAAGGATGGCGAAAGCAGTGGCAGCCACAGGGTATCTGCACTTCCCAGTAAGACAGCCAAAACTGTGCTCTTTTTTTTTTTTTACTTTTTGTCTTTTTAGAAAGATCTCAAGTTTTATACCTGAGGTACAATTTCTCAGGACTTACTATTTATTTATTTATGGCTATAATTTCCTTTTGGATGTTTAAGGCCACACAGCCCAGATTAACCAAGGTTTTTGTTTTCTCAAGGTCAGTTGAGGATCTGGTCCTCAAGGGTCACTCAGGGGTTTTTTTGGTGGGGGGGAGGGAGCCCCTGGCTCCTTTTGGCTTTTCATTTACCAGTTCCATCCACTCAAGGACAAAGTCAGGTCTTGCTTGACCAGGCTTCCCTTTTTGAAGCATGAGCAGACTTTCCTCTTTATCCCTTAAGACCCTCGGCCAAATTGGTGTGGGCATTAAGTATGGTCATTAAGCATCCAGAAAGGCTAAGTTACAACAGACTGATGTTTTTAACTACAGTGTAATATTTTAGAAAAGGCTTGGACAAAAGCTCAAGCAGCCTTGTATAAAGAAATACAAAGAAGCACTCCCATAAAATAAATACTGTGGTTAGACATAATGTTATGACAAACTAGTTTTTTCCTCATTCCTTTGATCTTATAGAGTCTTCACTCTTTTTTTTTTTTTTTAATGAATTTACTGTCTGCATGTAGGTTGGTGCACCCGTGTCGTGCAATGCCTCGGAGGTCAGAAGAGGGTGTCGGATTCCCCTGGAACTGGAGTTAGACAGTTCTCAGCCACCATGTGGGTCTGGGAATCGAACCTGGGTCCTCTGGAAGAGCAGTTGGCACTCTTAACCGCTAGGCCATCTCTCCAGACCCGAGTCTTCACTCTTAAATTTGGCTTAGGGCATGGACATATTGCAACCAAGGTCTCTGTTGTTGTGCCGCCAGGATGACCTTTCTCCTGGTTTCCATTCTGGACTTCATTGGCATGGCCACTACTGTCCATTGTCTGTAAGCACTCTGGTCTCAACCAGCTCACCAATTTCCAAGTTCTAAGCTTCTCTAGTTTGTTTGTGTTTTGAACTCCAGCTGGCCTGGAGCTCACTATGTAGACCAGGCTGGCTTTAATCTCACTGAGATCCACCCGTGTCTGCCTCCCCAGTACTGGGATTAAAGGTAGTGCACCACACCTGGCAGCTTTCTCTAGTTTTTATTGCCTCCTTCTGAGTACTCCCCCCTTGGCAGTTCACTTCAGAAAGTACACTAGCCTCTGTCCCTCACCTAGCCCCATGACCACTTCCATGCTTTCAGGTATTCATGACTAGCAATAGCACCAGTTCTTGAAACCAATTTTCTTATATCTTTATCTGTTGCTACAACTGAATACATGAGATTGAGGAGTTGGTTGAATAATCTACTTCCCATAATTCTGGAAGCTGGGAAGTCTAAGAACATGGAGCCACCATCTGCTTGGCACCTATTGAGGACCTTCCAGCAGTATCATGACATGGCTAAGTATGTCACATGATGAGACAAAGCAAGCCTGCTAATTTAGCTATGTCTTCTTAGAAAGCCATGAATGCAGTCATGGGGACCCTATCCTCCTGACTTCATCATAAAGACTTTCAAAAGGCCCCTCCTCCAAATACCATTAACCTAGGATTTGGGGCCTGAGCTATATCACCTGAGTTTCAGAGAGGACAAACCATCGTCAAGACACACAAAGTTATGCAGGAACCATTCATATTTGTTCTAAGTCCTCAATCCCCAAATACCACATCAGAAGTTATCTTGGCTTTAATTTAGCCAAGAATCAATTTAGGAGTACTGGGCACTTGAAACAGGAACAGGGAATAGTTTCTTCATCTGAAAAATAAGGGACCACATCTATCCAGGACCTGACAAAGTTCACTTAACCTACTCCCTTGAGTTTTGTTTTTTTTTTTTTTAGTTTCATTTATTTATTTATGTGTATGAATGTACTATCTGCATGCAGGTTTGTGCACCCGTGTCGTGCAATGCCGCAGAGGTCAGAAGAGGGTGTCAGATTCCCCTGGAACTGGAGTTCTCCTGGAATTGGAGTTACAGATGGTTCTTGGCTGCCATGTGGGTGCTGGGGATTGAACCCGGGTCCTCTGCAATAGCAGTCGGTGCTCTTAACCACTAGGCTATCTCTCCAGCCCCTGAGATTTATTTTTAATTATGTGTCTGTGTGTGGGTATGTGCATGCAAATGCAGGTACCTTCAGAGGCCAGAAGAGTGCACTAGATAACTAGAGCTGGAGTTATGGGCACTTATGAGCTGCTCAATAAAGTGCTGGGAAACAAACTTGGGTCTTCCTCAAGTGCAGCAGATGTTCTTAACCCATGAGCCATCTCTCCAGCCACTCTAGAGTCTTTGGTATAGCATTAGTCCCATAAACAGGTTTCCCTCATGGCCTAGTCACCTCCTGAACAGCCCACTTCTAAGTACCTGTTCACTGGTAATTAGATCTCAACACAAGAATTTTAGAAGGGAACACAAACATTCAATCCATGGTGAACAGTACAAAGGATTCAATTGCTTAAGTTCAGTTTGATTCCCCATGTAGCCCTGAGCAAGTAAATCTCTTAGCCACTCTGTACCTTCATTTATTATTCTAGAAACATCTGCATTACAGGAAGATGCATGAAAAAGTCCCAAAGTCAGTGGTTATTTTTCCTTTCTCCTCTGTGCCACCACAGTGTGTTAGCATACTATACTTATACTCTTGTTTTCTGGTTATGTTGTGTCTACCAGCCTGGGAGCTCCTAGTACTCCAAGTAAGTGTTTGTTTGATTTAGGTCTTCCCGTGCTCCTGCCCTACTGCCAAATACCCAATAGATGCTCACGAGGTGTAAGAATGATTCAGGCCTCAATAAAGCCATATAACAGGTTTTATGTGAGTTTGGGAAGGTTGTACCACTGCCCTCCCTCTCTCCAGTGGGCTGTTCAAGCTCTTTCCCATCATATACCATACCCCTTCTTTACCAGTGTACCTCTTTTTGACTGTAGAAATTATGGCTGCTCTTCAATCTGCTCTAGGATCTGAATACCAAAGTGGTGTCAAATCATGTCTCTACTCCTGTCTAGCTAGCTAGCATCTTGGGTAATTCTGATAATCTAATCTTCACTTTTCTGATCTGCAAATTGGAAGAAAATTACCTACCCTTCAGGGATTAGTGGTGGTGGTTTGATTTTGTTTTGTTTTGTTTTAAACATGGTCTCCCTATGTATCCTAGGCTGGCCTTGGCAGTACTGTTTCAGCCTCCAGACATGCAGGTATTACAAACATAAACTTCCACACTTGGCCATACCCTGTAGTTTTGATATGAGATTTACATGAGCACAGGTATATAGAGTATCAGACATCTAGAAGATACTGATAAAAGGGACCTTAAAACTAGCTGTGTCTGGTCTCTGGTGCTCTTGAGCTTTCTTAACTGCTCTGAGAAATTCTCCACTCTGCACAAAATGCAGTCTTCTAGAGATAACCTCCCCAGGGTTATATCTTATTTCAACCCATCCTCTGGCAAACATTTACTGAGTACTTAACTATTTTCCATGTTTTGTGCTTGATGCTGGAAATACAAAGAATAAAGACCTTTGACTTAGAGGTGCCTGGTCTAGAGATAGTCAAATTCCTTGGGAAACCTTTCCTGCCCTCACTAAGACCCGAGTTTGATTCCTGTAACTCAGTTGCTTCCTTCCAGCTCTGAATTTACATAATATATTGCCTTTTAATTCAAACATGTAAGGGCTGGAGAGAAAGCTCAGCAGTTAAGAGCACTTGCTGCTCTTCCATAGGGTAGGAGTTCCATTTCCAGCATCCATATCTGGTGGATCACAATAGCCTCTAGCCTCCAAGGGCACTCACTGTGCACACAATTATTGATAAAATATTTTTTCAGATTTATTTTGTGTTTATGAGTGTTTGTCTACATTTATGTATGTACACAACATGCATGCCTAGTGCTCCAATCCCCTAGAACTAGAATTATAGACAGTTGTGAACTGCCATGTAGGTTGCTGGGAACCAAACTCAGGCCCTCTGCAAGAGCAGCAAGTGCTCCTAACTGCTGAGCCATCTCTCCAGCCCCAAAATACATCTTTTTTTTTTTTTTGAGACAGGGTCTCCCTTTAGTCCCAGCTGGCCTGGAGCTTGCTATGTAGACCAGGCTGGCCTTGAACTCACAGAAATCCTCCTGCCTCTGCCTCCCTAGTGCTGGGAGTAAAGGCTGTGCTACCATGCCTGGCCTAAGACGGTTCTTAGCTGCCATGTGGGGGTGCTGGGAATCAAACCGGGGTCCTCTGCAAGAGCAGTCAGTATTCTTAACCACTGAGCCACTCTCCAGCCCCCCAAAAATATATCTTTTAAAAAGTTTCTTTTGTCTATTTAGTATTTATCTTTTTTTTTTTTTTTTTTTTTTTTTTGTCTTTTTTGAGACAGGGTCTCCTTGTAGCCCCAGCTGTCCTGGAACTTGATATGTAGACCAGACTGGGCTTGAACTCACAGAGATCTGCCTGCCTCTGCCCCCTGAGTACCACACCCAGTGTAATTTATCTTTTAATTCATTTGATCTTCACAACAACCTGATTAAGACCTGTCATTATTACCACTTTACAAATGAGGAAACTAAGTCACAGAGATTTTTTTTTAACTTGCTAAAGGTATTTTACATAAAGGGAGCCAAGATTGGAAAACACACCTTATACCTCCAGCTTAAAATGCTTTATTTATCTCTCTCCACCCCCAGAATTTGAGATCCAGTCTGTTATATTCAAATGAATATCTCTCTGAGAATAGTCCAATATCTGACACAAAAAGAAATAAAAAACTGCTTCAGCCAGGCCTGGTGGCACACGCCTTTAATACGCAGCACTCGGGAGGCAGGGACAAATGGATCTCTGTGAGATTGAGGACAGTCTGGTCTACAAAGCAAGATCCAGGATAGATGAAGCTACAGCGAGACCCCTCCCCCCAAATAAATGCTTCAAGCAGGGCTGGAGAGATGGCCTAGCGGTTAAGAGCGCCAACCGCTCTTACAGAGGACCCGGGTTCGATCCCCAGCACCCACATGGCGGCCGAGAACCGTCCGAAACTCCAATTCCAGGAGAACTCCAGTTCCAGGGGAATCCGACGCCCTCTTCTGACCTCCGCGGCATTGCATGACACGGGTGCACAGACCTGCATGCAGACAGTACATTCATACACATACAGAAATAAATAAAATTAAAAAAAAAAGAAATAAAACTGTTTAAAAAAAAAATAAAATAAATGCTTCAAGCAGCTAGAGAGATGGCTCACTGGTTAAGCACTGGCTGCTCTTGCAGAGGACCCGGTTTTAATTCCCAGCACCCACGAAACGGCTACCAAATTTCCATAACTCCCATCCAACACCTTCTTCTGGCTTCCATGGGCATTTCATACCCAGGTGCGCTTACATACAATGCAGGCAAAACACTCATACACATAAAATAAAAATAATTAATTTTTTATTTAAAAGTCAGGTGTGGTGGCACATGTCTTTAATCCCAGCACTCAGAAGACAGAAGCTGACGGATCTCTGTGAGATGGAGGCCAGTCTGGTCTACATAGTGAGTCCCAGGCCAGCTGGGGCTACAGGGAGACCCTGTCTCAAAGAAATAAATATCAACAAATCAAAAACAAAAACTTGCTTACACAAATGACGAAAAAGAATCCCACAATGGTTGCTTTGGTTTGGCATGTTGAGACAAGAGCTAACAGCTGGTCTCTAACTTCCTCATGATCTTCTTGCCTGATGCTCCACAGTGCTGGGATTAGAGACATGCACTATCAAGCCCCACTCCAGGATGGCTTGTTTATCAGCATGCACTAAGCGTCATTGGATGAGTGGTAGGGGGTCCAGAAGCCAATCATCAACATCTTGGCGCGCTTAGAACTTGCAGTCTTCAGCGTTGGAATTCCGAGGCGCGGGCTGCCTTTCCCCTAGTCGGCTCCCTTCCTCGGAATCTCTGTTCCTGTCTTTCTTTCCCCTTGCCATCCTCTCCAAGGATCCATCCTCCGGGATACCGCACCGCCCGCTGACAGCGAGGTCCAGTAAGCGCGGGAGTGCAGGGCAGCGGGCTGTGCGCATGCGCAGAGGGGGAAGCGCACTGCGCATGCGGAAAGATGGCGGGCCTGGGGTCCTGAACGCTGCTGCGGGTCACCCTGGTCCCCCGGTAGCGCTCCGGGCGGTGGGGCGGTGGGCGGCGGGTAGACTGCGGTTGGTCTAGCCTGGTGCGGCGGCCTAGGCAAACCGGGTGCGGAGGAGGCCGTCGGACCGGGGGAGCCGAGCTGGCCGGAGAAGGCGGGAGAGCGCGAGGGGCGCGAGGGGCGCGCGGCAGCATGAGTCAGCAGCGGCCAGCGCGGAAACTGCCAAGCCTGCTGATCGACCCGGCGCAGGAGAAGGTCCGCCGTCGCTGCCGGGACCCCATCAACGTGGAGAGCCTGCTGGTGAGCGCGGGGCAGGGGCGGGGATGTATGCAAGCTTTGGCCACCGCCTGGAGCCCACCGTCGTGGGGCTCACCCCACCCCCACCCCAGCTGCGGTCACGTGCTGCAAGCGGGCGCTCCCGCCTTCCCGCCTTCCGGAGGCACCTGCCACCCTTCCCGGGGTCCGCGGGGAAGGAGAACTGCAGCCTCCTCGGCATTCTGTATGCTCCTTCGCCGCCTCAGCACTTACTGAATGGCAGGCGGTTCAGATCTTGCTCACGACTCACTTTTCCCTCCCCATCCTTAAACTGTTCGCTTTGTTGCTTTTATCAGTGTCTTTACCAGAGTATTTTGTGGGTAGGTGTGGGCGTGGGCGTGGGCGTGACGTGTAGAGATCCGAGAACAACTTGCAGGAGTCTGTTCTCTCGTGCACCGTGTGGGTCTGAGAAAGCGAACTCAGGTCGAGTTTGTCAGGATTGGCAGCGGGTTCGTTGCTGAGCCGTCTCACCGGCTCTTATCTGTCCCATTTGACAGAGAAAATGAAAGGGAGATTGAACGGCCTTCTCCACAGGACACTCCCCTCTGTTTGAGTCTAGGCTGCACGTGCTGCTTCCCGTCGTTTTCAGAGCCCTTTTTTTTTTTTAAATTTTATTTATTTCTGTGTGTGTATCAATGTACTGTCTGCATGCAGGTCTGTGCACCCGTGTCGTGCAATGCTGCGGAGGTCAGAAGAGGGTCTCGGATTCCCCTGGAACTGGAGTTCTTCTGGAATTGGAGTTTCAGACAGTTCTCGGCCGCAGTGTGGGTGCTGGGGATCGAACCTGGGTCCTCTGCAAGAGCAGTCAGCGCTCTTAACCATTAGGCCATCTCTCCAGCCCCAGAGCCCTTTTTAAGTTTCTCATCTTTGCTAGTTTCTTCCCATGGGGAGTAATACCACTAAACTCCCATGTCGTTCTGCCCTGTTACCGTGCCAAATATTCAGTGGGCATTGCCTCATTTAACTCCTCCTTGAGGTTATTCTTAGAGTTGTCAGAGCAGATTTGGGGATGTGACTTGTCTGTGGTTAGGTAATAAACAGGGAAGCCAGGAGAGGCAAGAGCTGCATCCAACATACTGGCTTTCCTTGCTTAATTCTTAGCGCCCCCCCCCGCCCCTTTTTTTTTTGTCTTTTCGAGACAGGGTCTCCCTGTAGCCACAGCTGTCCTGGAACTCACTCTGTAGACCAGGCTGGCCTTGAACTCACAAAAATTCGCCTGCCTCTGCCTCCCAAGTGCTAAGATTAAAGGTGTTCGTCACCACGCTGGCAAATTCTTAGCCCTTTTTTAAATAAAGGGAATTCTGTTCAGGGTCCACTTCGATTTCCTCTCACTACCACCTGGCACTCAGCCAGGGACTTTTACTAAGGACTCTGTTAAGACTATTACAGTATGGGCTGGAGAGATGGCCTAGCGGTTAAGAACGCCAACTGCTCTTGCAGAGGACCCGGGTTCAATCCCCAGCACCCACATGGTGGCTGAGAATGGTCTTCAACTCCAGTTCCGGGGGAATCCGACACCCTCTTCTGACCTCCTCGGCTTGCACAACAGGGGTGCACAAACCTACATGCAGACAGTACATTCATACACATTTAAAAAAAAAAAAAAAGACTATTACAGTCAAGGCCACCGACAGTTTTGTCAGTTCTAATACCTGTATTGCATTTTATCTTTTGTAGTCTTCACAGAACTAGAGTTCATTTTTGGCTAGGAACTCTCCATTGTGTCTTTGATACCCATATTCTGGGTACTTACCTTACACTCCCTTTCAGACATGTTGGTGATATCCAGGCCTCTTCTTTCTTTATCCTTTGCTCATGAGGTCACTCACTGTGGCCTGTAACCTATTTGCAGCCTCTATATACAAACCATATGTATTGATGGTTTTGTCTTGGGAATTTGATAGCAGCTCTAAATGCTCACACTGGAAAAGCCACTATTTGTGCAGCATCAAAAACTACATCCTCTAAAGTCAGTCTCTCTCCCTCTCTCTCTCTCCCCCATATATATATATATATATATATATGTATATATATACACACACGCGCGCGCGCGCGCACACACGCACACACACACACTTGGCCTGGAGCTCGCTGTGTTGACCAGGCTGGCCTTGAACTCAGAGAGATCTGCCTGCCTCTGCCTCCCAAGTGCTGGGATTAAAGGTGTGCACCACCCAGTAGTCTTAGATATTTTTATCCACTCTGGTAGTTTCAGTCACTGTGTCATGACTTCAAAATAGGTATATCCAGCCCAGAGCTTTCCTACTGTCTACTAGATATCCCTACTTAGATTTTATACTCTATATGTTTTTTAAGTGTGTACGTTTATATATGTGTATGTGTACATGTGTTTGAGTGCCCTCAGAAGCCAGAAGAAAGCATCAGAACCCCTGGAGGGTGGAGTTAACAGTGGTTTAAGCTGCCTGACATGGGTGTGGGAACTGAATTTGGGGCTTCTAGAAGAGCAGAAAGTGCTTTTTAAAAAAAGTTTATTTATCTTAGGATTGTGTTTGCCTGCATGTAAGTGTACCACTTGTGTGCAATACCCATAGAGACCAGAAGAGGGTGTTGGATCCCCTGAAACTGGAGTTCAGATGGTTTTTAGCTGCCATGTGGGTACCGGGAACTGAACTCTGGTACTTTGCAAGAGTAGCCAGTGTTCTCAACCACTGAGCCAGTATTTCAGCCCTCACAGTATGCACTCTTAACCACTGAGCCATCTCTAACCCCAGATTTCAGTGTCTTATACCCAAAACCAAATTGTCCTCTTGCCTAAAGTAGCAACCACTTTTTCATGTCCTACCTTAATAAATGATACCACACCCACCATAGTGCCCAAGGCCACAGTGCCCTGGGTACCACTGTTGCCTTTTCTCTTTCAGCGTGGGCTCTAGCCTCCCAGTCTCAGTATTATGATCAGCACCTCCCTTTCTGCTGTCACCTGCCTTTCAGTTGTCGTAGTGCCATCCTGACCACTTTCCTGCTGCTGTTGCTGGCCCTCACTTCCAGTATGTGCTGCCCTCATAGCTGATGATCTCTGACCAAAGGAGTTTGCTGTGGTTTTCCAGTGCTCTCAGGGTAGAATAGAAACCTCTTAACGCAGTCTGGCCCCTGAGTTTATCTTTCCTAAACTGTTTGCACAGCTTCATACTCTGTCTGTAGCCTGGGTTATCTCTTTTTTTTTTTCCTCCTCAGATTGAAACATACATACATACATTTCCATATTATCTGTGTTCTTTCATTCAAGTCTCAGATTTATAGATCACTTGTCAAAGGACTTTCCCAACCTCAAGAATTTAGGCACCCTCAGTGTGCCCTAAAGCGCTCTGTGCTTACTTTCCCCATCATCTGCAGTTCTCTTGAGTGTAAAAAACAGTCTGTTTCATTCTTGTGTCCTGTGTTTGGCACCATCATTCACAAAAAGAGAAAAAGTTAATGAAGTAGGTACTCTGTAAATGTTTAACTGTGTTATTTTCTTACCTGTAAAATAGTGATTTGAACATGTCAGTAGTTTTTTGACTACAGAATGGAGGGATTTAGTAACTGGTTGTGCAAAGGGTAGTTATGTATCTTGTAGTTATGAGTGTTGCCCAGAGAAATGACTTAAACTGGGTCTAGAATTTGGAGTAGGGAGGTGAACTTGGTTTGCACATTGCAAAATGGGAACATTTTAACCAGTTTGGAAGTAGTGCTTGGAAGTTAATCTCTTAAAAAGCCACCTTGTATTTTTTTTCTCTCCACCTTTAAAGCTCCTAGCCAAGTACAAGTATGGTGGTCCATTTCTATGATGACAGTACTTGAGACGCAGAGGCAGAAGGCCTGCCTGGGCTGCAGAGCAAGTTCTAGCCTACCTGGGCTATACAGTGAGAGATCCTGTCTCCGCCCCCTCAGAAGAGAGTATTTTGGGTCACTTCAAGCTATAGTCATAAGGGATAGGGTTAGGGGCTGGAGAGATAGCTCAGTGGTTAAGAGCGCCAACTGCTCTTGCAGAGGACCCAGGTTCGATTCCCAGCACCCACATGGCGGCTAAGAACCATCTTTAACTCCAGTTCCAGGGGAATCCGGCGCCCTCTTCTGACCTCCGCATTATTGTACGACACGGGTGCACCAACCTACATGCAGACAGTACACTNATTGACTTGATAGTAGTCATCACCTGTAGTTGTCAATACAAATGTTGGGAAAGCCCCTTAGCTGGCCTTGTTTGAAAAAGTAACACGAGGGGCTGGAGAGATGGTTCAGTGGTTAAGAGCGCCAACTGCTCTTGCAGAGGACCCAGGTTCGATTCCCAGCACCCACATGGCGGCTAAGAACCATCTTTAACTCCAGTTCCAGGGGAATCCAATGCCCTCTTCTGACCTCTGCGGCATTGCATGACACGAGTGCACCAACCTACATGCAGACAGTACACTGTGCATATGTGTACATGTGTTTGAGTGCCCTCCGAAGCCAGAAGAAAGCATCCGAACCCCCTGGAGTCCACGTTAACAGTGGTTTAAGCTGCCTGACATGGGCGTGGGAACTGAACTTGGGGCTTCTAGAAGAGCAGAAAGTGCTTTTTTAAAAAAGTTGGAAGCAGGAGGATTGGAAATTCTAATTCATCCTAAGGTACATATCATGTCCAAGGCCAGTCTGGACTACATGAAATCAGGAAATCCTTTCTCAAAAAAAAAAAAAAGTACTGTAGGCCAGCAAGGTGGCTCGGTAGGTTATAGGAACCAAGTTTGGTGACCTGAGTTCAATTTCTAGGGCCCACACGGTGGAGAGAACTGACTCCACAAAGTTGTCCTTTGACCTCCACATATACACTATGACACATAGGCATAGAAACACCCACACCCAAAATAAACAAATGGGAGGGAAAAGAAAGCCATGCTACAATAGCTAGTTCCTGTTTCATACTGTATTAGGAAAAGGGTTAACTGTAAAAATAGCACTGACAGTTGGTCACACTTGTCTGACAGTTGACTTTGTAGGATTGCTTCAGAGTTCTACTGTTGGATATGTTTTCAGGTCACTGATGTTGAAAGCTAGCCCTGCATGGAGAGGCCTTCCAGCCCCAGGTGGTATACCCAGCAGGTCCACATGTCCCAGTCAGTCCTAGACTGCTTGCCAGTCGGATGCCATTACATGTTAACATGCTACCGGCAGTATCATCTTGTCAGAGATGCCAGGTCTGCAGGGGATCTCTAACACTGATAGAAACAGCTTCTTAGCTGCTTGCCTCATTTGTAGTTCCCCGTTCTCAGTCCGTTAGCCAGCCTGCTGCTCTGTATATGCTGTATTTCTAAACTATGAACTTGATTGTGTTGTGGTCATGTTCAGAAATCTTTGGTGGTTCCCTAAGTTAGAACTTAAAGTCTAGACTAGTCAGCAGGACCTTGACGTGGTTGATCATCCTTATGGCCACAAAACTCAGTCACTGTGGCATGACCACACCCGTGGGTTGCAGTGTGTTCCTGTGCAGGGAATGGAGCCTCTTTTTCTTCCCTATAGCTTTATTTTTATTTTTCACATTTATTTATTTATTTGTGTGTATGTATGTGGAGGTCAGAGGACAGCTTGAAGGAGTGAGCTCTCTCCTTCCACATGTAGGTCCTGGGGAGCAAACTCAGATCATCAGGCTTAGCAAAACAAGCATCCTTACCCACTGAGCCATCTTACTCTACTCACAGCTTTATTAGGGCAAAGTCTTTCCTCTCCCAGAGCTGTGTGGGTGCTTCCTCAGTGCTCCTGTGGTTTCTCCTTGAAGCACTTTGGAATGTCCTGCCCCTGGTCTGCTTTATATTACAGTGTGCAGGCTATCTAGAGGCTGGCACTCAACACCGTTCCAAGTAGGAGATTAATAGGGGTTTCTAGTTACACAGTTTCCACCTAAGATCTTGTTCACTTTTTACAAAACAGTATCTAAATGTACTGCAGATTATTAGTCCAGTTTGCAAACTCATAGCCTCTAAGATGCAAGAATGGCCAGACTGACCATGGCCACTGTAATGGGAATATTGTTATTTCTCTATCCACAGCATGGACTGGTTTCCATTATTCCAAAAAGGCTGCTATTTTTATATTAATGGGAATGAATCACTGAGTGAAAGTTTGTAAGCAAATTTTTTAGAGCCAGTTAAATAGCAAGCAGTGAGCCTTTGCTGGTATAGATTCATCTTCTACATCTCCTGAGCTTCCCAGGGTTTTGGACAGTATTTTAACCATCAGTCTAATTCTTTTTATCTCAGTACCTGATGCAGTCAGTATACAAATGTCTGTTCAGGATCATTTACACACAAGTATTCTCATCTTCTGTCACTCTTCCTTTATTTCTCATTACCGCAGACTCACAGAAGTACATACATATGAGAAGCCTCATTCTGTGCACAGTTAGATGGGATTGCAGTTCCATGGGGTACAGGTTGGGAACATTCCTTTTCTCACACTCCCATCACCTCAGGATGAAAAGAACAAAGTCTTTAAGGAAAAAAAAAAATCTTAAGGGGGCCTGGAGAGATGGCTCAGCAGTTAAGAGCACCTGTTGCTCTTGCCAAGGACCCACGTTCAATTCCCAGCACCCACATGACAGTTAACAGCCATCTGTAACTCTGATCACCACAAACATTTTACAACATAGGTGCACTTATACACATGCAGGTGATATGCTCATATACAAAACTAAAAATAATAAATAAAAATTTTCTTTTTTTTTCTTTTTTTTGTGTCGAGAGCTGACTTTCAATAGATCACAGCGAGGGATCTGCTCTGCTACATACGAAACCCTGACCCAGAATAAATAAAAATTTAAAAAAAAATTATGGGGCTGGGGAGATGGCTTAGCAGCTAAGAGAACTGGCTGTTCTTACAAAGGACCTAGGTTTAGTTCTCAGAACCCACGTGACAGCTAGCAGCCATCTATAACCCCAGTTCTAGGAGCTCTAATGTCCTCTTCTAGCCTCTGGGTACTGCATAACACAGTGCACTTTGGTACATGCAGTCAAAACACTTATTTATAAAATAAAAATACATAACATCTTTTAAAAAATGGTAAGTTTTGCCGGACGTGGTGGCACATGCCTTTAATCTCAGCACTTGGGAGGCAGAGGCAGGTGGATCTCTGTGAGTTCAAGGCCAGCTGGGACTAAAAGGAGACCCTGTCTCAAAAAAAAAAAAAAGGTAAGTTTTGGCTGGGCCTGGTGGCATACACCTTTAATCCTAGCACTTGGGAGATAGAGACAGGTAGATCTCTTGAGTGCAAGGCTGCCCCAGTCTACATAGTGAGTTCCAAGCCAGCTGGAGCTACAGGGAGACTCTGTCTGGGGGGAAGAAAAAAAAAGTAACTTTGTCCAGGAGTTGTGTGGCTTATGCTTTTAATCCTAGCACTTCTCGGAGGTAGAAGCAAGCAGATCTCTGAGATTGAGACAGACTGGTCTACATAGAAAGTTCCAGGCTAGCTGGGGCTACAGAGCAAACATGTCTCAAAACAAACAAAATACTAAGGTTTCGTTTTTTGAAAAAAACTAAGTTAAACTTCTATATTTTCTTTTTTCCAGCCATCCAAAATAAGGATTAATTTAGAAGAAAATGTGCAATATGTGTCCATGAGAAGTAAGTTGATCATAAGTTTTAGGTTTAATAGTTGGTTAATGTGATTTATTTTAAATGTACGTGAGGCCATAAGAACTGAAGTAAGAGGCACTATTCAGATACTGAAGTATAAAGTTTGAAATTTTGCGCTGGGCATGGTGGCGCACGCCTTTAATCCTAGCAGAGGCCTTTAATCCTAGGCAGAGGCAGGCGGATCTCTGTGAGTTTAAGGCCAGCCTGGTTTACAGAGTGAGTTCCAGGCCATCTGGGGCTACAGGGAGACCAAAAAAAAAAAAAAGAAAGTGTGTTGAATGAAAACAGGTTACATATCTCAAATACACCTTATTTGAAACCAGAAGCCTTTGCTTTAACCTGGAAGAGACCAATGCATATTTTATCCAGTATGAGGAATGTACTTTTGTACTTTGTAGAAATTAGAAATGATGTGATTTAATGCATAAGGCTTTCTGTCGGTGTCTGTTTGCCTTCTGATCAAGAAGAAACAAATGTTTTTTTTAATGAGGAAATACCAGCTTAAGATTTTGCAATTTTCTGTCTCCTAGAAGCTCTGAAGGTGAAACGGCCGCGTTTTGATGTGTCGCTGGTTTACTTAACTCGAAAGTTTATGGATCTTGTCAGATCTGCTCCTGGAGGCATCCTTGACTTAAACAAGGTTGCAACCAAACTGGGAGTCCGGAAGCGGCGAGTATATGACATCACCAATGTCTTAGATGGCATTGAGCTGGTTGAAAAGAAGTCTAAGAACCACATTCGGTGGATGTGAGTTGGTTTCAAGTGTTCTGTGCTCGTTCTCTTTCTCATCACATGACAGTTCCTTGTGGAAACCAGTGCAGATGGCAGCAGTGTCTGGGAATGTAAAACAGACATTTATGATTCTTACTAGGAAAAGATCCTCTAAGATTTGTGTTTTCTCACAGAGTACTTATATTTTCATTATTTTTAGGTTTAAATAGAAACCATAGACAGAGACTGTCCTTCAGCCTAAAAAAGCTAAATAGAATAAGATGATTAATACATTTTCCCTTTTAGTATGGTAAGAATGGAATATCTGGGGCTGGAGAGATGGCCTAGTGGTTAAGAGCGCCGACCGCTCTTACAGAGGACCCGGGTTCGATCCCCAGCACCCACATGGAGGCCAAGAACCGTCTGAAACTCCAATTCCAGGAGAACTCCAGTTCCA
The DNA here is from genome assembly GCA_009823505.1 of Rhizomys pruinosus. Classification (NCBI taxonomy): domain Eukaryota; kingdom Metazoa; phylum Chordata; class Mammalia; order Rodentia; family Spalacidae; genus Rhizomys; species Rhizomys pruinosus. The sequence continues at coordinate 186,144 of VZQC01011260.1, forward strand.
GGGGAGTCTGACACCCTCTTCTGACCTCCGTGGCATTGCACGACATGGGAGTACAAACTTGCATGCAGACAGTACATTCATACACATTCAGAAAGAAAGGAAGGAAGGAAGGAAGGAAGGAAGGAAGGAAGGAAGGAAGGAAGGAAGGAAGGAAGGAAAAGAAAGGAGGAAGAAAGGAATATCTGATAGAAGGGTTTTTTTTTTTTTTTAGGTATTTCTTTAGTAGAAATTAATGTAGGAAAAAAATTGTTTAAATCAGTGATTTTTCACAAAATTATATAATACCAGCCAGAAACCCAGCCTCCTTGGTTGTGATTAGGTAGTTCTGGGGAGGAGCAGGAATCTGCATTGTCAGCAGGTACCTTGGGTGATTGTGACGTTGGTGCACTGTGATGCACTACCCTGAGTGTAAAAGCAATCAAACTTCCTGTCCAAATGGCAAGTGCTGAAGAGCTGGCTTGACTGGGGAGTACTGGTGGAAAGAAGGCCTGAAGACAAAAACATGGAGAGAGCTGTGTATACGAGCACACTCAGCCAAGGGTTTCCAGTCCCGAAAAGTGTTCCAGAGTTCAAGTACATCAGAGACATGACAGGCAAATGAAAAATACAGACAGGGAAAGGGGTCATGAAGGAGGCTGGTCGTTACTAATACAGTATATAGACAACTCTAATATGAATATGTTACCTATCGGTGCATTCTGATTCTGAATAAAAGTTAGACTTGAACACTAGCAAGCTGAAGATTACAGATAAAGGAGCCAGCCTTCCTGTACAGTTTCCAAAAATATTAAATAAAAAGTACTTATTAGTTAGAGTAGCCACTAAAAAGTAAAGATAATGTGTCTGTTAAGAGTTAAGAGGAGCCGGGCGTGGTGGCACACGCCTTTAATCCTAGCACTCGGGAGGCAGAGGCAGGCAGATCTCTGTGAGTTCAAGGCCAGCCTGGTCTACAGAGTGAGTTCCAGGCCAGCTGTGGTTACAGGGAGACCCTATCTTGAAAAGACCAAAACAAAACAAAACAAAAAAACAGAAATTAAAGTCTTTTTTTTTTACTTTTTTTTATTTATTTTTTTATTTTTATTTTTATGTGTATGAATGTATTGTCTGCATGCAGGTCTGCGCACCCGTGTCGTGCGATGCCGTGGAGGTCAGAAGACGGTCTCGGATTCCCCTGGAACTGGAGTTCTCCTGGAACCGGAGTCACAGACGGTTCTCAGCCGCCATGTGGGTGCTGGGGATCGAACCCGGGTCCTCTGCAAGAGCGGTCGTCGCTCTTAACCGCTAGGCCATCCCNTTTTTTTTTTTTTTGTCTTTTTGAGATAGGGTCTCCTTGTAGCCCCAGCTGGCCTGGAGCTCAGTGTGTAGACCAGATAGCCTTGAACTCATAGAGATCTGCCTGCCTCTGCCTCCCAAGTGCTGGGATTAAAGGCACCAACACACCCAGCATGCCTCTTCTTTTTTTATAGCTGCCATGCCTGGCTATACTGATTTCTTACTGTACCTAATTTATAAATTCAATCTTAGCATGAATTTCTGTGTATAGGATAATACATAGTCTATAACTAACCACTTCCTTCATTGTGAGTTTGTATCCCATAAAAGCTAAGGGTCTTCTAATGCCTGCATTCATGTATTGTTAGAGACAGTGGTTTGCCCAGTTGTGCTTAAAGATCCTTGACCAGGTTTCACACTGGCATATGTAACCTATCAGGATATTCACAGCATTCAAGCCTTCCATGAACAAATTGTTATAGCAGTGAAGGCTCCAGAGGAAACCAGACTGGATGTTCCGGCTCCCAGAGAAGTAGGTAGTCCTGTGTTGTAGAGGGAGGTGGGTTAGCTGCTAAGTCTGGGTCGGTTGTTGTCACTGCTTGTATCCATTGTGTACTTGTCAAGTTATATATGCATTAGCTTAACTATTCAAGGCCCTTTATGTTTTTTAACCTGTTTTGATTACCATAAATGAGGTAATCATTGTAGCCTTCTCAGAGAGATGAAAGTGAGCACAGAAAGGAATACACACATAGTAAATGGCAAGACCTGGTATAGAGATAGGGAGTTTGGCTTCAGAGCTTGGGTTTGTTGTGTTCTGTTTTGTTTTTAATGTGTATGAGTGTTTTGTTTGCATGTATGTAAGTGTATCACTTACATGCAATACCCACAGAGGCCAGAAAAAGGTGTCAGATCCTCTAGATCTAGAGTCACAGACAGTTGTTGGCCACCATGTGGGTGATGGGAATCGAACCCTGGGCTTCTACAAGAGCAGCCAGTGCTCATAATGGCTGAGCCATCTCTCTGGCTCCTTAGTGCTTATTCTCAACAGGGTGCTATTGCTGTAATGCTGCAGAAGAAATCACTACATTGGCCTTGGTCTTATAAGAGTTCCAAAAGTACCCTCAAGGGATTAACAACTTACTAACCAAACTCACAAAAGACTAAAAAATAAACTAGAACACTGAGTTACACATTTAAAATATCTGTGTAAAGTCAGGCTTCTTATCTGCTACCAGCTGCTTAACACATTCTTTCCCTTGCAGGAAAGTTTGTGTTGAAAGCTAATTGTCATCAGAAGGCTGCTTGGTAAGGATGGAGTCAGAACCAAAGACGGTGGCCCTTCTTGGGACAAATCATCAAGTTCTGACAGCCTGGTAGACCACAGTGATCAGTCCTTGACTACAGTAGTGAGAACTGTTCTCCCCATCCTCCTCCTGTTCCCAGCAGACTGCTGTCCAAGTGAGACCTTGTCACCTCACAGTATCATTGGTCCATTAAGGAGCAATTTGCTTTTGCTTCATTCACATTCAGATTGTGTGACTCAGTGATGATTCCTAGTTGATTTGGGTTTAGATACATTCCAAGTATCTAAGTAACCTATTTAATAGGTTGAAACTTAAAAAAATAAATAACCACTAATCTGTCAGTACAGCTTGATAATCCATTCTGCAGGAATTAATGGGTTTTTGGTTTCCCCCATGCTTTGAGCTGCTTCAGTGTTGCTAAATTGCTCTGAGCCTTTGTGTATACCTGTGGTCTTTCTCAGTCCCATTTAGAACGCTGTGTCCGAGGTCCTTTAGGTTGGCTATTCTCACAGCATGCTGGTCAGTAGAGTCTGACTCCACAAGGCTCAAGGGGGATCTGTGGGGCTAGTATAGGCCTGGCACTGTGAACTTCAGTCTACTCTGGCTTCCTGTTCCTTGATATAAATAGTTTCATTGGAACAAAACCACAATATAGATGTTACCCCTATCTACTTTCATGCTATAGTAGCAGAATTAACTAGTATGGCAGGGACAGTGTGGTCTAAAAAGCCAGAAATAGGTTCCATCTACCCCTCCCTTTAAAAAAAAAATGTGTATGTGTGGGGCTGTGCACATGAGTGAAAATGCCCACAGAGGCTAGAAGAGGTTATTGGATCCTCTGGAGTTAAAGGTGGTTGTGAGCCACCCAATGTGGATGCTGGGATCTAAACTCAGATCCACTTTGAGAGCATTATGTACCTTTTTTTTTTTTTTTTTTTTTTTTTTTTTTTTTTTGTCTTTTGACAGGGTCTCCCTAGTAGCCTCCAGCTAAGCCTAGAACTCACTAATAAGACCAGGGACTACCCTGAACTCACAATCGGCCTGCGTCTGCCTCTCCTCTGCCTCCCAAATCTGGGATTAAAGGCGTGGACCTCCACCCCCCACCTGCCTGCTTATGTGCGCTTTGTTTTTTTTTTTTTTTGGTCTTTTCGAGACAAAAAAGGGGCTCCCTGTAGCCCCAGACGGTCTGGAACTCACGGTCTGTAACCAGGCTGACCTTGAACTAACAAAAGACTCTGCTCCGCCTCTGCCGTCCAGCCGTGCTCCAAGGCTAGGATAAGGCCGTGCACGGCATTGTAACTCTTAAGCAGCAAGTCATCTCTCAAACCCCCAGAAGCTCCCCCTTCATGGAATGACTTAGTGGCTTATGAAGTTCTATGGACTGGCTGGCAATTGGGAAGAACATTGTCTTCTTGCATTGTTAAATGATACAAGGTTTTCCATTCAAACCAGACCTGCCCTGGCATTCCAGCAGCTTAGTACAAAGGTAGTCTAAACCACCTGCCTGGTACTAGGAAGCAGTAGAAGGATTGCATAAGAGATTTTGAATCTCTGAGAAGCCATATCTCACCCATCTTGCTTGTACAAGAGCCCAGAGATGGAGCAGAAGGAACAGCATGTGGACAGAGCAAAGGTGGACTTGAGGAGAGCCAAGTCAGCTCCCAGTGAGAAAGACCCAGGAATCATCATATTTAGCATCTCAGCATAAGCAACCAATTTCTTAATTTCTCACAGGAAAGCTATTGTAATTACTCCTGAGTCAATAAATCTGAGGCCAAAGGATGTGAAAGTCATTAGTTAATAGTTCTTATGTGACATTTGAATGAGGAGTATAGTTGGCTTAATCTTTTACCTTTCTTTGGATCTTTTTTTTTTTTGTTTTTTTGAGACAGGATCTCCCTGTTAGCCTAGCTGTTCGGAACTCACTATGTAGGACAGGCTGGCCTGAACTCACAGAGATCCGCCTCGCTGAGTGCTGGGATTAAAGGCGTGTGCCACCACGCCGGCCCCTCTGGACTCTTTTAACAGGACAGCAATAGTAGAGCCTTTCCTGTTATCTCAGTACCTCTGCATTGGTTTGGAAATCTAAATATTCCCTTATCGTATGGGGCCATAGGGTATTTCAGACCTCCTTGTCATCAGAACACTGTTTTGACTCAGTTTCACTTTTACCTTGTTTAAGATAGGTGGGGGTGGTGGGATGGGGGCTAGGGAGATGCTTAGGTGTGTTAAGAATACTAGCTGCTCTTGCAGAAGCCAAATGGATTGTCACCATGACACGACACACACACACACAACACACACACACCACCAACATCACACGTTACCACAGAGAATCTGTCCAGAGGCATCTAACGTCTGACCGCCCTAACTGACAGGCATTGTACCACCTGGCATTTACATGCAGGCAAACTTCATCCACATGAATAGAATATAACAAAAGAAAAAATTTTAAGGATAGGTTTTCAGGACTCAGGCATTGATGTGATATTCTGAAACCATCACTGCTACATGAGCCAGCAGCTGCCCTAGTTGAGTTGGCCAGTGGCTTACAATGTGACTACAGCTGAGAACATGATTCTTTTTTCAAATGCTTGGTAGAAAGGAAACCACTAGAATTTAAGTCTTCAGGAAGGCCCTTTGAACTGTGTGGTAGTAAGGGAAAAGCTGATGAGTGGTTGTGTGTCCCTTGCTAGGATTCTATCACAGTACATATAAGGAGCACCAAAGGACCGATTGATGTGTATTTGTGTGAGGTGGAGCAGAACCACTCAAATGACAAGACACCTGCTGGAGTAGAGGTCTCTCCATCCAAAAGCAAACATCCAGAATGCCACAGAAAACTCCAAGTAAATGAAAACAACCAATGTAATTATAAATGAAAAAAATCATGACAATTTTTTTTTTAAAATACTAAAAATTTAATTTTATTATTTTCATGTGTGTATTAATGTACTGTCTACATGTAGGTTTGTGCACCCTGTCGTGCAATCGCCACAGAGGGTCAGAAGAGAGGGTGTTTGAAGCTGGGCGTGGTGCGCAGCCCGTTAATCCTAAGCAACTTTGGGAGGCAGAGGCTCGGATCCTTGTGAGTGTCTAAGGCCAGCCCTGTTAAGAGGAGTTCCAGGCAGCTGGGCTACAGGGAAGACCCTGTCTTGAAAAGCACGAAAAAAAAAAAAAATAAATAAAACCAACAAAAAACAAAGAAAGGGTGTTTGGATTCCCCGGAACTGGAGTTAAAGAGGGTTTCTCAGCCGCCATGGAGGTGCTGGGAAGCAACCCTGGTCCTCTGCAAGAGCAGTCGTGCCTTAACTGCTAGGCCTCTCTCCAAGCCCCAATTCTGAACAGTTTTAAGTATATAATAATGAAGATACATATCTTTTAGATGTTTTTGTGCCAGATATGCCAGTCCAGCCCAAGTCGCAGAACTTGGGAGGCTGAAGCAAGGAAGATCCAATCATAAACCACGACCTGTAACATAGTGAGACTCTTTCCTCCAAAAACGTTTGTGCCTAACTTGTAGAGTTTTGGTGTTGGTCAAAAGAACATTAGAGTCAGACCTGTAGGGGCAGCACTGGTGGGTTCTGGGCAGAGAAGGCTGTCTACATTCCATGGCAGGGGCTTTGAAGCCAAAGCTGCAGTTCCTGTTTATTCCATGAGTCTAGAAAAGTTAGCCTTCTCCCATTGATGAGAGAGTGTAGGTTCTCGACCAAGGGCTTCATTTTTTTTAATAGTTGAATTATGTGCTCGGTTGCCATTCAGACTGTCACTCAATTTCTCTTATGTGTCCTGTTTCAGAAGAAAATCCTCAGTGAAATGAAGAGTCACTTGACGTGAGCGACTGATAGGGAAATGGATTGAGGTCTTTGGAACATCGTGCATGGATAAGTTGTGCACTGGTTTGATCTTCAGCACATAAGTCTCCCTTGACATGCTCTCCGCACTCTGGTCACCAGTAGCAGCCTTGAGTAGCTCCCTACTTAGGTTACTAGAGAATTATGGTTCCCACGTTCAAAATGAAATCTAGATAATAATTTCATTCATGCTTTTGTCAGGTAAAATAGGATTTCTTGCCTCTGAACTAACTTTATTATGAAGAATATTTATGGAAAGACTGTCAGGTCCAGCACAGTTAATCATAAATGTTTCCCTTCTCTGAAGGAATGTGTGTCACAGAAGAATTGCCTTACACTGGTTCACGTTTGCAGTTAGGTGTTGTGAGTTGGCTTGGTCTGCACAGATTCAAATGTGGTGTCTGTATATATCTGTATAATGGTTTAGATACAATTAAATACGTCTAAGTGACATTTTTTACCCTGAAACAGACAAAACTGTATATAGAATGACAAATGCTCTAATGTTCCCAAGTATCTGTAACTTAAAAAAGAATCCTCTGGATGAGGGTTAGAGGACTTTTCTAAATTTCTACATGTAGAAGTATCACAGATGTACTTTAAAGTATTTTAATATGGTTCCCGATGCTAAAATTGGAGTCTGATACATCTTGATTTTTAAGCTGCCAACAGAGTCCCTTGTACCCTGTAAATTGGTGGCATGTCTCAAGGCTTTGGGGGCAAGCATAGGAGCCATCAGGATCAGTTCATTGAGGGTGGACTTGGTCCTAGTGAAACTGAACGAACGCCTTGTTAAGCTTTTTGCAAGCAGATTTTATAGTGTGTTTCTGTATGCAGCCTTGCTCCTCAGTCAGAGGGGTTTTACCTCCCCCACGTCATACCTTGCCCATTTTCCAGCTCTAGCCTCGCCTTTCCAAGCACCTAGCTACTTCTAAGCGCCGCAGTGGGTAGTCAATTTACCTCATCTGTGTCCTACGTTTACTCAAGCTAACTTTTACCATTAGACTGTGGAGCCCTTGAGAGACCGTTATTCAGTAGTCTTTGTTCTTTCTTCAGCGTCCTTGCACCATGCCTAGTTCATAAAAAGTGCCCAATAAATGTCTAGGAAACCAGTGAGTGAGTGAATGTAAAGTGGGACTGCTGGAACCTAGCTTACCTGTTGTAATGGAATCCTCCGGAGCATCATTCATGTATTTATAAATCTTCTTCCATAGAGAGATTTGCAAATAAAGACCATATGTAAAAAGATTTAAAATTGCCAGGTGTGGTGGGCACGACCTTTTAATCCTAGCCTTGGAGGAGAGGCAGGCGGATCTTGTTGTGAGTTCAAGGCCCAGCCTGGTCTTACAGAGTGAGTTCCAGGCCAGGCTGGACTACAGGGAGACCTGTATTCAAAAAGGACAAAAAAAAAAAAAAAAAAAGATTAGGGACCAGAATAAATTTTTTTTTAAAAATGCTGGAAGTGCTTTGGATTCACATCATCTACGCTCAGCAGCTTTGCCAGTTGTACCCTCTGCTGGACACCAGACTCCAATCCCAGCAGTGTCTCTGTTTATTACAAGATACCTAGAGGCTGCCTTCCAGGCATTTCCTTCCTCTCATATGCAAAAAGCTGCTTGAAGTTAGCCAAAGACAAGCTTAGGAAATGCTCCTTTCTTCCTTCGACTAATTGGTGGAATATGAGAAGACAGGGAAGCACAGAGGGTAAAAATTGAGCCATGTTGAATGAAAGCAGTTCTAGCACCTATATTTGGGAGTCGAGTGCCTCTGGGAAGAGCTGAGCTTAGTAGAGTGCACTTGGCAGATAGATGTTGGTTCAGTTGTGATGGTTGAACCTGGGAGAGGATGTAAGCTCATCTGATAGAAGAAAAGCCCAAGAGCAGCTGTGCCTAGAAGAACACAGGAAAAGTCTTCTTGAGAGAATGTTGGAAGGAAAGAAAAGTAACAGCAGTGTCCCCTCACCCAAGGAAGCATTACCAAAGGTCAATAACAGTTCCTGACCTGGGCAGTAGGACAGATGTGCTTTATACAGCATTCTGAGGGTAGAATGACATCCTATCAAGAGTCCTTTGTAAATTGTAAATGCCTTTTATAAATGAAGTGTCTTTATCAATCTGTCTTCTGGTGTTTGGCCTCTTCCTTTTAGACCTAGTGAAATGGATGTCTTGTGGGCCTGAGTGGACACACATACACTATGTACTCTTTCTTCCGGAGCCCACAGTGACCATGGGTAAACAAATGGACTTGGTGCTTGGCCAGCTGCCCTTGGTCCCAGTGGCTTTATTCTTCACTAGGGCTTTATTGTCCCCCTTCTGTACTACAGAGAAAGTAATGTATCCAACCAAGTGTTCACATCATTTTTAGCCAGTGTTTGTAAAAATTTAGGCTGTAGGGAAAATGACCCTCTGTACACAGAGATGTGTAGCAAAATAAGGGAGCTTTGAAGGGAAAGAGTTGTAGTGTTGGGTCTCATGGAAAGCACGCCAGGGTCAACCTGTGGCCTCTGTATGCAGCATGCATGCGTATACAGTACTGTCATACAGAGGTTTTGAAAACTACACATTGGGGACTTGAAGAGAGATCTCAGAAGGTAAAGCGCACCTTGCCTGCCCTACGAGGACGCAGTTCAAGTTTCCACACACCTCATTGCAGTTCATTACGCATTTATAACTCTGGTTTCAGAGGAGCCGACACCTACTTTTGGGTTCCACAGGCACAGGACATGCATGGGGCATAGTCATATCAGACAAATACAAATAAAATTAATATATTTTAAAATACACATTGCTTAAGCTACCCAGGGGCCCTGTAGTTTGATTAGTTCCACTTGGTTTCAGCAATACCTGGAGACATGTTTCTGGTGTATTACTGGAGGGTGTACTGACACCTAGGAGCAGAGGACAGGAATATCAGCAAACATTGCATATCATAAACTAAGCAGATTTGCCCTCTCCAGAGTGTCTGGGGTTGAGGTTGAGAAGTCCAAGTTAAGTCAGTAACAGGTAAGGTGTCCTGTGTAATTTAGGATTGAAGTGCTAGCCCTGCCTACCTGTCTAGTCAGGTCCCCAGTTACCTTATCAGTAATGAGATCTTAACTCTGATCTCCAAGATTTCTATGTCTCATTTGATACTGGACATGGAAGAAAAAAGTTATTTACAGGAAAAAGCCATTACAGACTGCATAGGAGTTCCATGTTATTAAGGACTCAATTCTTCCTTCTAGTAACAGAATCTAGAAAAAAAAGAATGGCTTAAAGTAGTGATTAAAGTATATTTAGGGAACTCCAGAGATAGTCCAGAGTTAGTACTTAGACTCTGCAAGGGTTCTTCCCATGGTTGTCAGGCTCGGCCTCCACCACCAAGGTTACCTCAAAGTGCACACCGTCCTGCAGAAAGAAGGAAGGCACTGTTCTTAAGCAATTCTACAAGTTTTGGCCTCAACTGACATCCGTTGACCACATCTTACCCACTTAGACTTGAAAATGCAATCGAGTCAGGCACAGCCCTGCAGCTAGCCAACAACCAGGGGTTCTACTACCAAGGAAGGGAAGAACAGGTACAGGATGTTGTTGAGAGTCTACAAGAGTCATTAAGCTCTGGTTCTCCTCTTCTGGGGACAAAAGGCTTCAACTATTTTAGCCAGTTGACTAAGAGACAGTGACATGTCTAGTAACCACAAAGCCACAGGCTTCAAACTATGCATCCACAAGTCACCAGGACCACGATCAACCTTGATCCCTGAGGGGATAGTGGAACAGCCTCTGCTAATCTACATGCAGCATGAAATGTGTCAAATAACTAAGATTTATCTAGAGCTTAATTGTACTGCAACATAATCTAGCTTACTTTAGTATGCCTGAGGAAAGCAGTCTTCTGCAGTCCAATAAGTGAAATCATAATCCAGTCAAAACAAGCCTCACAACCACCAACAGGACCGTTGTCAGTTGCGTCTGATGACAAAGCTGAAGTACTGATCCTCAGGTGAAATAGGTTCTGAATTCCAAGTCCCATGGTAAGCTTTAAGGGATCTACTACATAATTTGAGTAATGATTGCCATCTAGTGGAGAATTTATTCAGGTTGCTTTGTCTTTAAGTAGTGTTTGCTAGAACTTTGAACAGCCATTTTCAGAATGCATTCTAGTTGATAAATGAAATCACCCTAATTGTTCTATTAAAACCTAAATGATAAACCTTGGTGAGAGGAATGGAGGTAGTGATCATGTTCCCAGCAACCCAACATGGAGCATACACCATCTGTAACTCCCATTCCAGGGAGTCCCAGTGCCCCTCTACTGGGATTTCTGTGGGACACTGCCATGTCATGGGTGCACATATATGCACATAGGCAGAACACTCATAAATTAATTTTTTAATACTTGGTGAGAAATAAGTTCCCCCACAAACCTCATATGCTAGGGGTGGGTTTTTGAATGTGGGTGCTTAGGGTTAAACAGTCCCTTATGCTTACATAGCAAGCTGAGGGACTGTTTTTAATCCCTAGCCCCACAGTTAAAAAAATAAGTAAAAGACAGGAAGAAACAGGACGGTGGTTCATGCTTTGTGACCTAGCACTGGGGAGGCAGACAGGAGGATCCCTAGGGTTCACTGAGCAGCTAGTGTAGCCAACTGGTGAGAGAGAACAGTGAGAGAGAACTTTGTCTCAAAAAAAAAATTTTGTGGGTGGTTATAAAAGGGTGCTGGAGGATAGCGTGGTCAGAGTTAGAGAACACTCCCTGCTCGTCCAAAGGCCCGTGAATTCAGTTCCAGCAGATCCTATCCAAGTGGCGTATAAACCAATACTGTAACTCTGGTTCCAGGGGAGCACTATGCCCGCTTCTGGCCTCTGAGGTAACATGCAATGAATACAGTTGCGCATCATATACTGCAGGCAAAAAAACACTGTACAGATTAAAAAACAAACTTCTTAAAAGCAAAAGTACAAGCTGAGGAGTGTGGTGAGTACTCGATGGCAGTACTTCCTGTTAGTATCAGAGACCTGCAACGAGAAGTATAGGGGAGGGTCAGTTGATAGCTAGAGTTAGGGTACACAGAACGGAGAAAGGTAGACTGAACCCCTGTGAGGCAGCAGACAACCATCCCAGCATTCCCTTCCAGCCCTAGAGTGCCAGTCTTGGCTCTGTCCCTGGCTCACCACAAGAGGCAGACCTTACACATATTAATTGTTGATATGAACATTTCATTTCTTTGCAGTTCTTATTCTAGGATCCTAGGTTGATTTCCAAGTCCAACTTGGTTGCAAGTCGTTTCTTAGGCGTTTGTTCCAGTAGCACATTTTGCCACATTATCTGGACTGACAAGTGCACACCAGCCCCACTGAGAATGCAGCCACCTGCCTAGTCCTGTTCTCCTTCATAATTGGTACAAGACTTGGCTGTAGCTATATATGGCTCCTTCCCCCACCCTTCCCCGAGGTTACTGTTTGCACTTTGAATTTTCCCAGCATGCATGCACAGAAACAGCACTTCCCTACTTCCCTGTTCACAGCCTGAGACCACAGTGGGAGGATGAACCCTGGGCTTTCCAGCAGTGTTGTATACAAAGGTGGCAGCTTCAACTGCTTGACACCATTCCAGAGTTCTGTGCCAAGAATGCAAGCCCACCTGGTCGTCAAGCTGGATGTGTTTCAACATAGAACCACAGTACTCATGGGTGCAGGAGCCGTGTGGTTTAGAGCTGGGAAATGTTTCCAGGCATTTTTTTGCCCATCTCCTCCCACATCAGGCTAGTAACTCATTCCTCTTGCAATGTAAATGTCCAATGGCAAGCCCCTGACGCAGCCAGAGGACTAAGACAAGTGCAAACTTCAAAGAACACACGCAGAATTGTTATTGGAAAATTATTGATCGGATTTTACCCCACCGAGGTGTGTGTCCGGTGCCTCGTCTTTCCTCTGAGGTGTCAATCCTGCTTATATGGCCCAATTTATTCATAATACGAATCTGCGATTCTAAGCCCAAAATGTTCTCTTTTCACCACTTTTTACTGGGCTTGTCTTCTCCCTACTAGTTAATGAGCCGTTTTTCAATGTAATGTTTTCTCTTACACTAAAGTAAACACACAAGTCTGAACTCGCTGTGGGAGTAGTCTTGGTTTAAGTGAGGTGGCATTCACCTTGGGAAGTAGAGATAGGGGAGGTGCAGAGGACATCACTCATGGCTTCCACAGCCTTCCCCCCTGCAGACAGGTTCCAGAACACATTGAAGTCCTCAGACTTTGTCATTTCACCTGTTAATACAGAGGCAATGTTTGGGTTTTTTGCTTGTTTTTCTTGGATTTTTGTGTTTTTTTTTGTTTGTTCTGTCTATATCTGTCTGTCTGTCTATCAATATCTATCATCATTCTACCTCATCTATTTGTTATTTGTATGCGGTGTCACTGATGGCATGATTTATGTGTGTGAGCACTCCATGCCTGCTATCACAGTGAGGCAGGCAAACGTTGTGGAGTCAGTTCTCTCTTTCCACCTGCACATGGGTTTCACAGAATAAAACTATGGTTGCCAGGGTTGCAAAGGCCTTTTACCTCTGAGTTTATCTTGCCAGCCCTTGGTTTTTCATTTTATTTTAAATATGTACAAGTTGTGTTGCCTGCAGTACCATGTTACCTGCAATACCCATGGAGGCCATGAAGAGGGCTAAATCCACTGTGAACTGGAGTAAGCAGTTGTGAGCTAGCATCTGGATGTCCTGGGAGACCAAACCCAGGTCTTTTTGGCAAGACAATCAGTNTTACTCGTGGATCTTTTTTTTTTTTTTTTTGAGACAGGGTCTCCCTGTAGCCTGAGCTGTTCTGGAACTCACTATGTAGGACCAGGCTGGCCTTGAACTCACAGAGATCCGCCTCCTGAGTGCTGGGATTAAAGGCGTGTGCCACCACGCCTGGCCCTCTTGGATCTTTTTAACAGGACAGAATAGTAGCCTTTCCTGTTATCTCAGTACCTCTGCATTGGTTTGGAAATCTAAATATTCCCTTATCGTATGGGGCCATAGGGTATTTCAGACCTCCTTGTCATCAGAACACTGTTTTGACTCAGTTTCACTTTACCTTTTAGATAGGTGGGGGTGTGGGTGGGGGCTAGGGAGATGGCTCAGGGGTTAAGAATACTAGCTGCTCTTGCAGAAGCCCACATGGATGTTCACACAGACACACACACACACACACACACACACACACACACAACTCCAGTTCCACAGAATCTGATGCTCTCTTCTGCCCTCTGCAGGCATTGTACACACCTGGCACATTTACATGCAGGCAAAACATTCATACACATAAGAATAAATAAATCAAAGAAAAATTTTAAGATAGGTTTTCAAGGACTCAGGCATTGATGTGATATTCTGAAACCATCACTGCTACATGAGCCAGCAGCTGCCCTAGTTGAGTTGGCCAGTGGCTTACAATGTGACTACAGCTGAGAACATGATTCTTTTTTCAAATGCTTGGTAGAAAGGAAACCACTAGAATTTAAGTCTTCAGGAAGGCCCTTTGAACTGTGTGGTAGTAAGGGAAAAGCTGATGAGTGGTTGTGTGTCCCTTGCTAGGATTCTATCACAGTACATATAAGGAGCACCAAAGGACCCATTGATGTGTATTTGTGTGAGGTGGAGCAGAACCACTCAAATGACAAGACACCTGCTGGAGTAGAGGTCTCTCCATCCAAAAGCAAACATCCAGAATGCACAGAAAAAGAAGAAAATCCTCAGTGAAATGAAGAGTCACTTGACGTGAGCGACTGATAGGGAAATGGATTGAGGTCTTTGGAACATCGTGCGTGGATAAGTTGTGCACTGGTTTGATCTTCAGCACTAAGTCTCCCTTGACATGCTCTCCGCACTCTGGTCACCAGTAGCAGCCTTGAGTAGCTCCCTACTTAGGTTACTAGAGAATTATGGTTCCCACGTTCAAAATGAAATCTAGATAATAATTCACTGCTTTTGTCAGTAAAATAGATTTCTTGCCTCCTGAACTAACTTTATTATGAAGAATATTATGGAAACAGACTGTCAGGTCCAGCACAGTTAATCATAAATTTGCCCTTCTCTGAAGGATGATGTGTGTCACAGAAGAATTGCCTTACACTGGTTCACGTTTGCAGTTAGGTGTTGTGAGTTGGCTTGGTCTGCACAGATTCAAATGTGGTGTCTGTATATATCTGTATAATGTTTAGATACTAATTAAATACGTCTAAGTGACATTTTTACCCTT